>JAQPPZ010002399.1:4200000-4673862 GCA_028583015.1 Wollemia nobilis
GTATGAGAAGGTAATATTTTCATATAATATCTTTGCAACTGGTTACAAGCAATTCCATCAAGAAGATTAATTATCCTACAAACCTATTTAGTGATTAAGCTTGGACAAATAATTTATAAATAATTTACCCCCATACCATTAAAATAAATAAAATAATATATATGTTAAAAAATATTTTTCTTCCTTTGTTTCATAATGGAGTTCCTATATTTGCAATACTTATATCTTATTTTCATCAATTTTCAGTCTCAATATTATTTCAAAAATATCCCAAAAAGGACATTTCTTTTACTTATATCAGTTTGAGAACTTGTAGGAAAATGATTGCCACACTCTGCATAACACTTTGTTTGCTAACAAAATCTAGGTGTTTTCAATTACTCAACCACCACTAGTATCTTGAGAAAATTTTCATTGAAAATCAAGCAATATTTTGGTGTCATAAGTTATCCCTAGTAAATCAAGTTTCCTCTTGGACTACGTATATTATAACAAATAAAAATATTGTGAAGTTTGAAAAGAATAACTCATAAGTTACTATTGCCATAAAGTGAATGGTTTCCCCTACTTATCCAATTATGTGCATGGTCTAGAAATCTAATGAATTGGCAAAAGGACAAGCACCTCCTTCATTCTTACTCAAAAAAAAAGAGAAGATCCCTTGCTCTCTATCTAAACAAGCAAGTATCCCACAAATTATCTTCTTGCTTCCCCTTAAATAAGCAAGAATCCCAAAAAGCAATAAAAATTCCTTACTCCCTCCGAGCAAGTATCCCAAGAAAAATTCAATTAAATAAGGGTGAAGAGCTTGAATCACTAGAATTATTAGTGTCTCGAGAACCATGGGGTGATCCTCATTATAGTAATGGGTTGAATGACATATGCCTAGCAATAAGGTATCCTTCTGCAGTAGCACTAAGTATAGACAAAACCTATGGATGCTCTCATATAAGCTAGATTGTTGGCATAAGTGACCATTGCTTTTCTCAATCCTTACTCATGATGGGAAATGACCATTCACTACACACACAGTTGGTCCTTGAGAGGCTTGAAAATATTAGGATAACTTTAACTTCATATTGATTTGTGAGATAAATAGATGAATTTGTTTTGGGTTACTAGGATGCTTGAGCCTTTGTAAAACAACTCTAGAATATCATAAGCAAGCAAAAGTCATAAGCAGATTTCTATTTCCTATATAGGTTGTTCCATCCTACAAAAATATGGTTTGTATTTCTCCAAAAAAATGCACCCCTATAAGAACAACCAAAGAAAAGAAAGGCCATCATAATGATATCAGAATATCTATCCTACTTTTCTATTCATAACTAGTGTTGAAATTATCCAAGCCCTTGATAGAGATATATTTTTACATATATTGATGACTGATATCAAGTTTTACAATCATCACCTTTCTCTCATTTGGAAACTCCTTAATGAAATTTAGGAAGCATAATAACAAAAATAATGATAATAAATAAGTATATATATATATAGTATAATTGGAATAATCCCCCATAAATAAAACAAATTACTATATACAATTCACCATAATATAAATAAAACCCTCTTCATTTTGTTTTGGCTATATAGCCAAAAACATAGTTTGGGGGGGAGGTAAGTAAAATACATTCGAAATTCATAATATAATTTGGAAAGGGAAAAATCAGGTAAATTATTCTCTCAACTCTACAATTGCATTTTCTGTAGACATCTTCTATAGATGGTTTCTGTAAATATTTTTTGTAGTCAAATTTTGTAGATGGATTATGTAGGAAGGTTCTAAAGATAAATTCTATAAACAGGTTTTGTAGATATTTTCTGTAATCAACTTTTGTAAACATTATCCATAGACAGTATCTATAGTGCATCCCATAAATTTTTTCTAAGTATAAAAGATCTTCGATTCACGCATGGCTGAGGACACGTGTCAAGGAAGAATCAAATGATGCAAGGTGATTTTTATTATTTCTCATTTATAAAGACCTTGACATGGTAAATTTACATGTGGGCATTCAAATTTCTACCACAAGTTATTTGTGCATAATTTACAACACATGTCATGATAGAAAGAACATCTTAAAGAAAATATTATTTTTCATTATGTGGAAAAGTAAACTTGCGTGATATCCCTACCATGAAAACCATGGCATGAATATTTAAATTTTATCCCGTGAAGTATGGCATGAAAATTCAAATGGTGGAGTAACCTTGGAAGTTGCACATAATAGGTTTGAATGATCACAGGGCATGGATTAACAAGCTGATGAAGATAATTTAGAGATTTCCAACAAAAAAACCTAGAGCATGTGAGCGATGATGTAGAAATTTACAATCGACTTATGGCTGGAAGTACCGCACGAACTACCAATTGTGCACATCGTGACTTGTAGCATAGAGAGGGATGCCATAGACATCCAAAGCTCAAACAATGCATATGCATGTTTGATTTCAAAGTTTGATGGAAATTTGATCAAAATGCATATGAACTATATTTTTGAAGAAGGTAATACAAGCAGTATAGTGGTTTGAAGAATGAATTCGAAGTAAATCATAAGTTTTTGTTATCTCTTATATATGCCATGAAATAAAATTTGTCAGAGAAGGAAATAATAATAAAATCCTTCTCTATGCGCCAAAGATAAATTATATTAAAAATTCTCCTATCCCAATGGATGACATAATGCATAAGAATTATTAGAAAATTCCACCTATGCACAAAATGAGTGTCTAGATTCAGAAGGAAAGGCCACAAAGACATCAAATAGGGCAAGTTGTATATCTATCACACAACAAAATTAGAACACGGGCAAATGATGTGGGCATTTATGGCCGAAATTTGGGTGAATGAGTTTCTCTAAAAAATGTTATATATATCACCACTGTCCATAATGTGAGTACCCAAACTCAGGAGAGAAAGTTGAAATGATAGCACACCTATTGATAAAAATACAAAGATCTAGAGGTGTGTTTTCATGGAAATTTTTTGAAGTTTATGGGTATAGCGGATTCACACCACAAGCTGAAACCACATGTCTTAAGTGATGATTTATGAGATTATGGTATATAATAAATAGCTCTACAAGATGGTCATCCTCAAATTTTACCAAATATTTTGCATGTAAAAGAAATTTAATGTAAAATTCATATATTTTTACCTTGTAAGCTTCAGCATGGAGAACAAGTCGTGAATCCAATTGAACATAGGAGATATGGATGACCCGATATTTATCTCTAGGGGCACAGGAGAAAATTTTTTAGCATACACCACTCGAAAGAATGCCAGTGTGAAGCCATGGATGCTTGTTGATCACCTTCCCAGACACATTGTAGTCACAACCAACAAAACATGAAATGATATAATCTAAAAACCTTGGTATATTTTCATGCACATTGGAAAGCCCAAAATTGACATGATGATCACGGAAGGGCATAACCTAGAAATTATAATCATTGTCATAGATAAGCATGAAACTAAAAGCAAATTCTCCCATTTTCCCTAATAACTAACAATGATGAAAATGATGGATTATGTGGATACTTAGGGATGGAAAACAGATGAATAGGCTTCTCAAAAATGCTAATCAAATCACACACATCATGGGTATTTGGATGCACTACCTAAAAAAAATCCTGGATAGGATATGAAAGCACTATGTAATACAAAATTATAGATTTGGCCCCCCTACTTCAGTTGATTTGATTTATCCAAAGCAATCTGATTTTATTACCATGCATTTTTTATCTTTTGGCTTCTAGTTTCTATGTTATTTTGCTACAAAGCATACTGGAAATGTGGATGACGTGGATGAATATATCACATCCATGAGGTACCCATTGAATGCATCAGGTATAGATCCATACTCCACATGGACACTAGTTTATTAGACTTGATTGTGTTTGACTGAGCCCATGCACGTCACATGGTAAAAGTATATGATGCAAACCATGAAATAAACTTACCTAAGATTATAAAAATATAAATTAAAGAAAAAAGGTAAAAATTGAAAGTATTTTTCATGGATCTTAATAAACCCATTAAAAGCAATTATCGTCCAAAGACCTTAAGTTCCGGATTTAAAATCTAATAATATTCCATCCTAAGTCATCCTCCAAAATATATTGTTGAAGATAACATCAACTGGGTACCATAGATCATGGAGAGGTAATGGGTCATTCGCATGCCTGGATAGCATACCATATCTAGCATAAAGGGATATGATCACCTCGGATAAGCAACATTGATAATCAACATTTGGCTATATGATGTAGTAGATGAGCATCGCAGATCGAGCTTAAAAACCATTGGTCAAATTAGGGTATAACCTTGATAATTACACTGCAATCACACCATAGATGTTTGTGTAGGGGAATGATTTAACAAATCAAATCAGAGCTTATTATGCAAGCATAAATGATTTTTGATAAGAGGAATGCTGATAATTACATTCAGAAACTGAAGAGGAGGTGCAAACCGAGAGTAAGAATTGTTTTAAAATTACAAATAAATGTGACAAAATTTTTGATGAACATAACAAAATATTTTTCTCTTTTATTTCTTGGAAATATATGTCACATCAAATTGATAAAAGAATTCTTCTAATATATGAACTCCAATATTTGAAATATTCACATAGAAATATAGCAAAATACTAGTAAATGAAATATGGAACAAAATGCTATATGAACCTTTTTCTCAGCACAAATTTGAAACATTGAATTATTGAATGTTTCCTCTGCATAATAATAATAAACGTATATGTAATTTTTACCACAAAAATTGCATAGTTATGTTTATCTTATTTATGTATGATTTATCTTTCCAGTTTGGCAGTATTATTTTTGTGTGCATGAGGACATGCACTTCCTTCAGTTTGGGGGAATGATGAGTGACAAATTAGCACATATTTTATGCAAATATTATCTGTTTTCTTTTCTGCAAATCATGGAAGTAAATGTGTTTTAATAATTATTTTACCTTATTTATGTGATTTATCAATAAATTTGATGAATGATGTTAAAATGATAAATGTTCATATTTTACACAAATTGTGTGAAGTTTTGTATATTTTTGGTAGTAGAACGATCATAGGTAATATTGTAGAAAAATACAAGTCAAATATTGAAGGAAGGATGAACTAGTCTCGTGCAAATATACTAAGGAGATGCGTGGACACGCACTACGAAAAGATGCTACAAAAACCTGGAAAAATCTATGAAAACCTATTTTTCATAATAAACGTGCCACATAAGCTATGACTTGGTCAAATGCCACATGGGCAGTGGGAGAATCAAATATGGACGAGTTCAAATGCCACATGGGATGACTCATCATTTTTATTTGGGTGTATAAAGTTGTTATAAGATTTGTTATAAATATTACGTGTATGCTTTATATCCCTTCCTAAAGAAAAGGGTAAAGTTGTTGGACCAAGTCTAAATTAGTGGCTTTGTTGTATTAATTCTAAATTAGATATTTTGTTGTTATATAGTTGTTAGAATAAGTCTAAGTTAGTAGTTATGTTGTTACATATTTTTTAGAAGTCCAAAAGTAATGTTAATATTTCTTAATATTAGATTATATTGTTATGTAATTTTAGGAGTTAGTTTGAGTCCATTCAAATATGCAACCAAAAAGAAGTTGAAGACTTCTATTGGGGGAGCATAATGAAAACTATAAATTAAAAAAATCTCTCCATGTTACGGGGGTTGATGAATACAGGAAAGAATGGAGAATATTTCTACAACCATTTTACATTGTACGAGTCATGCAGATTGGAATAAAAGAATACATTTAGCATCATTTTATTTCTCCTATGAGTATGGTAAAATCATTCTTTGTCTTCTTTATGTTCTGCTTTCCACTGTAAGCTTTCTTTTATTTTCCTACAAACCATGAAATAACTAGCATTAGATTAATTAAATGAAAACATATTACTAAAGTTAAAATAGAGTAGAAAAATGGGAAGGGGTTAATACTAACCTTCCGGAGGCAGGGTCCGCTCTGAAAGGTTAGTCCCTAAATCTCTTCCCCCCTACTAACATGGTAGATAAAATTAGAACATAGAGTAAAGTTAGAACATAAAATTTATTAAAATTGCATATCATAAAATTGTAGAATACATTAAATAAATAATGCATTAGTAAATCATTATGTGGATCCACATATATTCATGTAGACTTAGTCTAAATTGCATATTTAATTTAAACACAATTTTATTTTATTTTATTTCCTGCAAACTTTAATTTTTTGTAAACTTTTATTTCCTGCAAACTTTAATTTCTTGCAAAACCTAAGACTAAAGAGAATAGAATCAAGTCTAAGTATTAACCACTATGGTACAATCTATATTGGATTTCTACTCTTTAAATATAACCTAGATTAACCTAGATTGATAAATTTAAATGTAAGCATCTACAACTAGACAAATTATGAGATAGTCCATGTCCATGATTGGGATCTACTCTAGGATCATCATGAGGATGACGAAGGTAATATCTAATTTGATAGGTTGACCTAATAGTACATCATCTAATAGGTCTCTCCACACTGATGCTTGTAGCTCCTCCTTGGACCTCTACAACTCCTCCTATAGTAGTCATATGGCTTGGTCCTATTGGCCACCTACAATGATGGTCATCCCTTCTAAAAGGGCCTATTGTCTCTCTTACTCTAGCCTACCCATATCCCCTATGAGGCACTTTACCTCATTCCTTGTTGCATCTCTCTCTACTTAGGCCTGTTGTTGCTTCTACTCCACCCTAGGCATATCTCCATTAAGGCACTCTACCTTCACTTTCATTGCATCTCTTTGTATCATAATATGGTCATACTCAATAATGATGGAATCAATAGAGACCCTCATCCCCTCCAACCTTTTAGTCCTTTCCACTACCAATTAGTTCCATATCCCTATACATATGGGTCATTTTAGCCTACATTACCTCCATCTTCCTCTCTAGGTCATCCTAACCTACTGTCCCATTAGGCCCTAGCCCTATAACCATGGGGGTAATTCCTAATACCCCCTCTCCCCCTGTAGTGCCATAGATCATGAAAGTCATCCTAATAGCCTTCACCATATCTACCCTCACATTTATCCATCACTATCTTGGTTATCCTATTGACCACTACCATATCTTCGTAGTCTATCAAGTGGCCTCTCAAAGTGCTAGTTGTATACCTTAATCCATAATCTAGTTCCTCTAAATATGTACCATTGGTGGGGCCCCTATGAGCATGATGATTTGGTACCACCTCTTGTATCCCAAGTCTACCCCAACATCATCTACCCTTAGATCAATGTACAGTGGATCATTGATGTCCTCCTCAGTGAACCTAATAGTATTAGGGTTCCCATCAACTCTTGATGGATCTCTCCTCACCTATTTATACTAGTAGTCCTTCAGTTCTAATATATGATGTATGCCTCTAAAATCGATCAAAATGGTGTAACTCCCACTCATCTTGATCTATGATCACCCATCTAATTATTCAAACCCTACCCAACTCAAATCCATCCTCTACCCACCCTAGGTGTTGATGCCATAGATGCTAGATAATCGTATTACCCTGAAACTCATCAATCATCGTTTATTCAAATGGTAGTAATCTTGCAAATATCCTCTCGATATGCTCATAGCGTTTGGTCCACCTATAAGTTACTACCCTCTCTAGGTTGGGTAATGGTATTGGAATCCCATGTGGTATCTATACTTCTATATGCTCTCAACACCATACCGAGATAAGGGTAGTATAGATGATACTACAATCCCTCTTGTACATGAAATTGTACAATATATTGTACAATAAAGCCAATATATAAGGACCCCATGTGAACCACACCTGATGTTACTTATGTGATGGCATGTGTCACCTACTCATGTGGCACACCAAAGTTCTAGCCACAACCCCATAGAGAATGCAAGTCTATGCATCAACCCTATAGCACTTTAGCATCTCATACATATGAAGCCCGCTCTATTGAATCTTGTGAGTCAATTTTACCAAAAATATTTTTAGTGGTATATTGGGAATATGTTCTCTCTATACTACCTTATATCTAATTAGGATCCTCAAGATATTCCACACATACTCCAGTGTGATGGTTGCCTCCCTTGTAAGTAATAAAAAAGTCAAGGACTCTAGATACCATCTCTTGATCAATGCTATTAGGAGTGCTCTGTTGCACTCCATCCGAGGCATATATGATAAGTGTAGAAGTCCCACCATCTATATAACCTCATATACTCTACTATCAACTCTCTCAATGATGGATCCAATGTTCCCAATTGCCACTCTCTGCTCTTTAGCACATTTAGCTACAAAAAACCAAATTAAACAATTAATTTATCAATATCCATATCATCAACAAAATAAAATCAAATTAAAACCATAATCAAATCAATCTCTATATTTCTTCTTTTTATATCTCTTTATTTCTTTCTTTATTTCTCCTTTTCTCTCTCTTTTCTTCCTTCCCCTTTTCTTCCTTCATGATTTCACATCTTGTCTTTTCAAGGTCTGAAATCGCTAAGTTGTAGCCAATTTTATGGGCTATGAATTCATTTGACATAATCTACTATGATTTTATGGAACCTAGATAGTGAATTCACATTTTACCAAAATTTTGGAGGGACCTATGATTTTGTGCCAACCCCATGTATGATGAGTTTCTCTAGGAAAATCTTAAAAAAATAAAAAATTAAAACCCTAACCTAGATCTAGCCCTAACCCTAATCTACAATAAAAATTCTAGATGCTTACTCATGCTTGCTCTTTTATTGTGCCAACCTCATCCCTCGTAATCGTAAATTGATAGAATAGTCATGCCATCTCTTAATTTTCTTCCTAGAGCTCTCTTTCTCCTTCTTTACATGATGAAAATAATTTTCTTTTTCACCATCCCCGCATTTTTACCCCTCCCTTTCTCTCTCTTCATTTTATTTTTTCTCCTTTTTCTTTCTCCCTATACCATTTTGATTTTCATCAAAAATTTTGCATTCCCTCTAAAAATCAAGGGGGAACCCAGGCCTTGGGGGCATTTATTTTATTATTTTCCCATAAAATGTGCAAAAATTTCAAAGTATTCGAAACTACACCATTTTTGCGTCGTCCCTTCACCTAAACCTCCTACCCCTTTTAATAACTAGATTTTCAAGCCTGAAGGTGTCAGTAGCTTTTTTTGATACATTTATTGTGCCATAAATGCATCAAAGAGGGGAAAATTATAGACAACAAAAATTAACCTAGCCAAATGAGTCAATTTTCCCTTAGATTTCTAATAAGCCTCTCAAAGTTGTCAAACACATTTTTTGAGCTTCCCAACCCTTAGTTTTGAGTATTTTTCTACCCTTGCTAAATTTGTGGTCCTCATAGATAGACTATGAATTTTCATAGCCTATTTAGGTATTGTCATCAATTGAAGTGACCTTCAATGGTAAAATTTCACAAATCAATGATCGGTCCAGATCGATCATGAAATAACAATTTTTGGATTTTTCTCTCTAAACCCTAACCCTTGATTCAATATCATATTTTCATACCCTAACCCTAATTTTTAACCTAAAAATTTTCTTACCTCACCCTAGAAATCCCTATAAATAGGGGGTTTTGGGATCCCCTTTGGATTATATCTAAATGTGTGAACTAGCAATGAGTACATGATAAGTGAAATAGGAACTAGCAACTAAGTGCAAACTAATGAATGAATAGGTTATTATTTGTGATTGAATTGATTTCTAATAAATTGTTCTCACAAGATTCTCAAGTTTGCTTCACCAACTTAGAAGGCTTGAAGGAAGGATAGTGAGGCTCATCTTAGGGAAACACTCCCCTATTGGTTGTTGTCTTTCTTTCCACTTCTCTTTTGTTTAGTTGTCATTCTAGTTCATTTTTTTTAGTCTCCTAGCTTTTAGTTTTATACTATATCTTCTTATTTATCATCGTAGTGCATTTTATTTAGCTTCCTAGCTTTAGCTTTGTCTATTTAAAATCTTTGTATAGTTGTAGACAAGTCTTAGATTCTTCTTTCTATTGCATCTTGTCTTGACTTCACTTTTATCATGAATTCATAGTTCCTCTTAAATGGGCACAAATTTGGTAGAAATCCTTTTTCCTCTTTTACTGTTATTTTCTATTGCAATTTGTGTCTATCATGAATTCATTATTCCTCCTTACAGGACATGAATTCGATAGAAACACTCTTCACAATATTTTTTGATCCTTTCTTAGCCCTTCCCTTAGTTCATGTGATTCCATGTCCTCTACCTAGGGACTGTGAAATTGACTATGTCAACTTGGGAGTAAGGTTTTCTTCTCTCCTCTACTTCCTCTCTTATTTTTGTGCTTTCTTCTTTGCAACAGGAATTTGTTGTCCATACTTAGGGACCACAAAATTGGCTTGTTGTCTTTGTTTCTTATTTTTTGTAAATCCTCTTCTTTCTATTCTCTCTTTTGCATATTTCTTGGTTCTACACTCACCCCTTACTCAGCATGAATTTGGTTCTACTTTGAAAAGGTCAAATTATTTTATGTTTACTTAAAATAATTTGAAGGACCAAGGGATATTGACTACCACACCTACAAGCCTAACATCTATAGTGGCCTAAGCAAACCCCCAAACACTAACTTCATATTTTAAAGTTTTCTTTTTATAGGTGTTTGCTCAAATTTGCAGTCTCTAGTTATGGGGCATGAGATCAGATTCATGGTCATTCGCTATAGGCAAAAAATAAGTACAGGTTCTGCAAGAGTCAGGATAACCTTCAAAAGAGATAAGTGTTCTAGATAGATATTTTAGGCATTTGTTTGAATTTTGTTTTTTGTTGTTTTGCATTTCTATTTCCTCTATTTTTTGTTAGTCATCAAAATTTAAAAATAATATTAGTTTCATTTCATTCATAAGTGTAAATATTAAAACATTTAGAAACTCTAATTTACTTTATTTATTCTCTTCTTAGGCATCTAAAATCAGAATTACATGTAGTTATGCATTTACACTAGCTTTTTTGCACATCCTTCTTGTACCCTATTCTTAAAATAATCGTTTTAGGATAAATCTTGTCTTTTGCATATTTTTCATTCTATATTATTAAAGCATTTTTAATTAGTTATCATAAATTTTAAGACCAAACTTAGGTGATTGTTCAATTCACACATCAAACCCCACATAGACTTGGAGTGAGTCTTAAAAATGTCCCTAGTGAACCCTTAAAACCTAAATAATCATCAAATTGAGGTGAGGACAAACCCTATGGGTATTTTGGCCCTTGTGAATCCATTGTGATATTCATGAGAACACACCTTAACTATGCAATTTATTTTTTTATGGCTTCTAAAAATACATAGGTAAAAAATATGCAACTAAAAATACAAATGAGAAAGAGTTTTGCTTCTATAGTTGATGAAAATAATAGTAAACCAAGCACACTATAGAACTACTCTTTTACATAGCCAAACATATCTCATAAATATTATTTTACATAGAAAAATACATCTTAGAACTTTTACATAGTTAGTTGATTTTGACATAGCAACAATCATTAAAATGTAATAGAAATGTTATGAACCTTGTAGTAATAAAACACATCCACATAGTATTGCAATAATAACAGGAAATAAAACTCAAAATTAACAATATTGTAAGATCAGAAAGAAAATAATATATTATATTGAAACAAATGAGAACACAATATAGATTCATGGGCCTCTTCGAGGGGGAAACCTCCTTACAAGTAGAGTTTCAATACAAAATATGAGGGATGCCTTCATCTATGCTTCCATTTCCTTTTAAAAATACATTGCATGCAACCCTAACCTAATGCTCAAGAGTTGGCTTATATGTAAAGTACCACCTGAGCTAAGAATATTTTACCAGACAAATAGTTACATTCTTAATAATGGTTACATGAAATGGTCCCACTTATCTAGGTGCCTCAAGTGCCACATACCATTACAAAATATTACATAATATTATTAATATAGGGTACCCATGATAGAAAGGGGTAATTAAATAAAAGGGATAGGATGAAGTAATAACATACCCTTCCCCTTCAAAAATATTTTTCCTCAAAGTTGGAGGTGAGGAACTATTGTAAGTATTGGTTGTAAATTTTTGTAAATACTAGTTCCCATGTTGTATCGTTTTGTTGTAAACCCTACCACTAAACCATAAATTTAGTGATGGAGTTGTTATGAAGAGTGTAGGTTCTATAGTCCAATTTTTTTTGTAGGCTCTAATATGATCAAGCCTTCCTCATCTAACACAAGGAGTTTGGACTAAACTTGAATGCTATTACCAAGTACCTTCTTGACATAGGAGACTTGTAAGATTGGATGAATCTTGGAAGGAGGTAGGGTAAGCTTATAGGCTACTGGTCCAATCCATTGAAAAATATGATAGGATACATAAAATTATGTTGCTAATTTTTGAAGAGCTTGAAGAATCACTAAGAATTGTTCATTGGGTTGGATATAAAGAAAGGCCATATTGCCAATATTAAAACTATGCTCAAAATGGTGTTGGTCAATTTACTACTGCATCCTATTTTGAGCTAGAACCAATTTCTCCCATAACTACTACAAAAATTAGGTATGCTCTTAAAAGATTGCATCCATTACCTAAAATTTGAATCTTCTAATAACATATGAAGAGGGTGATGGGGGTGGTTACCCATAAATTGCCTCAAAAGGAGTTATTCTAGAGGCTATGTGGAATGAAGTGTTGTAACACCACTCAGCCAAAGGTAGCCACTTAGCCCAATATATTGGATGTTTAGAGGTAAAATAATTAAGGTAGGTTTCTAAGCACTTGTTGATAATTTTGGTTTTCCTATCCGTCTATGGATGGTAGGTTGAGATCATTCATAGTTGCATTCACTATAGTTTAGATAGTTCTTGCTAAAATCAACTAGTAAAGGTGGGGTGATAGTTAGAGATAAAAAATTTGGGCATATTATGGAGTTTGAAAATGGAGTCCATGAATATTTATGCAATGGTGTATGCATGGTAAGCATGGTTGAGTCAACAAAAATGAGAATACTCTTAGATATGATCCACTACCAAAAGAATAATAGGTTTTCCTCCAGATTTAGGAAGCCCTTCAATAAAATTTAAGGAAATATCAATCCTAATATTATCTAAAATTGACAACGGTTAGAGCGTGCCTAGAGTATGGATTGTTTCTCCCTTCATATTTTTGCAAGTTTCACATTTGGATATAAAAATTTAGATATTTTTTTTCATTCCCTCCCAATAGAGATACCTTTTAGCTCTCTCATATATCTTTACAAATATAGAATGATTAGTAGTAGGTGAAGCATGTAGTTCCTACAAGATATTCTCATAGAGTAAGGAAGTTTTTGGGACTACAATATGACCTTGATATCTTAGTAGGTATCCATCCCATGAATATTTAGCATGTGAATTAGGATCATTTTGGATTTGTTCCTACAAAATCTGTAAGGATTGGTCCTTGGTCACATATTTTTGTAATTGGGAGACCCATTGAGGAAGTGGATATGAAAGGTCATATGTTATCACTTGAAACTTAAATTTATGGGAGAGGGCATATACCATAATATTCTTTTTTTCTTTCTTATACAGGATATCATAATCATACCCCAACATTTTTGAAAGCTATGTCTATTGTGTTGGAGTAGATACCCTTTGCTCTAATAAAAGTTTTAAAATTTGGTGGTTCATTTTAATAGTGAAATATTTCTCGATGAGATATGGTTGCCAATGATTAACAAAAAGGATGATGACCATAATTTCTTTTTCATAGGTACATTTTTCCAAATTTTTGCTTGAAAGTGCTTTACTAGAGAAAGCTAATGGGTGAACTTATTGCATTAATACAACACCAATTCCATGACCTGGGACACCACACCAATGTCATAAAATGAGGTACCACTTTCAATTACAAATGGTTTATAAAAATCAAGAGTATCCAATATCAAGGTCAAAATCATAGCCTCCTCAAGATTTGTAAATGCTTGCTCTATGGGAGCTGACCACATAAATGAATTAATTTTCAACATGGCCATTAAGGGAGAAGCTAATTTTCCATTTTTTTATACAAAATATATGGTAATAGCTTGTGAGACCCAAAATCTTGTGAAGTGCCCTAATATTTTGTAACTTAGGCCAATTTTGGATAGATTCAATTTTATCGGGATCAACCTTGATTCACTCTTCTGAAACAATGTGTGCTAGGTATTCAACCTCCTAGATACCAAAAGAAAATTTGGATCATTTGATAAACAATTAATGGTCCTGTAATAGTTTTAAATTTTGATCCAAATGTTGTGAGTGCTCATCCCAAGTATGACTATAGATGAGAATATCATCAAAGAAAACAAAAATTAACTTACGAAGAAATGTATGAAATACATTATTCATGATGCTTTGAAATATTTATGGTGCATTATTTAGGCCAAATGGCATAACCAACAACTCATAATGACCCTCTCATGTATTACCTATTGAGTTATATTTAATGATAGCTAGAGTGGACATCCAACTTGGAGAAAAACTTTATGTCATGCAAATCATCAATCAACTAATCAATAACTGGGATAGAAAAATTATCTTTAATCGTGAGATAATTTAGCTCAAAATAGTCAATACATAGCCACATGACCAATATTTATTTTTTACCAATAGTCCCTATGAGGAATAGGGACTATTACTAGGTCAAATCATCTTTTTATAGTAACTCTTGAACCAACTTCTTAATTTCAAAATTAAGTGCATAATTTATAGGATATAATGTTAGGTGGCAAGTTTATTGGTACCAAGGGTATTGCATGATCATGGGAGTGATGTGGAGGTAATTGTGTTGGTTTTGAAAAAACTACATTATGTTTAACCAAAACAAGATGCAAGTCCCTTTATAATTCATTTGATTCTAAAGTCTATGGTTGGATTGCATAAAATTGGGCTATTACTCCACATGAGGAATTTTTAAATAAATTCTCCATATGACTTGAATTTATAACCTATAGAGATCCTATTGGTGAATAACAAAGAGTGTAGGAATTCCCATTCTATAAGAACTACATCCATAATTTGGAAAAGTTCTAGGATATTTTTCCCAAGGTACCTATCCATTGTGATCCTAACACAACATCACATCCCCCAAGTGGAAGAGAAAACATATTAGTTTTAAGTTCATAGTACCCTATATTCAAGTTAGCATTGTGGTATTTACACTTACATGGTAATGTTACTCCATTTTCCACCATGATTTCAAAAAAATTGCAAGTATGTATGTAATAATTGGTTTTCTTGGCTACTCAAGGATCAAAAAAATTATGTACTACTTGAGTCAATAAGAATTGTAACTCATTGCCCTTTGAATAATCCTACTACCTTCATTGTTTGAGGGGTTAAAATTCCTACAAGTTCATAGAAAAATATCTCTAGTTGTGGTTCTTCCTGTGTTTCACCCTCAACTTGAGGCTCTTTCTCCTATGGCTATTTCTTCCTCAAGTATTGCATTCCCTAAAAATTCATCCACATCCAACAAAAACAACTTATTTTGTATGCATTTATGTCATGGAAAATATTTCTCATCACAATTATAACATATTCCGTATGCTCAATAGGCCTTCATTCCTCTGTAGTCAATTGCCTGATTGGTATAGGTTTATTGCTAGTATTCAATGTGAACTTGGAAGGAAATGTAGGTTTGGATTGTGGGAATTTAGATAACCTCCTCTAGGTAAATTTTTTTTCTTTTGCAAGTCTATTCATTCCCATGGCTTGCATCATAGACTATGGTTAGAACATTTTTACTTCTTCCTTAATATCATCCTTTAACCCACTGATAAATCAACCTTAAAAACATCCTTCACTCAAACCTCTTATCTTATTAGCCAATTTATCAAACTAGGTCTACTATTCCTAGATAATAGAGGTCTATCTCAAATTTTTTAAGGATTCAATAAAGTCCTCATAATCACTAGTGTCAAAGCAAGTGAGTATTTGGGACTCAAATTCTTTCCAAGAAGGGTCATGAGTCATGTTTTATAGCCATCAATACCATTGTAGGGTCTCTAATTCAAAGTTAAATGATGCTATGGTGACCCATAGATATTAGAGAACATTATGAAGTTTGAAGAATTAATCTACTTGAAAAAACCAAACATCAATGTCCTTTCCATTAAAATTGGAAAAGTCTAATTCAGGTACCTTAGGCATGTTCATATTAGTTTTTTTAGCAGTTATATTTAGAATAGTTTTACACCAGGATGTAGATTATTTTGAGTGCTACAAAAATGAATGCTCATTTATTAATTTTTTATAAGTATTGAGGGAGTTACAACTATTGAAATTTAGGATTTTGATGTTTTTTTTGGGGCTACATGGAAAATTCATGAAAAGAAAAAAATTATAACTCCCAAATCGGGTAAATCATTTGTTGGTTGTTTTGTTTTGAATAAAATCTATAGATTTAATTGTTTGAAGAAATAAATAGATGAGATCTCAAAATTTTTAATTTTTTAGAATTTTTGGTTATTTAAAACCCTAGTTGCTTTGAAAAAAAATCATGGAGTTGTCAATATTCACTGGAGAGGATGATAGTGATGCTAGGGAATGGTGGAAACTTTATGTCTTCAAAATATTCTAATTTTTTATGGAGATGTGAGCTTTATGATTATTTACAAGGGGAAGCTTTATCTTGGTTTATGGACTTTGCTAGTGTCCATAATCATACATATACATGAGAATCAATTGAATTTATATTTTTGAACAAATGGGGATTGCAAGAAAAATAATAATATGCAAGCAAAATAAATCACAACTTCGGTATCTGATAGAACAAATAATGGTCAAAATGAATTGTTGCAATGTAAACATTTTACTTTGCAATTTCATGGTTGCATCCAAAATAAAAAAAATATTATCTCCATAAACCCTAGCAGTAAGCATAAACTTCAGTAATAGGGACTTGGCTAGTATTTTACAGGTTATAATAAAAAAAATTAAAAACATAAAGCTTGAGGGTGAGGATGTTTATATTTTTGAATATTTGAAGATCACCATAAATAAATATGTTTTACATCCAAATTTTTGTGCTATTGATATGGGTGATATGGATATTGAAGAACACAAGATTATACTGAGAGGGGGGGGGTGAACAGTATAAGACCACTTTAAACTTTTTCCTTCAACTTTCAAATTAATATTATGCAGTGAATAGATAGCAGTATCAAAAACAGTAATCAAAGCAATGCACAAAATACCATCCACAATAGAGGCACAACAATTTACGTGGTTCACCCAATGCGGGCTACTCCACGGATAAAATCTTTCACTAAAGTTTATCACCTCAAATTCTGGGAAACCTTTCCTAATTACAAAGTTTATGGGCACCAACCCAAAGGATACACCAATCCCCTAGCTCTGCTCTGGTTGGTGATCCTCTAGAAAACCTCTACCTTCTCTGCCCTTAGCAAGTGGAACTCTATCCACAGAAGACACCTGTCTTCCCTGCTCTAGCTGGAGACCTCTGTCCTCAACTATTTCACCTCCAAAGCTAGTCCTTGAATTTGCACTAAACATAGTCCTTTGGTTCAACACAAATGTCCTCATTCGCTTCCTCTATTCTGCACCAAACATAGTCCTTCGATCTGGCACAAATGTCCTCGAAATTGCACCTCTGTGCAATCACAACAGCACTCGATCAAACATCAACTTATGCACCTCTGCACAATCACAGTAGCATGATCTTCAAGAACTCTACTTACTTGCAATCTCTCTCACTTAGAAGATTCGATGGAATGCACTCTATACACTGCAATCGAATTTGCACTCTACTTCTCGATGATCGAACTTCTCCCCACACTCTATCTATGAAAGTCGCACTTCGAACGCACACTTCGATCGATGCCTAATATCTTCAAACAACCCTCATTTTATACTAACATAATCAAGATCTATAACTTTGGTCTTAGTCAGCTGTTATGCAAATGCAAACCCTAACTCCATCGGCTGGATGCCCTAATCTTTGTCGGCCCAATTTAAACTCTGTCGGCTTCAATCACCTCTGTGGTTCAGTCGCTTCTGCCACGAAACCACAACATGTCATGATATCATGACATTTTTGTAGTCGTACACTTTCGTTTGGCTATTGTCGCGATATCGTGACACTTTTGCTTTTGTCTGCCTTGACTACGTTCTTGTCGCAATATCATGACACTTCTGTCTTTGCTAACGTCATCTTCACTCCTGTCACAAAATCATGACACTTTAGTCTTCTTGGTCTTCTTCTAGGCTTGCACTAGCAAAAATGAAACATGTCATGAAATCATGACACTTTCGCTACCTTGAGCTTCTCTCTGCCTTATACCCGTGAAACTGGAACATGTCGCAAAATCGCGATGCTTTCGCCTTTGAGATCTTCCTTCTTGAATTCGTCGCAAAATTGTGATGCTTCTTCTGTTGAAGACTTGCTAACTATTTTTTTCATGAAATCGTGACACTTTCTCCAACTCAATGTTGCCATCTCAACCTGTCATGAAAACATGACACTTTCTGCATTTGCAAGCTTTCTCTTCAACCTGTCACGAAATCGTGACACTTTTTGCATTCGTACAACTTCTTTGTAGCCTATCGTGAAATCATGACGCTTCTCATTTCAGACTCTTCCCTTTTTTTGCATGTCACAAAATTGTGATAGTTCTCACTTTGAGATTTTTAGCATGTCGCAAAATCATGATAGTCCTCACTTAGTCTTTTGCAGCATGTCACGAAATCGTGACACTTTTCGAGATACTTTATCTCTCTTCGAACTTGTCACGAAATCGTGACAGTTCACACTGTGGACTCTCCCTTCTACATCATGTCGTGAAATCATGACACTTTTTTGTCCATACAACCTTCCTTGCATTATGTCACAAAATCACAACATTTTTCCTTCTTTGCCTTCCTGCACTTTCTGAGTCACAAAAATGCGACATGTCACGAAATCATGACACTTTCCACCTTGCTCTCTCTCTGCCAACATGTAAAAAAATTGCAATAGTTGTGCTAGATTCTTCTCTCTCTTCCAACATGTCGTGAAATCACGACAGTTTTGCCAGCTTCTTCTTTCTCTTCCAACATGTCGTAAAATCATGACACTTTTTCAAAAAGATTTCTCTCTCCTACCTAAATCGTGAAAATGGACCTGTCGCAATATCATGACACTTTTACAACTTACTTTCTTTCAAACCTGTCAAGCCGAACCTTCAACAAAACACATTATTTTTACATCAAATCAAATTCTTTCAAAAGCTTCTTGACATCAATGACAACTTATTCACTTGAGCAAATGCAATGTACTCAAGGTACCCAAAATTGCCAACAATCTCCCCCTTTGTCATTGATGGCAACCCTTTACTAAAAACATGTCTCAGGAGCAAAAACTAAAACCAACTATGCTAATAGCTGAGAATTTCCTTTTAAAGTTTTTCTCCCCCTGACTTGAAGCTTTCCTCTTCACATTGAAGCTCTCCCCCTTACTCATATCTCTCCCTCTTACTCATATCTCTCCCCCTTTGTCATCAATGGCAAAGGGTCACCTTTGGGGCTTGGGACTAAGAATGAGCCTCTTAGCTTAGTCCCTCCCCCACCTCCTCATGAGGAGATTAAAACTGGGGTGGGAGTAAAACTCCCATTAGGCACTGATCATCATCAATGTCTATAATTTCCTTGCCCGACCTTTTTTTGAACTTTTTGCTCGCATTCCTATTTTTGTCATTGTTCTTGTTCTTGTTCTCATCCCTGTCTTTTTTCATGCCTTGATCCCTGGACCTGATCATGCCACTGTTCCTGTTCCTGTACCTTGGAAGATTAGCTCTACACTTTCTAGCTGTGTGGCCTTCATTGTTGCACTTATAACAAGTAACAATGTTATTTCTTTTAGGCATACTTGTTCTTTGAATCCTCCTATTTTGACTAACCCCTGTTCCAGTTATTAGCCTTGCAAAAAATTTCCTTATGCCCAAACTGTTTACACGAGTAGTAATACCCTTGAAAGAAATTACCACCTCTAAAACTGTCATTTATCTTCCTTAATTGAGCCATGCAATGTGCAGCCATGTGACCAAACCTGTAACACACAAAACATATATCATGAAATTTTCCTTTATACGACCTCTTGGGTCCTAAAAACTTCTTCTTCACATTCTAAATTTTGTTTTTTGTTTCTGTGCATCGATCACTCACGGACTCATGTTCTGAAGTACTTTCTTCATCAGAAATATCTTCCTTTTGGAATCTCTTTCTAGATTCCCCAACCTGTTCTTTGTGCGGCTTAACAAAACCAAGACCTATTTTATCTGTTGGATTTCTTTGACCTTTGATGAGAGACTTAACCCTTTTGGAGCTATCTTGAAACCTGTACAACTTATCCTTGTACTCTTTAGTTTCCACTTCCAGAGAAGCCATTTTTTATTCCAACTCATTATACTCAAGAATCTTAGACTCTAACTCATCCTTGAGTTCCTATGTTTTAGCTATAGACAAGTCAAGAGTTTCTATAAGATTTTCTCTCTCCATACAACATTCATCTAACTTATTCTTGAGTCTATCATTCTTCTTTCTTTCCTTTTTCAAAACACTAAGAGAATTATTAAGTTCACTTTCAAGATATTTTATTTGTTTTCTTTCTGAATCCTCAAGGCCTTTTCCAGATTTCTTATCACTAGAGGTGCTACCTTTTTCAAAAACCATACAAGCATCTTCTTGATAGTTTTCTGAAGCATCCTTATACATACTGGAAATCAAATCATTATTTGTATAGTCATCCTCAAGGTGACCAAAATTTTCACATCTAAGACATTTCATAATAATGAATCTATGTTTTGGTTCTTCCTCCTTTTCTGATATGAACAACATCTCATTTTCTTCATCACTTGAAGAGCTTTCACTATCACTGCTAGAACACTTACTTGCTTTGTCTAAGTAGAAACTCTTATTGTTCTTGTGTGAATACCTCTTTCCTTGATTCGTTGTGCTCATATTTGTTCTTTCTGTAATACCTATGCTTTTCAGAATCCTTGCTCTTAACATCTTGTTTCTCTTCATCACTTTCATTCTTGGAAATAGTACAGTCAGTAGCATAATGACCGAACTTTCCACAATTGAAGCATCTTATATTTTTTATGCTTTTGTGCTTTCTAGATAACTTGCCTTTCTTGCTATAATATGCCTCTTCATAACTAGAAGACTCATCACTCTCTTGAAGCTGTTTACCCTTAGATTTCTTGGTAGCCTTGAAAGTTGCCTCTTTCTTGACGTCAACCTTCACCTGAGTTCTCAACTCAAATGCTGCAAGAATGCTATGAGGCTCATCCTTTTTTAGCTTATCCAAATCTTTAGCTTCCTCAATAGCAGAAATCTTTTCACTGAATCTATTAGGAAGAGATCTTAAGATTTTATCACAAACATCATTTTTAGCAAGTTCAAGACCTAAGTCTTTCATGGAGTTAACAACCTCATCCATGCGAAGCATGTAGTCACTAATAATTTCATCATCATTCATCTTGAGTTGTTCAAACATACCTTTGAAATGTCTCAACTTGGCCTTTCTGACATTTGCATCACCTGTATGAACCACCTGCAAATGTTTCCACATTTCACTAGCTGTCTTGCAGTGAATTACTTTGGTGAGATCTACTTTCTGTAAGGCTTTTAGGATTGCATTCATTGCTTTTGAATTGCTGTGATGTAGAAGCCTATCTTCTTTAGTATATGGACCATTTATAGGAATAGTGTACCCATCTTCAATCACTTCCCAAACCTCATTCCCAAGTGCCATTAGATGAACCTTCATCCTTGCACTCCAAAGACCAAAATATGATCCATCAAGAATAGGTGCTGCATTTCCGCTTGAATAATCCATTGTGTTCTTATCAAGCTTTTCCTTCAAGCTATTTAAACTTTTCGAAGGAACCCGCTCTGATACCAATTGAAGAACACAAGCTTATACTGAGAGGGGGGGTGAACAGTATAAGACCACTTTAAACTTTTTCCTTCAACTTTCAAATTAATATTATGTAGTGAATAGATAGCAGTATCAAAAATAGTAATCAAAGCAATGCACAAAATACCATCCATAATAGAGACACAACAATTTACATGGTTCACCCAATGCGGGCTACTCCACGAATAAAATATTTCACTAAATTTTATCACCTCAAATTTTGGGAAACCTTTCCCGATTACAAAGTTTATGGGCACCAACCCAAAGGAGACACCAATCCCCTAGCTCTGCTCTGGCTAGTGATCCTCTAGAAAACCTCTACCTCCTCTGCCCTTAGCAAGTGGAACTCTATCCATAGAAGACACTTGTCTTCCCTACTCTGGCTGGAGACCTCTGTCCTCAACTCTTTCACCTCCAAAGTTGGTCCTCGAATTTGCACTAAACATAGTCCTTCGGTTCAGCACAAATGTCCTCGTTCGCTTCCTCTGTTCTACACAAAACACAGTCCTTCAGTCTGAGACAACTATCCTCAAAATTGCACCTCTACGCAATCATAGTAGCACTCGATCAAACATCAACTTATGCACCTCTGCACAATCATAGCAGCATGATCTTCGTGCACTCTACTTCCTTACAATCTCTCTCACTTAGAAGATTCGATGGAATGCACTCTGTACACTGCAATCGAATTTGCACTCTACTTCTTGGCAATCAAACTTCTCCCTACACTCTATCTGTGAAAGTCGCACTTAGAACACACACTTTGATCGATGCCTAATCTCTTCAAACAACCTTCCTTTTATACTAACATAATCAAGATCTATAACTTTGGTCTTAGTCGGTTGTTATGCAAATGCAAACCCTAACTCCGTCGGTTGCATGCCCTAATCTTTGTCGGCCTAATTTTAACTCTTTCAGCTTCAATCACCTCTGTGGTTCAATAGCTTCTATCGTGAAACCACAACATGTCGTGATATCATGACATTTTTACAGTCATACACTTTCATTTGGCTATTGTCGTGATATCGCAACACTTTTGCTTTTGTCTGCCTTGACTATGTTCTTGTCGCGATATCGTGACACTTCTGTCTTTTCTGACGTCATCTTCACTCTTGTCGTGAAATCATGACACTTTAGTCTTCTTGGTCTTCTTCTAGGCTTGCACTAGCAAAAATGAAACATGTCATGAAATCGTGACACTTTCACTACCTTGAGCTTCTCTCTGCATTATACCCATGAAACTGGAACATGTCACAAAATCGTGACACTTTCGCCTTTGAGCTCTTCCTTCTTGAATTCATCACAAAATTGCGATGCTTCTTCTGTTGAAGACTTGCTAACTATTTCTGTCATGAAATCGTGACACTTTCTCCAACTCAATGCTGCCATCTCAACCTGTCGCAAAAACGTGACACTTTCTGCATTCGCAAGCTTTCTCTTCAACCTATCGTGAAATCGTGACACTTTTTGCATCTGTACAAATTCTTTTTAGCCTATCGCGAAACCACGATGCTTCTCATTTCATAATCTTCCCTTTGCTGCATGTCACAAAATTGTGACAATTATCACTTCGAGCTTGTTAGCATGTCACGAAATCGTGACAGTCCTCACTTAGTCTTTTGCAGAATGTCACAAAATCATGACACTTTTCGAGATACTTTATCTCTCTTCGAACTTGTCATGAAATTGTGACAGTTCACACTACGGACTCTCCCTTCTACATCATGTTGCGAAATCGTGACACTTTTTCATCCATACAACCTTCCTTGCATTATGTCATGAAATCATGACACTTTTCCTTCTTTGCCTTCCTGCACTTTTCGTGTCGCGGAAATGCGACATGTCACGAAATCATGACACTTTCCACCTTGCTCTCTTTCTCTGCCAACATGTCATGAAATCGTGACAGTTTTGCCAGCTTCTTCTCTCTCTTCCAACATGTCGCGAAATCGCGATAGTTTTTCTAGCTTCTTCTTTCTCTTCCAACATGTCGTGAAATTACGACACTTTTTCAAAAAGCTTTCTCTCTTGCCTAAGTCACGAAAATGCAACATGTCATGATATCACGACACTTTTCCAACTTACTTTCTTTCGAACCTGTCAAGCCGAACCTTCAACAAAACACTATTTTTACATCAAATCAAATTCTTTCAAAAGCTTCTTGACATCTGACAACTTATTCACTTGAGCAAATGCAATGTACTCAAGGTACCCAAAATTGCCAACAGATATTGTTCTTGGTTATCCTTGGTTGCATTATTTGGGTACTATTAATATTAATGTGCAAAAGAAGTTCATGAAGTTATGGTATAGGAAGAAGAAGATAACATTACAAGATATTTCTCAATGTAAGGAAAAACATGAAGCAATTACAAGGGAAAAAATGGAAGAAAAAGTAAAAGATCCTAAAATTGAGTCTAAGGATGAGGTAGTAGATTTAAAAGAAAAATAAAATGCAAAGTAAAAACCAAAAGTAGAGGTATAAAAGGTTGAAAATTGGGCTAATGTTGGAGTATATCTCCATCCATCCACCATGAAAGATAACAATCATTGAGACATGGCATAAAGCAACAAAGGGGCTATGATGGACATACATAGAACCCAAGTGTTAATTATGGATATTCAAGTCGAATAAGGACATATCAACATAAAAAAAGAACACCACCACTCAAAGTTTCACTAGGATGAATGGATTATCAAGATCAATACCAATTCTCACATTAAATTACAATAACGTTTAACATAATGCTATATTATAATATTATGCACTTTGTAACTCATGGAAGGTGAAGCATCACTTTCTTTTATTAAGAGATGTGTACCTCCAAAGGAGATATAAGGTATTATTTGTATAAATATTGGCTCATGGAGTTGGAGATCTTGTGGAGTGGCTTCCTTCCAATAAGGAGCATTTTATGATGTTTCCCTACCTCAAAAGTATTATAAATATTTGTTTTATTGCGTGGATTATTATTATGGAATTTATATGTGGATGCATTTTGTAAATTTTTGCATAATGGTGAATAATTTTTTATAATAAGAAGAGAGGTTCATAACAAACAATCTAAATTTTTCATGCTTAAATGAAAATAAATTGCAAGATGAAAACTATAGGATAAAAAAATGTTAAATGAAAGAGAATACACACACACACACACACACACACACACACACACACACACATATCCTTTAGTTACTAATTCCATAAATAACTAAAATAGAATACTATGCATTTATTCTTAGCATCATATTTCCAACATTTCCCCTTGATGTTGAGAGGTCACAAGATTATCTCTAAGTTTGAAGAATTGAGATTTGGAAACTCTTTTTATGAAAACATAAGAAAGCTAATCTTGAGTGCTATAGTACTTCAAATCTATCCTTTTCCTTTGTACCATATCCTTGATAAAATTATAACTCAAATAAAAGTGTTTAGACCTTATATGATGAATGGGATTCTTTGCCAATTGAATGTACCCATTTTA
Organism: Wollemia nobilis; assembly: GCA_028583015.1. Taxonomy (NCBI): domain Eukaryota; kingdom Viridiplantae; phylum Streptophyta; class Pinopsida; order Araucariales; family Araucariaceae; genus Wollemia; species Wollemia nobilis. Next base: position 4,225,463 of record JAQPPZ010002399.1, read on the forward strand.
TCACAAAAATAGCTATAGGATTTGTGCACTAACTAAAATTATTACAATGTACATAGATTCTATATATGAAAGAACAAATTATCCTTCTTTGAGCTCCATATTATTAGTCTAGAACCAAGATAAAAAAATTGCTAGAAGTCGACTTTTGGTCATCCAAGTTGCTACCCCAATCAGGACTACTAAAACCAACAAGCTCCATCTCCTTAGTTGCATAATAATAAATTCCAAAATTAAGAGTAACTTTCGTATACCTCAAAATTCTCTTGGATTACTTCAAATAAAATTGATATGCTTCATTCATGTATCTTGAAATAAGAGAAATGATGTAAGCAATGTATGGTCTAGTGTTAGTGCAAAACATCAAACTTTCCACAATGTTCCTATAACCTATCACATTTACTTTCTTAGCTTCATATTCTTTGCACAATAGTACTCCATGAGAAATTAGAGTCCATGAGAAATTAGAGTGGGAAATAGTTTACATTTGTTTATAAAAAAACTTATTTAACATATCCTTAGCATACTTTATTTGAAAAATAAAAATTTCATCTTCATGTTGATGAACCTCCATTCTAAGGAAGTAATTCATCAACCCCAAATATTTTATTTTAAACTCATTTATCATAGCATTTTTGAATTCATATTTCATTTTTGAGTTGTTTCCCATATAAATCATATCATCTACATATAAACATATAAGAATAATATTATTATCTTATTTCTTTGAGTATAGGGTAGGTTCACTTGTTGTAAGTATCCATCTATCTAGGCATGCCAAGCCATTGGTTATTACTTGAGGCCATAAAAGGCCTTTTTCAACTTGTATACAAAGTATTCTTTACCTTTAATCTCAAAACTTGTGGTTGTTGTACATACACTTCTTATAAGTACACATTCAAGAAGACACTTTTCACATCCAAGTGATGCACATTTTATATCCTTTGGGCTACCATAACAGTGACCATTCTAATTGTTTATTTCCTTGCTATAGGTGTAAATATTTCTTCATAATCAATTCCATACCTTTGTTTGAATCCTTTAGATACAAGTTTTGCCTTACATATTTTAATATCACCATCACTATTATAATTGGTCATGTAGATCCACTTGGAAAACACACATTTCTTACCATTGGGAAGTCTCACAAGCTTCCAAGCATCATTATTTTGAATGGAACTAATCTATTATTGCATTGCTTGGAACCATGCATCATTAGTACAAGAATATTTAAAATGAGAAGGTTAAAACTCATCTTGATATATTAAAGCATAATTAACCGACTCACCTTTAGGATCTTCTTCATAATATCCATATGTGTGTAGCCTTTACAATCTTGAAATAACTTGATCAACTTCTTGATCTTGGTCTCTTATAAACCTGATTTCAAAATTACTCTCAAGTATTTGACTTGGTGGGTGAGCTTGAAGATTTATCTTCCCCTTCTTAATCTTCATAGGATAAATAATAGGTGATGAATTACTTGAAGAACTTGATAAAATTTCCTTAGGACTACTTGAAGAACTAATTGAAGGACTAATTGGAGAACTTAATGGATGTATAGGCACAATAGTGGATTTTTAACCACCAACACTATCATTATCAAAATTGATGATCTTACTAGGTTGGCCTCTTTGATGACCATATACTAATGTTTGGATTGTAGATCCTAGAAGATTTTATATTTTCACAATATCCCATGAAAATGTAAGGATCACTTTTTGGATCAAGCTTCTTCCTTTTCTCATTAGTAGCATGAGCGTAGTCTAAACAACCCAAAACTTTAAAATGATTAACAATGATTTTCTTCCCATACCATGATTCATAAGGAGTCATATTATCAATAGCACTTGTGGAACTCCCATTAAGAATGTGTATTTCTATATCAGCCACATCATCCTAGAAATAATTGCTCATCCCCTTAGTTTGAAGCATGCTTTGTTCCATCTCAACCGCAATCTAGTTCTTTCTTTTAGCCACCCATTTTTGTTGAGTGTAGGTAGTTTTTAGTTACCTCTTGATTCTGTTATTCTCACTAAACTATGTGAATAGCCTTAAACAATGCTCATCATCATGACTAGTACTTAAACACTTAATTCTACGTCCACTTTTACTTTTTGCAAAGACTTTAATGATCTTGAAAATATCTAAAGCCTCATATTTACTCTTCAAAAAATAAACCCAACACTTTCTAGAAAAATAATCAATAAAAGCAATAGAAAAAGATAACTTACCCAATTTTTTTGTTTGCATTGGACCACAAATATCATAAGGAACTAATTAAAATGGATGTTGGTCCCTCCAAATTTTCTTCTTGGAAACCTTTCTCTAGAATTCTTGGCTTTGGCACAGCCCTCACAAACTTATTTGTGATATTCAACTTTGGGTAAACCAAAAACCAACTCTTGAGAAGTCAACAACTTCAAACTTTGAAAGTTTAAGTGGTCATACCTCAAATGCCACAACTAGCTCTTATCTTCAATAACAAAATTTGACAAGCTACTGACATGAACTTAAAAATTCAAAGGAAACAATTAATTTCTTGACATGGGAAAAATAGTAAAAAATTTGTTACCATGATCTTATCATATACGATACATTGCTTATAAAAATCTACTCTATAATTCTTTTCACAATATTTCCCAACACTCAAAAAATTATCCTTAAGATTAGGAGTGTAATAATTATCATGAATTTGATTTTTTCCTTAGTATATATGTCTAGTACACCTTTTTTTGCCACCTCCAAACACTTGTTATCACCAAGCTCATATTGGTCTTGAGTTTATCATCTATAGTAGCAAGTAAATCCTTGTTGTCTTTCATGTGATTGGAATAGAGAGAATCAATATATCAAGTCTCTTAAAGAGCATTTCCATTCTTTTCATAGGATAAGAATAAGTTGCTTGAAGCATCCTCATCCTCATTTGCATAATTTACTATTTTTCCTATATTTGCAACTTTTACTCTACATTATTTTTCAAAATGTATATACATTTTGCAGTGGTAGCATTGGAAATTTATTTTATCAAGTCTCTATTTTCCTCTAGTAGTAGGTATACCTCTTCTTCCTCTTTCTCTTACTCTTAAAAAATATGATCTTTCCTTTACCTTGCCTTTGTCCTTGTCCTTCATTTATTATACTAGCATCATCACTATTTGAGATGTTTACCTTTGAGGCTAAAGCCTTGTCTTCACCTTCACCAAGGGTGTCTCTTAGTCTTTCTACATGTGATATAAGAGAACCAAAAAGTTGATCAAACTCCATTGTTATTAAATATTTACTCCAATAATTATAGCAACATGATTCCATATTGGTTTTAGAGTTCTTAACACTTTCTTCATAACAAATTCTATCTCCATTGTTTCTCCAAGAGTGGTCATGTTATTAACCACATATTTTGATCTAATATAATATTATCTTATAATTTTTTATTCTTGCATCCTTAATTTCTTAAACTCTTTATTCAAAGTCTACAACTTAACCACTTTCACTTGTTCATTACCTCGATAAGCCTCATATAGATCCTTCTAAGCATCCTTGGCCGCTTTTGCATCCCCTGGAAACAAACTCTTGTCTAGAGTTGACTGAATGTGGTATAATTCCAAAGCATTCTTCTTCTTTGTCTACTTATTTGCTTGTCTATCATTATGTGGGATAGTAGATCAATTTATTGGCTCATCATAACTAGCCTCAGCAATATACCAAAACATTTTGCTAGTCAACAAAGTCCTCATATTAATGCTTTAGTAGTCATAATCTTGCCCACTAAGCTATAGCATAGTAAGGGAGTTATTGTTGGTCATGATCAATGGTTAGAAAAATTAGGTACTCACCAACTTAAGACCAACAAAGGATTTGATACCAAATGTGCAATTTATTTTTTACAACTTCTAAAAAATACATAGCTAAAAAATAAACAACTAAAATACAAATGAGAAAGAATATTTTGCTTTTAAATCCAACAACAATAATACTAAGTCAAACATACCATAAAAATATTCATTTACACAACCAAACACCCCATAGAACAATTCTTCTACACAACCAAATACATCTCATAATTGTTCTTTTACATAGCCAAACACATCTCAAAACATTTACATAATTACTTGAATTTAACATAATAAAGTAATTAAATAGCAATAACAATTTGATTTTTTCCACATTGACATGAAAATAAATTGTAGGATAAAAACTACAAGATAAGAAATTAATATGAAAGAGAATATTTTTTACTTCCCTTTAGTTACTAATTCCATATCTAACTAAAAGAGAATATGCATAGCTAGCTAAAATATAATATGCATAGCTAATTGAAAGAGAATATTGTGTGTTTTTCCTTAGAATCACATTTCCAACATGGACTACATCCAACTAGGAGAAGGAAATATTGATTTGTAGGTTGATAATATGGTAGACCCTGTAGTAATATGTCAACCATTGGAACTCAACAATTAGATCCTCCTATAGTTCTATTGCCTATGCCTAGACCCTTGCTAGCTTAGCTATGCGTCTCTACTACATAAATACCATTTGGTCTAGTAGTGTTTGGACCACCTAGCTATACCTACCACTATCCAAATTTATGGCCTTTTCCACAATGGTGTCCTACTCTATTATTAGGCTCAAAATAGTAGACTATAATATCAAAAATTCCCATACAAGTTAATCTCTCTTTGAGTCCATATTGCTATGTCCACCCAAGATTCATCCCTCTTAATTATTAGGGCTACAACAATCACCTAAATAATATACACTTGGTTGTCTAGTGTGTCTCACTGTACTTCTAATGTAAACTATAATGACCTGCTTAGACCAATCTCATTGCCATAATCATTAAAACTCCTATTATCCTTGATATGACCATCATAATTATTCTACTTTTTTGCTCTAGTATTATCACAATTATTTGACCAATGATGATATTGATCACTATGCCCATCTTGGCTGCTATCCAAACTCATTCTTTAAGCCACATCGATCCCAACCATAGTGACTCTTACAAGCTTAAATACTTGGTACTATCCCTAGTGGTGACCATTCATGCTAAGGTTTTTTATCATTAATTATAGGATATCAAGGATATATATATCCACTTTTGGGTGGGAATCCATATTTGGTAGTCTCCTAAACCTTGAATCTCAAGTCATTAGTTGGTATGGCATTAGGTCAGGATGGATGTCCTACTAGAGGTCATATTAGTAGATCATGTGCTCATTCTAAAATATCTCTTGATTTCCATGTGGTCTCAGTAACCACTATAGCTATCTAACACATTCCAATTGGTAGGAATCCTCACCCTAGCTTGAATGCCCCTTTTAAGGCCATAACATGAATACCTTAAGAAAAATATCATCAATTAGAAACCATTCTCTCCCTAGTATCGCTAGTCTAAATGAACTTGTTTAACCTCAAATCGAGAATTCCATCTATAGGTCCTTGACACATCCTTGTCATCAATATGTGTTGGTGGTATGGGAGGCCATAAAATTTTAACATGTTCCCATGCACAAACCTAAAGGAACATGCAACATATTATACTTACGTTTCTATTATAATGACATGATGCAAGAAGTAGTAAAAAAGGATCAATATGTTCTACCCCTAGGTGAACACCATTTGGTGCTCCAAAATATCTCCAATCATCTCATCCAGATCCTAGTGGAACACCTACATACGACAATTGAGTATTAATATTCCTAAACTAAGTGTTGCTAGTAGGGTTGGTTGGAAATACTAGTGACCCCCAACATAACTGGAATTAGAATCAATTACAAAACATACTATCTAGAATTGAGTCATCTATCATCTATTCCAAGCATTTTCAATGAGAGTGGTTAATGTGAATCGATACACCTTATATGGGTACCTATAGGATTATCTATATGTCCTCTAACATGATAGTCTCATCCCTAAATGGTAGCTAAAAGGTATTTATATTTGAATACCATTGATCTATCAACGTAATTAGTAGCACACTATCAAAATCCATATTTGGTATGAGGGCATCATGGTAGAATCCCACTATTATTAGGAGTGTATAGTCCTCTAGCTTGTTTAATATTAGAATAAATTCCAAAGTATGGGGATTAATATTACATTACTATAGCACCTATAGCCTCACTTATAAGAGCAACAAGTCATCATCAATTAGTTCATCATTGAGACCTCATCCAAACTCTAAAAATATATCTAAGACTCTAGTTTATCAAAATTGTCACACTATTGAAAAAAACCATAGCTAAAAGTAGTTCTACACTTTGACAAAATTATCATTGGTTAAAAATCACCATTGTAGCATGATAGTACTATGTAATAGCACAATCATTTTCAAAAGTGGCATACAATGACACTAGTGAATGGTAAAAATATTGTTCTTTCCTTTATCCTCAATATTAGATAAAAATGGTAAAACAATGGTAGTGTTCCTAAGGTTGATCTCCTCCTCTAGTTGTTGGTTGTTTCATTATGTCACTATGGTGTATTTATTTCACCTATAGAGCCATGGAATATAGGGTATTCACACACATCTATAGATAATATTTTGCAATCATGAACAATGAAAATAATTTTGTTTTTACTCCCTATCCATTTTACCCCATTTCTCTTAACTATTTATTCTTCCACAATATCTTCTTCTCATTATTTTTCTCATGCGCATCCTAATCAAGTCAAGTTTTATAGTTCAACCTAAATTTTTATCTCAAAAATTCAAGGGGGCACATAGGATCATGACAATATTTAAGTTTTTCATAAAGAAACATTTGAATAATATACAAATAACATCTAAAAGTCATCAATCACAAAATCATAAATCTAAGTCATCATACAAATAATTCATCACAAAATTAGAACATGCAAGCTAGCTTTGATACATTCATCATTTTATGAATATATAGAAAATAGGAAAATGTAGACACCGATTTTTGAGCATTTAATCAACAATGCAATCAAAACAACCTATACCCCATCAAAGACATAAAAATTCATGAGTAGTTGTCCAAGCCCAAAATAATTAAATATTTATCTAAATACCCCACACCAAAAGCATCTTCTTAAAATTAATATCATAGTGATTTTGATGTACAAAACAATGTTAATTCTCAAAGTTCAATCAAGATATTTTATCACCCTGTTGGCCCACCAATGATCATCTTTTGCATTAGTGATAGGAAAATATTAGTGCCATAGTACTTTTGATATCCAAAACATTTGATTGATCATGAATAAAAAAGATAATAGGTAACTAAAATTATCTTCCTATCTACATGATTATTTGTTTCCTTCTCCATGCATGAATCTCATGTAATCTTCTTTGACTACCAATTATATCACCTAATTGGAAATACCATCTATGCATCAACAATCATATATTCCAAACTACCCATCTAATCTAGTTAAATCAAATTAAATTTCAATAATATCTCATATAACTTCATATCTTATTACCAATTTTGCATCTCATGTCTCATCAAATTTTGGTATCCAACATATCTCTCAATTATGCATCTTTCAAAGCAACAACCATAAATATTTTATAAAATTAGTCCTTGGTGCATGTAAAGTAGAAGAAATATTATGGATTAGTTATAAAATATCTAGAAAAAAATGTAGTCAAACATAAAAAAAGGTGTTTGAGAAGCATATTGAAGCTCTACCCAATCTTTAATTAAATAAAAACAAGCCTCAAACCATCTATAAAAACTCTCTAGGGATATCCAATTGCTCACCTATCAAAAAGAAGATTTATCCATATCTACAAAATCTCAAGGGTATTTGATATTTCATATAAAAAATATTATAATATAAAATTAAGGCATCATATTACAATATCTATAGACAACAGCACTACCACCATATAATTCTATTATTAGCACCATAGTATTAATTGTAGTGTTATTATACTACAATACTTTTGTACATTTAATTAGAAAAATTGAGGCTTTTCATTCCTTTCAAAATTTCAATATTTTATTTATGTTTTATAGAATAAGGGTTTGATTGAGACATACCCATATACCTATAACCATTTATAAATTTTCATGTGTACATGTTTCATGTTGCATGGAGTAGTGATCCAAAAGAAAAAGAAGCAAGATTAGGATATTCAATAATATTTGAAGTTAAAATGGGTTCTATATGACATATCCTTTTTTTCTTTAATTTTTATCTTTAGTTCCATTTTCTTATTTGAATTGTTAGGTTTGTAGTCTTGTTTGTTCTATGTAATTGTATGTGTATGTTGTTTAGGACAAATTTGTATTTGCAAAAGAAATTAAAAGTGCATATAGTCTAGCTTGCCTAGTTGAATTATATTATCATTTATTTTTAATATATAGAGTAGTTATTTCATTCTCAAAGAATATTAATTGTATATAGTCTAGATATTTGTATTCTATACAAAATTCTTGGACCCTTTCTTTGAAAGAGAAAAATTATGTTTTTTCTATAATCATTTAGAAGTGAAGTGCATATAGTATGGGGATTGTCTATTTGTATTTTTTTATACATGCACTTTGCATCCCCTTTGTTTTCTAAAGGTTTATAAGTCTTTAGTTGCTGTTTTTAGATTTTGTAAAATAGGTATAAGTAAACAAAGATATTAGAAAGAAACAATAGGTATGCTCTTTAAATAAACCCACATAATTTAGTCATATCATACATGTCCACAAATCCCTTGAAAGTAGGTGAGAGAGTGCAAGAGAAGTGGATCTCTTACTCTCCCATTCTCTTTAGTGTCCTACATGGGGCATAGGACTATATACTTAGGAAATAGGTGGCTTAAGATGATGGCACTTAGTGCCTCACTTATACTATATATACCCTTAATTGATGTACTTGTATTCATATATATATATATATATATGAAATTCTTTTAGATCACATGCATCACTTTTTTGTGATGATGTTCTTATATGCTTTTCATTTGCACTTGCATGATTGATTTATATATTTTCATTGTATGAGATTTACACAATATCAATATTTTTCATGACATATTATTGATAGGATATATGTAACATGTCACTTAAAACCTTGCATTTCATTCAAAAAAGATAAAAAAAATATTTTTTTAAAACACAAAATAGAGGGGGGTCAAAATGATAACACCAATAAGAAATAGAGATGATCTATAGATTGAACCAAATGATCTCACCGTAGTGTCCTCCAAGAACAATGTATCAAATAAGACATGCTCAACACTATATCTTTAGCAAACTAAAGTGACAACACAAACAAAGAATATAGGTGATTTATACCTAATACTAAGAACAACCTATAGTATTTGACAAGTATTATGTGTCAAACAAGACATGCTAATAAAAATAATAATAAAAATAATAATAAAAATATGAAATCCTATAATTATAAAGTTATACAATACAGGTAAAACCTATAGGGTATTTTTTTCTAGAAATATCTCATTTTTTAGGAAATAAATCTTTGCGAAGGGTTATCTGATTTAGTTTATTCTTGGACCAACTTGTGCAAAAATTGAATAGCTTTAAAATGAGTGGTCATATGAAGGAATCTAAGTAATATTAAGGGAGATACAACCCTGTGAAGTCAACCATATGGAACAACGATAGTGATAATTTTTCAAGTTGCAAAAAATGAAATTACAAATATTTGTCAGCTAGGGTTTAGATGATGAAAAGAGCAATGAAGGTCTAGGAGTTCAGTGAGACAAGACATTCTATCTAGACAGAATTTTTAGCTAAGTTTTTTTTACTTCTTTATCTTAGAATTTTTGCATGCAGATTATTATAATTTTTTTATCAAATATTTTATTGCTATAGGATATTCTGAAAAATTTTAATAGATTTTGAGTTTTATTTTTCTTTCCATGGATCTATTTATAGTTAAATCCTTAGAATCATCTCTAGTGGTAGATGTTATTGAGTGCACTTTAGAGAGATCCTCGTTGCTCCAAGATAGGGCAATTTTTGGTAAATTTAATGGGTATTGGCCAGGGGCTTCAACTTTGAGAAAATGGATTTGATAGGAGTTGGAAGTCTCTAGGAAGGATTATATCCTTTCTTCCAAAAGTTTTCTTCCTAGGAATTTTTTTTCTAGGGAAGAAAGAGAAAAATCCTAAAAGGGGATCCTTAGTTTATGGGAAGAGCAGGACTCTTCCTTACCTACTGGTATGAAGGCTTTTCACTTAAAAATGTAAATATATCCCTAGTACTAGTCTGGGTTAGTATGTTTGGGTCGCCCATAGGAAATATTGTAGGAGAATACCTTGAGATTTTAGATACCACAAAATATGGATTCTTGACTGTTTATGCTTAGATATTGGTCATGATTGATATAAGTAAATCTTTACTAGAATCAATTATTCTTAAGTATGGGGATAAAATGTGGATCCAAACCATAGATTATAAATATATATATATTTTATATGTAGAAGATATCATGAGGTGGTGCATATTAAGAGATCATGCCCTAAAAAGAGTCCAACATAATCATATATATAAAATTGCAAGAGAAACTTACAAATAGATATGGATGAAGATGATTTTCACCTTCCAAAAAATGGATCTAGAAAAATGAAAGAAAATAAAAAGTAGAGACTATGAAGGAAGGATATTGGAAGAAATACCAACTCTTTTGAGGCTTTATCCTATGAATAAAAAGTATATCAAAACTTAGAGGACACAATACAAAAATTTTAACATATTAACAAGGAGCTGCCTATTCAATATGATCCTGATTTAGGGAAGAACATTCTTGATGTACCTAAGGAATGTACCTCATAAGATTTTGAAGACTCTCTTGAAGTACCATGCACTATTTAGGATAAAATATTTGGTAAAGAAAATATTTTAGAAGTTAATACCTCTACCATTAATAAGGAAATACAAGAAAATAAACATGATAATTCAAAATCTTTTGTAGCAGATCTAGGAGATGATAAATACGATGAAAAATAAAATTGTGAAAGAATATTAAGGAATAGAATAATGAGACCTACTCTTGATATAGGTAAGGCAAAGAGAGGAAAACCCTCAAATTATCAAGCAAGATCCATGGAAGCAAGAGAAAACATAGAGAAAGATACACAAACTAAGTTGGTTGAACTTCTCTTTACCAAACAATAAAATGATATTGATAATATACATGGGGGGCCAATAGCCCCCAATGAGAAATTATTATCATCTCATGGAATATAAGGGGTGCTAATACCCCCTTAAATAAAAGGTAATATAGTTGCTCCCCCTCCCCTGGTTCTTTCCCAGTCCTTGGCTCATCCCGGGTCATCCCACTATGGGAATGCTTTGTAGCAGATGATCTCCTTGGAGGGAGATCCTTCTCCATTTTTTGCTCCTTTCCCAGTAGTTTTAGGGTTTTCCTACCTTATCCTATGGTCTGGTGCATCCCAGGGATCTCCTAGTATTTCTTGCATGTTTTCAGGATCCCTTCCTCGATCTCCTGTAGGCTTTCCATTGGGGTGTTTTACAGGTTTTTTACATGGATCTGGTTCCCAGGGCTTCCTCAGTCGATGGTGGTGGCAGGTTAGGATTTTGTCTACTTCCTAGTGCATCATGTGAGGTCATATATGCTTAGAGGTTCATCTGGGGGGGCCATTTTCCTCTTCTGCTAGTGACTCCTCTCTGGGATGCCTGTGGTTGCTGCTAGTCCCATCCCGTTGGGTAGGGCACTTTTTGGTTTCCTTTTTGGAGGCTTCTTCTTGCTAGATCTATGATTAGGTGGACACTAAGGGCATTGGTTGGCCTTTAGGGTGGGCCTCTTCCTCTTCCTAGGTTGTTCCCAGTCCCAGACCTAGTTCCCTGAAGCTTTCCATGAGCAAGAATGGGGGATCTTGGTCCCTTATTCTGGGGTTCCTAGGGTTTATTTTACATGTTTGGATCTTGGGGGGACCCATGATCAGTGCATGCAAACCCTAGTTTCCCTAGGTTAGGCTTCCAAGGATCCCATATTTTTTCCTGTTGTCGCTTCGTGCCTGGGATTCTCAGGTTATTCATTTCAATTCTTATTCAGGGGCTTTTGGTCCCAGTTCCATGGATCTGTTCATGAGAAAGGATGGTGGTTCTTGGGCCTTTCTATTGGAGTTGTGGGGGCTTCCTTCTATATTATCTAGTCTGGGAGGGATATCAGTATGTTTATAGCTATGGTTCCTCCTTCCTCCTTCAATTTTGGCTTTCGAGATCCTATCTTTGTGCCTATTGTTATTTTCCTTGGATCCTTTTAGCTTCCTCATTTTTCTCCTTGTTGTGCACACATATATCTTGGCCTATAGATATCCCCAGTAGTGTTATTCTACTTTTTAGGCTCTTACGGAGGCTTCCCACTTTTTTCCTTTGAGGACCCTGATGCCATTTCCCAGGCTATCCCGCTACTGATCCTTGGCCTGTATCCTGATGTTGCTTGCTATTTTGCTCGTGCGGCTGCTTGCTACCTAGCTAAACCCTGGGTTGCATCCCGAGCCATCCCTAGATGAGGATCCTATCCAATTTTCTAAAAATTTCCTACTACTGGTTTTTGGGCAAGATTTCTAGTTGTAGGCTATTCTTGGCCTTCTCGCTCTCCCCACGCAAGTCTGGGTAGGTGCACTGTCCCCACCCCCAGGAGGATCCTAGACTACTGTATCCACCCCTAGGAGGATCCCAGACTACCAGTAATGGTAGGATGATATTTTCATGAAGTGGGCCTCACTAGTTGGTACTAGAATCTAGTCTTTCTGTTGGATCAAGGGTTGTTTCTAGCCCTTTCCCTTTTAGTTTGTGTTTATTTTCATGTACTAAGTAATTTATTTAAATCTTGGTGCTATGGCCCTTTTTGTTATAAGGTTTTGGTATCCTCTTAAAAAACCCAATTTGTATATAAAATTATAGTTACTTATCTAAAATAAAATAAAAGGTAATATTATTTGTATCTAGGAAACTAAAATGACAAAAGAAGTTCAAAAACTATGAAAGAAGTATGGGCAAGATGTGAATGAGATGTTATGGATTCTGAAGGAGTGGTAGGGGAAATTCTAACTTTTTGGAATCATTCTAGAACCTCCTGTGTAACCATTCATAAAAATAGGCATTGGTTAGCCTCTTTAGTCACTTTCTACTTTTCAAATATTCATTTCATCCTTATCAATGTCTATGGACCTACAAATGAGGCAGGTAGATTATAAGTTTGGAGTGTGATTAAAGCATTTATGAGAATAAATACCAAGAAATCCAATTCATAATAATAGGATATTGTAATGCCACAACCAAGTTGGATGAAAAATTTGGGAGATTTAGGAATTAACCCAAAGTATGAGAGATTTCTTAGCTTTTGTTCAAAACAATAATCTATGGGAGGTTGAGTTTGAAGAAGACAACTATACGTGGACCAAAAATAGGATAGACTAGAACCTAATAACAAAAAAATTAGATATATGCATACTCTCATATCATTGTATAGATGAAGGAACTTGTGTTAAAATTAATACCTTAACAAGGAGTGGTTTAGATCATTAGCCAATAAGAGTTAAAATGGTGGTAATTGAATTCAAAAAAATATAATATTTTAAATATGAGTATATGTGGGAATACCATCATCAATTTGTTGATATGAGAGCATAAATGTGGAGTTATTCAAGAAATGATGGGTTGTATGCTCTTCCAAAAAAAAAAAAATCTATGACATCTAGATTAAAAGAATGGGACAAGAACACTTTTGGAAATATTTTTGAGAAGAAAGAATATCTAAATTATTAAATTTCACAAATCCAAAAATATGATCCTAATAATCTAGGATAAGAGGAAATGGGGTTTCTTAGTGAATATCATAACATTTTAAGTAAGGAAGAGAAATTCTAGAGATTAAAATCAAGACATACTTGGTTAAAATGAGATAAAAATACAAGTTTTTCATAGGATGGCTATAGTACAGAGATCAACATTCAGAATTAATAGAATTAAATCAATAGAAAGGGTTTGAATTGAAGATTAAAGTAAAATTAGAAAAGAGGCAAAGTATTTTTATCAAAATATTCTAGGATCAAAGGAGATTGAAGTTCTTAATGATAAAATTCTTCAAGATGTACCTTCAGTTATAATGAATGAAGATAATATGAAATTGATGGAGCCTATTACTCTAGAAGAAATTCATTTAGGTTTTTTCTCTTTTAATAAGGATAAATCCCCAAGTCTAGATGGGCTCTCTACATCATTTTACCAACATAATTGGGATATAGTGAAGTATTATTTATTGGTGTCAATGGAACAATCTAGGTTAAAACAATACATACCTTATAAAATAAATGCAACATATGTTACCCTAATTACAAACAAGAAGGATTCTGAATTGTTTAGTTATTTTAGACCCATAATACTATCAAATATGGCATATAATATTATCTCCAAAGTGATGGTGAATTTATTAAGGCTATTGTTAGAAAAAAATATTTCAGAAGAGCAAGGACAATTTGTGAAAGGGAGACAAATTTTGGATGGGATCATAGTAGTTCATGAAATTATACATTCACTAGATTTAAGTAAAGAGAAAGAAGATCTTAAAATTTAATATGAGTAAAGCCTATGATATAAAAAAATGGAATTTTATTTTTGTAGTTTTAGAAAAGTTTGAATTTGGGAATAAATGGGTTAGATGGATTAAAACTTGTGTCTCTATAGTTTCTTATTCAGCATTGGTCAATTGGTTAGTAACAAAATATTTTAAAGCCAAGAGAGGCCTTAGACAAGGAGATCCTCTATTTCATTATTTATTCATTATTATAGAAGAGGTTTTGAGTAGGGACTTAAAGAAGGCTTACAAATATGGACTTATAAGTGGACTTAAAGGTTAGTAATAACATCAACAACAATACCCTTCAATAGTTTGTAGATGATACAACTCTTTTTGAAAGAGTAAGGATAAATGAGGCCAGAGCTTTGAATAACTTTTTAAAGGAATAAAAGAGCATCAAGGCAAAAATTTAATAGGAAAAAATCCAAAGTTTACTTCCTTAAAACTTTAGCTAATATCAAATCAAGAATTTGGAGGTTACGAGGCAAATTTTACAATAACTTATCTAGGAATGAGGGGAGAATGAGGACCGAATTATAGAATCTAGTTATTTGTAAATTTCAGAATAAACTACCAACTTGGAAAGGTAGATGGTTGTTTTTTTTTTTTTGAATTTACATGGTGAAATTGGTAGCCGCCATGAATCCAGGTAGGTTTTTTAGCTTTTATGGCTGCCACAATATTCTATGTTGTTCACCCTAGAATCTACCACATAGTTCTTCATGTAGTCCGCCCCTATAACCACCATGCCACAATCATTTTAAACCTTTTATGCTACTGAAAGCATTGGGAAAGGGATAAGCATTCAGTCCAGTGAGTCTAGAGATTTAAACCAAGAAAGGAAGAGTGTAGTTAATTAAGTCACTCTTACAGGCCATTCCAACATATTATATATCATTGTATACTATGCCAAAATTAGTTGACAAAGTTTAATCTATATTATGAAATCCTTTATGGTCAGGTTTACAAGATAAAAAAAAAATCTTCAGTGAAATGGAGCAAGGTGTGTGATGATAAAACTAGGGGAGGTCTTCGTTTAAGAGTTCTTATAGATGAAAACTTGGATATTAGGGGGAAATTAATATGGAGACTGTACAAAAAAAGTCAAATACAATGGGAAAGGATTATTCTAAGTACATTAATCCCAATGATATACGTTTAATATTTATTGCATTCTCTTTACCAAATGATTTTTCTCTTTGGAATGGTTTAAAAAATTATATTGATATAATGATTAAAGATTTAAGATGGGTGGTGAGAACTAGAGATTTTTTTTTTATTTGGATGGATACTTGGTGTGATAAAAAAATCACTCAATTTAGATCCAATTTTGAAACCTTGGATGAGGTTGCTTCAAGATAAGTATGTGATAGGGTTTCAAACATTTTGTACAAGGATAAAGAAGGAATATATAAATGGAAAGAATATTTTTTTACAAATATACAAGACATTGAAGCTAGGAGACAATTGAGTAGAAATATAAGAACTGTGATTATTTTTAGGGGACCCAAGGATAAATTGGTTTTGGGAGTTGAATAGCTCAAGAGAATACACAAAAAGAAGTGGATATAATGTAGAGCACCAAAAAAATAGTAATATCACTAAAATATGGAGAGATATTTGGGATAGCCCAAGCATTCTTAAAGTTAAAATTTGTGTTTGGCTAGTAGGTCATATAAGAATTTTATCTTGGGATAACCTTAGGAAAAGGGATTTTCATGGCCCCTCTCAATGTGTTATTTGTAAAAATGAAGAAAGCATAGACCATCTCTTGGGATATTGCCCAATAGTCTAGAAACTATGGCAATGGATTCTTAATATGTTTGGTAAATGCATGGTGATGAAAATAAAAATTGAAGAATGGTTAAAGCAATTTCAGAGCACTTATAAAAGTGAGGCTTTACAAATA
Organism: Wollemia nobilis; assembly: GCA_028583015.1. NCBI lineage: Eukaryota > Viridiplantae > Streptophyta > Pinopsida > Araucariales > Araucariaceae > Wollemia > Wollemia nobilis. Next base: position 4,241,907 of record JAQPPZ010002399.1, read on the forward strand.
ATATAGGATATATCAAAATATACAATACTTTGGACTGTATGCCTAGAAAGGAATAGAAAAAAATAAAAGGAAAGGAAAATAGTTTAGATGTAATGAAAATGAAGATATGTTTAGCCATATAATGAAATAGAATTATGATGTTGGGTACAAGAGAAGAAAAAGGAAGATAAAGAATATAAAATAGAAAGCACCAGATGTGGAGTTGAATAAATTAAATTTTGATGGACTATCTAAAGGAAATCCAAGACTAGCAGGAGGAGGATGAATAATTAGAAATAATAAAGAAGATAATTTTGTCTCATTATGCTTTCCATAGTGGATTTAAGATAAATAATGAAGCTTAAGCTTGGGTGAATTTAGAAGGGTTACAAACATACAAATAAAATAAATGAAATAGAGTATGGATGGAAGGTGATATTCTCATAGTAATAAATTCAATTTTGAGGAAAGCAAAGGCTCCATGGAACATACAAAAGATAATTGTGGAAATTCAAGATCTTGCTAAATATTTTTAAGAAATTATATTTACACATACATTAAGAGAAGGAGACAAATATGCGGATAGGCTAGCCAATAGAGGGGTTTTTATTGAGGATCGTGAAGTTCATTTCTCCTTTCCACGATTAGAGGAAGTTGTATGTTTAGCTAATGTTGACAAGAAAATGTTTACTGCTTGAATCAAATAATGATTAAGATTTACTTTAATGTTTTCCATTAGTAATATCTACTTTATTTTATAACATGAATGTATTTTTATATAAAATATTTATTATAATTTTATGGTTGCAATTGTGTTTCATAAAGGAAACTAGCAATTTAGATTTGGTAAAGCGAACTATGATAGTGTGATGTTTTGAAAATATTACTCTACTAAGATGCAATGCATAGATAGTAGAGGTGAAGTTTTGGTATTGTGAAGGATGATATAGAAAAATATCAAGAATGATGTTGAATTCTAGAATATTTGTATTCATACAAAAAATTGAAAAGATCTAGAAAATGAAAATCAAGAATTTAGACAATTTATGTAAAATGATGTAGATTTCTGGTGATAAAATATCAATTGAGATGATAAGGGTATCTATTTTTAAAATATCAAGCTCTAAATAAGAGAGTTATAATTTTTCAAGGGTGAGGGACCTGAGTACAACCCCTTATTATCCAGCAGAAAAAGCAATATGAGATCCTAACATAAAAATTCTAACCAAGGTTTCAAACATGATATAATTAGGAAATTAAAAATAAAATAAACATATATTTTAAACTTAAATAATATACATATTATATAATAAAATGGAATTAGATCAACTAGTTATATTCCTCAACTTTCAAGGAGACTAGGTTTTAATATTGTCAAGTGATACATGCATAATTGCCAAACTATTGTAATACCATTATGGATCATGAATTAATATGGGTGGGGACTATTTCAATCCTCTATAACCAAATAAAAATACATACAAAATAAGAGCTCAAAAAACATGCACCAATAAAGTAAATGTAAACACAATAAATGAACAAAAGCATGTAACTGGAACATGATGATAAAACAATAAAATATGGGTCATGTCCTATGGGTAATTTTTGTGCTTCCCCCCATTTATCTAAATTTTTAGGTTAGATATCTATGAAAAATATGATGGAGATGAGGTACTACAACATTCAAGTATATTTCATTTTGATAGCCGGAAGAAAGAGGGATAAAGATCTGCAGAACAAGGAGGAAAATAGGTTTGAAGTGCCTATTTCTCTAGCAGTCATAAAATCACAACATCATAAAATTATTGTCATCTTGTGACTTGAAAATGAGAAGTACTTTAGAGCAGTTTTGGAGGCACGATATCATGACATGTCTTTGTATCATGATATCAGTTGTGAGAAATGCATAAAACCAAGAACTATCAATATTTTACGACATGTTCCAATGTTGTAGGTAAAAAGGTAAAGAAGGCTGTAATAGGGAAGAACGTAATGGTTTCATGATATATTTAATTGTTTCTATGATGGACCAAGAAAAAAATACATTGGAGCAAGTCATGATATTATGATGTGTCTCTTTGTCATGATGCTTGAATTTCAAAATGGCCAAAGTGTCAAACCTTGAGAAACAACAAGACATCATCATTTCACGGTGACTAATTTTTGATAAAGCCAAAAATAAAAGGGAGGTCACAATAGCATGATGTGTTGCCACATTGTTGGCACTAAGATCATATTTTAAAAAGGCCCAAAAAGAGTGTGACATTGTGTCAAATCACTGTGTCACCAACACTAAAGGTTCAAAGGTGTAATAGGGGATGCTACCTTCCGATATGCCCACACACCATGATCATGATATTTCTATGTGGTAAAAGTCATGGAAAAATATGCTCTAACAATATCGGTTATAGGTAAATGACAATGAATGCTTACCAAGAATTAGAGATGGCCCCACCACCTTCCCTACATGCACATAATATCTAGCCCATAATCAAAATCCAAGAACAACATTCCATTTATGGGTCAAAGATGTTGCATGATGTTTTATTGGCTTAACATGCTATTGCATCTATTTTAATTAAAACAATTTTATTTTTTGTATATTTGAACCATAGAGGCATTATAAATAGGAGTAGTAGAATTTTGTTGAAGGGCCGACTCTTAGGCATTTACAAGTTGAATATATAAATACTTTTGAAGGAGAAATACAATAAGAAATATCTATTTAGCCTCTGGTTCAACATTTTACAATCAAATGTATGTATGTATGGGTGAATTCTTCTATTTAGCTATTTGAAGATGCATGGAATTAATTATATATTTTTGATTATTGCATATTTTTATTCAATAGTTCTAGAGTTAGTAATCTATGGATATTATTATTGATTTAAGATTAATCTGCATATGGTAAAATTGGTTGGTCTGTTAGAAGATTCTGAAGGTTGTTCTATTCATGATATTTATTCATCTTCTTGTTATTGTCTAATTTGTACCATTTTAAGTTCTAGCGTTAACTATATTTACATCTCTTTCAACACTCTAAACTCTCCTTATTTTAGTTTTAGCAAGTTAGAACCTCAAAGGAACCAACCTTCTCTGGATATTGAATCGACAAAGCCCTACAGCCTACCCGATATTTCAATGTTGGCCATGTCTTGGGCAAAATAATTAACCATAGGCAAATTTTAGACCAATAGTTTTTGGCATACCCTATGGGACTCGAGAGCTCCATAGTTAGGTAATACAAGAATTGGTGATGTATTGTGTTATCAAGTTTTGAAATCACCTAGTGACTCTGCTAAGAAATCCAGATCCAACCGAATGATTGGAAATATTTCTCTTTAAAACTTAAATAGTTTTCCTATATTTCTTCTAGGGGATAATATTTGTTGAGTGGCAATAGTATTCTTGACCTTACAGCCATTGCTTCCTTTGGGAACCCTTTATAATGTTAAAAATATTAGTATCATATTAAAATATCCATGGATCAATGGTGTTATCCTAGATGGAATGATATAGGCCCCCTTAATATCCAGTGCATGCACAATATTCCCAAGGTTGCATTGAAAATATTACATAGCTTCGATGGTACAAGGAATATTACCTTTTAGAATTTCTAGGATGTAGCTTCTTTAGAAGTCATGCATAATATTAATTTTTAAGATATGACACTCAAATTGATTGTCATTTATCTCAAGAGGAAAGCATTAATGTGGTATATAATGTTGAAATATATTAGTATCTACATTTGGGATGATTTAGCAGAAGCTCTCACCGATGCCTTTGATGATTTTAGGGATCCCTTCCTACTACTTACTCAACTCTCATTCATAAAATGAGTAGGATTTGAAAGTATTTTTGAATTTAACATTAGGTTCAAAAGTATGTGGATAAGGATTACTTATGAGTTTCAACCATATCCAACCCAAGCATATCTATATTATTTTCTTTCATTCCACCTTGACATAAGCATACTCATCTAACAATCTCAAGAGAGGAACTTACCACAAATTTTCAAAGGAGCCATCCATGCTAAAAATATACTGATTCAAGTAGGGAAAATACCTTCTATGGAAAATATCCACTCCCTCCAAGGTTCATCCCTCCTACCTTCCCTTGAAGAGACCATCTTGCACACGTACCGAACCACAAGAAATAGTCATCCTACCTAGCTTTAGGAGAAATGGTGTCAAGAAGAACATAGTTTGAGGAGATAAATCTAGAGGCTATTTGAAGAAGTGAATATCATGGGAAGGAAAACCCCAGAATACAGAAGGTAGGTTTTAGATGAACATGGGCACATAATATGTCAACTCTATCAGCCCCACTGGTTACAGTTAACAAGGGACTCAAGAGCAAGTTTCAAAGAGAAAGGATAATGTGACGAGGAATAGGGAGAATGTTTGAAACAAGCAAATATTTTCTCTCCAATTAATGATCAGATATCATGCAACATAGTTCAAGACTATCAACACTGGGTTGGTATAAGCTCAACTGTGTCCCAGCTCAAAGATCAAGAAAATATAAAATTTTCACCTCTCTCTCCATAAATGCATGGTCTAAGTGATCAAGAACCCAACCAATACACATCCCTAAAGGATCATATGATAAATAAAAAAAGGTTTGATTTATACAAAAAGCAATATTTTCCTGACATAACAACTGAATGAAGAGCATAAGCAATTAAGCAATTCCACAATGCTTCTAACTAAATGACCACACCCTCAAAGATAGAAGAAAATATTTTGGCATCAGACTAGGTAAAATTAATTGATATTGCAATTGAGAAGTTCATAGGCAATAGAGGTATAGCTCCATAGGTTTCGTTCTTCAATATCCAAAATGTCCATCTCCCCTCTTTTTACCTATCTCTTTTTTTGCAAAAGGGGATACTCTATAATTATGTAGTGGATTCAAAAGCTCAAGTATCAATCATGCCAATAGAAATTTGTAGGGATATTGATATGAGACCAAATGTACAAGGGCAAAAATTATTGCAATTTAAAGAAAAAAAATTGAAGAGGGTGGGAACATTGCAGAAAATACCAACATTGATATGTGGACATCTAGATTTAGCCATAGTTCAAGATGTGGAAGTGGTCGATGTACCTCCATTATTCAGAATTTTCTTATCCCAAGACTTATTGAGGTAGGTGGAGGGATGTGTGACCTGAATTCTAGATCAAATACTGATCCCTTGGGGTAAAAATACCATCCCATTTCCTAACTAGGCCTTACACACTTTTTGTGTTGAAAAATACGGGGGACACATAACATATTATATTAAAAGGCCCATATGTATGATGCAAGACACAGAATCTGAGAGCTCATCAAGAACTCCTTTGTTCAAAATTGAATCTAATTTTTGGATGTTTGATCAAAAAGCTCGTTGTACTTTGGCCAAATATTTTCATGATCAAAGAATATCAAGATATTGTAATTACCTCTATTGGGAGATGACAAACTATGATGTAAAATTAGTCAAGTACTGTATTATGTAGGTAATGGGTAACATGAGACCCTAGGGAGGTGAAGGTCTATATGTGTTGGACAAAGAGTTGATGCAAAATGTGAGTAAAACAAAATTATGTGATTGGCTTACCACTCATATTTAGAATGCAATCATCTTAGAACAAGGTTCTAAAGAAGAAAGTGATTATATTAAAGTTAGTCATGGACATGTACCATGGTATTTGGATCAAAGAGAGTAATTCAAATTTTTTACTATGTGATTCGGTCATTGCAGGTTCACAGGGCAGGTGTATGAATGGCTTCAAAGGCTAGGCATGAGCATACACATCATATTTTATGTACATAGCCAACATATAAATATAATTATTGGTGATATTCATCATGAATAAGTAGGTTCATTTTATGTGAAGGTATATTCCCTATAGCATCTGGTACCAATACCTCGAGTAAGCAAAAGGTCGATCCAACAGATCAATTTTTGAGTTAAATCAGGAGTGTCACCTATTACAGCTATCATAATGAGGGATACTACATGAATATTGGTTGCTTTATCTTTATTTATTTTTTATTCTTATTTATTTCTAACTCTGTAGTCCAATGGATGAAGGCAGGCCATTTTTGAAATAGCATAAGGTATGCTCAAGAATTCGATTCGATGGAGACAAGGCCATTAAAGCATGTGTAGGTAGAAAAATGGTGTCATACATGCATAATGTGATGTCATACTAAATTAGAAGAATGTGTAAAATAGGCTCGACTGATGCAGGAGGGAAAAAAACAACATGAATGAAGAGATCAACTAATGTAAGAATACCAGATCAAGTGCTCGGTAGATTGCCAAAATATTCAAAGGATGAATTCTTGGTCGTTAGCTGACACAAGGTTTCTTGTTAGTCATACCTTATAAAAGGATGAAGGCTCATATCAAAGCAAAAATATGTAACTTTGGTGAACAAGAATTGGGCCACCAATGCAAGCAAAGAACTAAAACAAAGTGGTTGAATGGTGGAAGAAGCGAAAAATACCCTAGAGGAGTAGATGGTTGCCCATCAAAAGACGTTACCTTATGGTAACCTATCTATTTTGGAAGCATCCTAGAGCCCTGATGGAATATATTTATAGAGGTAAAAATTTTAGAAATCACCCTCAAGACCTAATGTAGTATATTTATGGAAGTTTTTTAGTTTTGGTAGTTGTGTTAGTTTGTGTAAATTCAATTCCTTTGATTTCTTGTCTTCCTTTCCTTTCTAGAACTCTAGTGTTGTTTCTTTCTGCTCTACATTCTTCCCACTAATTAGATCTCCCCTATGTCTTTCACGAAGTTATATACTATGTTTTATCCCTATCCCTTCCCCCACACTACTTTTGGAACACGCATAAAAGGTCACTTCACCCCCTTTCTTTTTTAATTCTCCACCCATTATTTTGAGCTTCCCATATTTGTATATCCTTTTTGTCTTCCCTAGTGGTGCATTGTTGTTAGAATCGGCCTTATCTTCCCTTGTGGTGGTTACCTTTTTGTACTTACTTTCTTATCATGATAGATCTGCCCATAACCTCTTATCTATTTTACTCTAAGAAGCTGACATGATAGCAAGGCAGTCTGGGTCCTGCAACTTTGCAAGCAAAGTTACCCTATGAGTCTCTAAGAATGTGGGTAATTTTCATGCTTCCTCCTGTTTATCTAAATTTTTAGGTTAGATAGCTATGAGAAAGATGATGGATATGAGGTACTATAATAGTTGAGTATATTTTGTTCTAATAGACAGAAGAAATAGGGATGAAGATCTACAAAAAAAGGAGGGAAATAGGTTTGAAGTGCCTATTTATCTAGCAGTCGTGAAATCACAACACCATAAAATTATCATCATATCACAACTTGAAAATGATAAGTGCTTCAAAGTAAATTTGGAGGTATGATGCCACAACATGTCACTATATCATGGTATCAGTTATGAGAAATGCATAAAACCAAGAAGTTTCAAGATCTAACGACATGTGCTAACATAACGGGTAAAAAGACAAAGAAGACCATGGAAGGGAAGAATGTCATGATTTTTCAACATGTTTCATCATCGCTATGATGAAGTACCAAGAAACTAAGACATTAGAGCAAGTTAAGATTTTATGATGTGTCTCTTTATCGTAATGCTCGAACTCCAAAATGGACAAAGTGTCAAAGCTTGAGTGACAACAAGACATGATCGTTTCATGACAACTAAAGTTTGATAAGGCCAACAATAAAAGGGAGGTCACAATAGCACGATGTGTTGCCACATCGTTGGAACTAAGATCATAATTCAAAAGGTTTGGAAATAGTGTGACATCATGTCAAATTACTGTGTCACTGACATTGAAGAGTTCAAGTATGTAATAGGGGCTACTACCTTTCGGTATACCTGCACATCATGATCATTGTAGTTCCAAGTTGGAAAATTCATGGATAAATATGCTCTGATAGCATCAATTATAGGTCAATAGTGATGAATGCTTACCAATAATTAGGGATGACCTTGATCCAATTATGTCTCCACCACCTTCCCTACATGCACATAATATCTGACCCATAGTCAAAATATGAGCATGATGTTCCATTTATGGGTCGAAGACGTTACACGATGTTTTACCGACCTGATATGCTACTATAACTATTTTAATTAAAGCTATTTTTATTTTTTATATATTTGAACCATAGAGGCATTATAAATAGGAGTAGAAATTTTTTTTTAAAGGTTCAACTCTTAGTTTCTTACAAGCTGAATGTATAAAGACTTTTGAAGGAGCAATACAATAATAAATCTCTATTTAGCCTTTGGTTCAACATTTTGCAGTCAAATGTACGTATGTATGAGTGAATTTTTCTATTTAGTTATTTGAATATGCATGGCACTAATTCTATTTTCTATATTCTTGCATATGTTTATTCAATAGTTCTAGAGTTAGTAATCTATGGATCTTATTATTAATTTAAGATTAATTTGCATATGGTAAAATTGGTTGATCTTTTAGGAGATCCTAAAGGTTGTTCTATTCATAATCTTTGTTTATCTTCTTATTGTTGTCTAATCTATACCACTTTAAGTTATAGCGTTAGCTATATTTACATCTCTTTTAGAACTCTAAACTCCCTTCATCTTAGTTTTAGCAAGCTAGAACCTCAAAGGAACTAGCCTTCTCTAGAGATTGAACCAATAAATACCTGTAGCTTGTCTGGTCTTTCGATGTTGGCCATGTCTTGGGTGCAATAATTAACCATAGATATATTTTGGACCAATAGATCCTTTTTATTAATGATAGTTTGTATTTATCAAAGTGTATTACAATAACATCCCCTCGAAGGAGTTCACAAATGCGATACAATAAATACAAAATAGGAGGGTTTTATTCCCCTCTAAATAATCTTGATGCACTGAATGGTATTATTGCTAACACAAAATATTTAGGGGTGGGTTTTCTATGATCACCACAAGGAGTGTGATGTGAATCTGGTGCTCCTCTATCATATATTAAATCTTGTAGTTTACACACAAAGAAACTAGAAATGTATCAAAAGTATATGAAGATCCCACCAAAATTGGGCTTGTATTAATCAATATGAATGTGATAAATGAAGATAAAACCAGACTAAAACATGTATAATCTAAAATCTATCTAAATGCAAAAATAGTAAAAATACTAATCTAATCTATGCTAAAAGAAAAATTAATGAACCAGGTCTCTAGTTGAGACCATCTCAGGGTGATACAACCTTGTCTACGGACTATCTTGGGGCAAGATGATTGTTGTCACAGGATTGTGTTTTTTTTTAAACCAATTTTGGGTGACGTTTGAAATACCCTGGGTGTGTTATCGATGGATTTTTACACTGTGGGATAAACTTGATGGATCAAAGTGGTCACCGAAGTTAAGATGTTCAACTACACAAAATATGAAAGCACGATTTTCAATCCTTTATAGTAATAAAATAACATGGTCTCAACGGTAGGAGGGCTTTGGAGGATTGAAGTGGGTAACACTTCATTGAATGAAATCTTGAGCTTGAGGTATGATTTTGGTAGCACTTCATTGCTCAAAATTTTTAGTTGCATATATTTTAAACCAAGGGGTGAGTGCCAATTTATAGACTTCTCAGATGGAAGCTAACAATGACAATAGCACCCTACATGAAAAACAAAGGGCAGTTCACATTAAGAAAAATGAATGCTTATCTCTGAAATCTCATGTGATTGATAATTGTATGTATTTTTTTAATTTTGGCCCATGTAGGGTGCTTAATGCTTTTTTTGAGACCATGCATGGGATTAACTGGTAGTTTCAACTACCAGTTAAACTTATTTCTATTTTAAAGCTTGATTTTGGTGGTCATATCAGGTCAATATGACCACGGTTTTGCGATCATCTTGGGTTGATATGACCATGGTTTCATGGTAAATTATACCTATTTAAGTGGTAAAAACCACTATTTTATCCCTAAAGCTTCCTAAGGTGGGTTATGTAGTCTAAAAGGAGTCCATTCAGGTAGTCTCCTCAATATGATGTGTTTTAGGTGTCTACAGATACCCCTTTTTGGGATGCTTTGTGTGATAACACAATGGAAGAAAAAATAGAGAACCTAAAATGGTCGATTTGATGGTTAATGATATCCATTAAACAAATCAATGTAAGATACCCCAATCATGAAAAGAGCATACACTTTTGAATCATTGCTTTCAATGAATTGAAGAACTTGATTTTGGTAATCTTTTTAGATGTGAGTAGACAAGACCTAGTCTACAAATGATGGTTGTGAGTATACCAAATAAATAAGCAATAGAATTTTTAGCCTATTTTATTTTTTTTATATTTATTTTTTATTGTTGTTTTTCCCAAGAAAAGAGGACGTATGATTATCTTTGGCAATGACTCTTGAGCAAAAACAATTATCACTTTTGAATGTTTGATTATTGACTTGATTTTGTAATTATATGACTACCCCCTCAAGTGATGAGTCAATAGAAGAGAAGGAAAATGACGAAAGCGATGAGTTGCTTGACCAAGATAAAATAATTTGAGTTTTTCTAGGTAAATGCAAAATTTAAAGGGCTTTTGAACCCATGACAACCTTGATTTTGATCCTATTTGACTTGTAATTTTTGGAATTTTTATGGCTTGTGTTTAAATTTTTTTAGCAATTTTGGTAAAAACCATGCTCGTGTCACCTTGATACATAGCTTTCGAATTGTACGCATTTATGATACATAGATTTTGACTTGTAGGCATGTAGTACTTATGTCACTCATGTCTAACCTACTTATACTTGATTCTTCAGGTGTGAGGTTTCCATGGAACCTCCTTGATCTAGTGCAGGATTTGGTGGAGTGCATAGTAGAGCAGCCACATATTATGGCTTGGGGGACTACCTTGCTGGAATAACTTTATGAGTTGTTTGAGATCTAACATCATGGTTAACATGGATTAGGGTGTACCTTCCTTTTTCATATTTGGAGTTGGGAGCACATTCAGATGGATAGATCGAATGGACTACCTTGGATGACGTGATGATAGATGGTTGATAGGGAGATTTCCTATGCTATGCACTAGAGACAGGATCAAGAGTGAGGTCAAATTCACCCCTACTTAGGCATGATTAATCACTACATTAACTTATTGGAGAGGTTGATATTTGTGCACAGTGATATAGTATCCATGGAGGGATTTTTTACCTTGGGCAGAGGTAGACTAGTAGTTGAGGTGGGTGAGATGCAGACGATGGTTGATCAATCAACATGGTAGTGAGCATGAGTATTTACAATACTCATGTATGATCCACCAGCTAGGATTTTTCAAGGATAAACTAGATGAGTCAATAATTTATATGTGGTGAATAGATGATGTAAATCTAGCTTGGACCCAAGTGAAGCCATTGGATGATGAGGCAAATGAGCCACTTATTGACTAGAAATAGAGGACCTAGGGACTACCCTATATTATGATTCTTGGTGGGTGACTCAGTTATAGTAGGGAGGCAAAGTAAGTGGTGGTCAAGCTAGGGAAATTGGTGAGGAGGGAGTATGTGTAGTGGTGGATCCTTCACAATGGTGAGTGCATCATCATATTGAGGAGGAGTGGGCTAAGACCTCTAAGAGAGGTGTGGATGAGAAGGAGATCAAGGATGAGAAGGATCCTTAGGAGAAGTTAGCTACTTATAGGAAGAAAATTCACATCCTCCAAGCTTAGATAGGAGATCAAGACACAACGCATGCTATAGAGTGGAGCCAATGGAATATTGATAGGCAGTGGTGGAGGGGTTTTGGAGTGGAGAGGGATGCCCTTTAGTCTCAAGTAGAGAGCTTAAAGGATGAGGCTACAAGGTTGATTACATAGTGATAGGCTCTACAGGTTTAGGTAGTAGGTATTACAACAGAGCAAGATGCCCTACAAATGTGGTTATCAGGGGTCATAATAGAGTGTGATGCATTACAGGTGTATTTAGTAGGAATGAAAACTCGGTAGACCTCAGGGGATGTAGCTAGATTATAGTCAAAGATAGTAGAGCTATAGGGTAGAGTGTCCCATTTTTAGTCATGATATCAATTATATTGGGACTATATTTATAGGTTGGAGGATGAGCTAGACCAACGCGGTGGTGCCTTACCCTCACATTCTTTAGCAAGGGGATCCCACTATAATAGGGCATCTAGTGAGTCATCAATGAGACCACATGTTCCATGATTATAAAAGTCAAGTGCATATCATAGGGCAAGGGTAAACAGATCTAGGTATCCTTGTAGAGATGAGGTCGATGGTGGTGGTGATAGTGGTGGTGTAGAGTCAGCTTGAGCAATGATCATGCTTATATGATATCTTTTTAGCTTATCATTTTTGGGTGTGATATTTGAAGACTCACCTTTTTAGCATGTGAGTTTTTTGTACCTGATGTACTGTTCCATAATATTTATATATATGATATTTTCAATTATATTTATCATGTTATTTAATGGTTATGTTATCTCATGTATGGATGCACTTATGGATGCGATGATGTATGCCTAGACAATGTAGTATGTATGCATGTATGTTAGATCTAGTATGGATGCATAGACCTAGGTATGTATGTGATGCATTAATGACATGATGATGTAAAATATGATTTGTATTTTTACATGTTAACAACATAATGAATGAATATAATATGCAAAATAAACTAAGTGTAAGTACCACAAAATGTATAAAAGTCATTAATCAAAATGTTAACCTTTTCACAAAAGTCATACATTTGAATATGAACTATAAAAACATAATGTAATGTATGAATGATGGATGTGAGATAGTGAGATGTTATAAGGGAACAACAAGGCTTTTCATGAGACTCAAACACCCTAGTTGACCAGTCAAAAGTTGTATATTGATTATACATGACTCTAAAAGATAAAAATCTGCTAGGAAAACCCATATATTCATTATCCCTATGTGTGCATAGTGAAGATCATGAATATATCGCATAAGATTACCCCATTGTCAGGCTGGCATTTATAGTCCATTATTGTAATGGGGATCACCCTATGGTCATAATTACCCTGATCTTGTATGCAATTGGACTAGACTACTAGGTAATACAAGCCACCAAAATATAGCTCATCCACAAGCTGATGTTGGTCTATATAAAATAAAGTTGCTAATGTGACATACATGTCACCATGTGTAATACTAATATACGACTAGGCTGGCATCTATAGCCCATTGTTGGTGATGGAGATTGATCCATGGATTTCAAAAACTAAAAATCCTAGGGATTCAAGATCTTCACCCCCTTCCTTTTTTTTATTTATTTATTTGTTTTGGAATACTTGCTTATTTTTATGGAAGAGCAAGGGTTTTATCTTTATTTTTTGAGAGATACTTTCTCATTTTGTGGAGTAAGGTATTTTATTGCTTTGGGTAGGGGGAGCTTGTCCTTTTTTCAATTCTCAGCACTCTAGACCATGCACATAATAGGATGAGTAAGGAAAACCTTTCACTTAAGGGGAAAGGACTATGTTGTAGTGTTGTCTTTCCTTGTGCAAAATTAGATTTAAAAATGTGAAATTGTATTGGGATTTTGAGATATACAAGGTACAATCAAAGCAAGACCCTACCTTCAAAAATCAAGATAGCTTTCTACAAAATATAAAAAGAAAACTAGGAATGGCTGAATGACTAAAATACCCTATTGAACATCCTATAACAACTTATTGGGTGAGGGAAAATACACAAACACCTAGGAAGAGAAATGTGGATGGACATGATGTGCTAGATGTGTGTGTTTTCCATATGAACTTTTGAAAACTAAGAGGTGTACGTAAAATAGTCATTGGTCATATGAACATTATTGCTTATGGTCATATGGTATCTATCCTATCTTACGAGGACCCATTAATAGTCAAAGATCACAAGAAAAAGTGCAAATGATGACTAGAGAAAAGGTTTGATTAAGACTCATGATAGTCATACAAGCATGGTGCTCTATGAAATGCAAATAGTAAAAATGAATGTGTGGTGTATGTAAGTCTTTTATGAGGTTTCAAACATTAAGAGGTATGCGTAAAATAGTTAGTGGTCATATGAACATCATTGTTGATGGTCATCCAGTATCTATCCTATCTTATGAGGACCCCCTAATGGTCAAAAGGCCACAAAGACAAGTGTAAATGATGACATGAAGTGATGCTTATACAATGAATGATATGCCTAATATAATTAATTAATGAAATGCAATAGTGTAAATGCATTATGATGTAATCAATGCAATGTTTTTATAATTTTGATTATATATTGTTTTTGTGTTGTTTTTATGTATTTTATTGTTTTTCTATGCATTGTGTATTATGCATAAAATGCCCATAGGTGGATAATTATAAGAGTTTCAGGTTACTCAACACACTCAAGATAAGATAGATGATAAGTCCTTGGCCCTACTTTCTATGTTATGATGAATGGGCCTAATTAGTTAGCCACAAATTTGTCCCGCAAATGGGGTGGAAAGTTGGAATAATGTTGGATTCTTTAACACAAGATCACCAAATTTAAAAGCCTTAAAATGGAATTTTGTGTCATAGGCTTGCTTAATGTGATCTTAATAAATGCAAACATGCTCGAGAGCATCGATGCATTGTTCATAAAAAAGTATGAGTTGATCTAGGTGAGTTTGTCACGTAGTGTCATCATCAATGAACTCTTGTAATAAAATACACAATGATAGAATTTCCAATTTCAAGGGCATAATGGCCTTAGTGCCATATACTAAAAAAAATGAATTTCCCCCAATGGGTGTTCGAATGCTAGTCCTGTAAGCCTAAAGTGCTATAGGCAATTCAAAATGTCAATCTTTATGATTATCAATTACTATTTTCTTGAGAATAACAATGATTGTTTTGTTTAATGTCTATGCTTACCCATTACTTTGTGGGTAATAAGGTATGGAAAAGTTGTGCTGAATATTATATTTAGCACATAAAGATCTCATATCCTTGTTTTTGAATGGTGGCCCATTATTCAAAGTTTTTTTTAATGGGATGCCAAAATGACATATGATGTTATGTAATATGAATTCTACGATGCATGAACCTATCATAGTGGTAAGAGGAATTTCTTTCACCCACTTTGTAGAATACTCTATGACCATTAGGATGAACGTGTGATGGATAGATGAGGGGGGAGAAATTTTACTAATTAAGTCAAATCCCCATTGCAAAAAATTCCATAAAAAATGAATTTATTGTAAGGCCTATGAAGGTATATGAAAAATATTAGCATGATGCTGACATTTAGTGCACCTTTTAACATAAGCACAACAATATTGCTCTATAGTGGGCAAATAATAAACCATTTTGAGGATGTTTTTAGCGATAGCCATGCTGCTAAAATGGCCATCACAAGTACCATCATGAGCTTGGTAAATAGCCCAAGTAGATTCTTGGGGATCTAAATAATGAAGGAGAAGACCATCGTAGCTTCGACGATAGAGTATGTCTCCTACCAAGACATAATCTATCATTTTTTACTTGAATTTTAATTTGGTAGTATGCAAAAATCCTAAAGGAATGGTATCCAATTTTAGAAAATATTTGAGTTGAAAAAATCAATCTTGATACGAGTCTACTTGGACCAGATGAATTGTTTGCTCCTCTCTAGATAAAACTCATACAAATGTAGAGTGGGAGAGAACCTTAAGGTAGATGGTCATATTATTATAACAAGAAGTTTGTGAGACCAAGGACCTCCAAGAAACATGGTTTAAAAAGTATTGAATTGGGGATAACCCATGTTGGTAGGGTTCAAACTATATCATGTGAACATTTTGCTCATCTTTCGTAATGTCTCACAAGACTACAGGTTGAGAGATCATATTGACCTAAATAGTTGTGACATCATTCAAGGGGTTGGATGAACAAGGTACCACCTCGATATTGTACCATTCAAATTTAATTAGCAATTTATCCACAAGATCTTCATAGGATTTCAAGATTAGACACTCGCACTGATAAATTCCCTTAACTTAATTAAAGTATTAATAAAGAGTCACCAAAGATGTTTAGTTTCTTTATGTTCATGCCTATAGTTGTTTGAAGACCTAAACAGAGGGCTTCATATTTTCCATTATTGTTGGTGCAGGGGAAATTGATTTTAAATGAAAGGAGAAGAGGAGCCTCCTATGGTGTGAAAAACACAATGCTTGCACCAACCCTTGCTCACATTTTGAACCATCAAAGACTAGTGTTATGTTTGTTATATTTTCTAGTTTTATAGGTTCACCTAAGTATGATAGTGGAAAGATTGCATCATCAAGGAGTTCTATGCTTAATGAATTATCATCAGGGATAGGAGCTTCTACTAGCTAATCAATGATGGCTTGATATTTAATAGACTTTTGAATTATAAAGTCAAAGTCAAACTCCATCAAAAGCATGATCCACTTTGTGGTACAATTATTGTGATAAGTGTGACTCATCATATACCATAAAGGGTTTTCTTTTGAAATGACATACATGGTTTGATTTAACATGTAATGTTGGAGTTTCTTAGTGGAAAAAATCACCACTAAATAGAGCTTCTCAACATAAGTGTATTTAAGATCTTAACTGACCAAGGTGAGGCTAATATAATAGATGGCTTGTTCTTTGTTTACTTTGTTCTTTTGGGTCAGCATGGTCCCTAGGGCAAAGTCAGTGGCTACAATATACAATAGAAATAAAACACATGGTTAGGGTGGAGCTAACACTGGTGGAGATGCCAAGTATTGTGTAATGTCATCAAAGGCTTTATGAAACTCTTGATCCTAATAAAAAGTGATCCCATTTTTCAATAAGCGATTAAAAGACATGCATTTATCCAAAATTTGTGCTATAAAGCATCAAATAGATTGAATTTTTTCTTGCAAGTTGCGTACCTACCTAAGGTTAGTAGGGAAGGCATATCCATGATTGCTTAAAACTAGGATGGATATACTTCAATGCCTATTTTAGAGACTATGAAGCCTAAGAGTTTTTCATACATGACTTCAAAAATGTACTTAATATTTGAGTGCATGTTGTGCTCTAAAATATGGTCAAAAAAATATTCTAACACATCAAGGTGGTACTAATGCATTAAATATTTTGCTAAAAGATCATCCATATAGTCTTCAAAAATCTTGTGCATGTAATCATAAAAATATGTAAGTCATAGCCCACTGATAAGTGGCATTAGTGTTTTTAAGTCCTTAAAAGTGTTTTTAAGTACAAAGATCATGAATTTGTAACAAAAATTCCCCCATGGTATGGTAAAATTTGTTTTGGGTTGATCTTCAGGGTTGAACCAAATTCGATTATAACCCAAAAACCATCCATGAGGGAAAACATTTCATGACCAGTTACTGCATCAATGAGCACATCGATGTTTGGGAGTGGGAACTCATCCTTAGGAATCACTTTATTTAGATATCGAAAGTCTATGCATATGTAAATCTCCCCATATGGTTTCCTTATAGGGACCATATTGGAAACCCAGTCAGGGTAATCAATAGGTTGGATAAATCTTGTATCCAACATTTTTTGCAACTCATGTTTTACTATTAAGGTGATTTTTGGGTGTATTTTACAAAGTTTTTTCTTGATCTATTTGATCTTTGGATCGAGCGTTAAGTTGTGAACAACCAATTTTGGATCAATACCCAACATATCTTTATAAAACCAAGAAAAATATTTCTTAAATTTGTTAAGAAAGTTAAGAAATCGGCCCATTCCCTAGTTGATAAAATTTTTCCTAATTTGAAAATTTGAGGATTTTTATGATCGGTACTAATATAAATATCTATTATTTCTTCCACTGATATATGGGATTCCTTCTCCAATTAGTGAGGCATAGGTATCAGATGAATATCATCAGTTAGATTTAGAGAATCAAATGCATCATTAGGCTCAATCTCAGGTTGACAAATATCTTCTAATGGACTCGAGGATAAGTGAAATGGTTGTAACATTTTCTCATAAGGTAGGAACTCTTCTGACAATGGTGGGGATGTGGTATGATCAAAATCAATAGCCTCAAGGTTGAGGCACAAAGGTTTTGAAGAGTTACCTTGGTAGTGAAGTGGTGTAGTAAGGTTAATATATATCATATCGATGTTTGGTAGATGATCTCCATTCTTCGATGGAAAAAGTTGATCAAATATGGGTGGACATAGATGCACTAAGAGTGGTTATGGTGGTGGTGGAATTATAGGGTTTGGTCTAGGGGGAGTGTGAGAAACATAATTCCTTAGTGGGAGAAGTTAGTGCATAAGGGATGATGATAACTACCAAAAAATAATAAGATAAAATTCATATAGATCATTGAGGGGCTCGATGGTAGCTGATTCATATAGATCTGAAGACCTTAC
Source organism: Wollemia nobilis (assembly GCA_028583015.1). Lineage (NCBI taxonomy): Eukaryota > Viridiplantae > Streptophyta > Pinopsida > Araucariales > Araucariaceae > Wollemia > Wollemia nobilis. The sequence goes on from JAQPPZ010002399.1 coordinate 4,260,232, forward strand.
TCATACCGACCTAAGCTATTTTCTCACCAATGGCAGTGATTAAGATACTACAATGTAAAGTATAGATTGGACATGTATTTGAGATTGTCTTGAAAATTTTCTTCATCCTCTTCCATCTGATGGGGTGTGTTTAAGAGAACATCAACTCCCCCATAGAAAAATATATTTTATTTTTTGGGTAACCTAAGGGAACTATTGTACTGATGGGTAACGATATGATGGAAGGTTTACCTATGTCTTGATCTATCTCACTAAGGGAAGTGAATGTGACATTATGTACTATGTACTCCTTGAATCCTAGATTAGACATATGTATTGTAACTTGCGAAGGCTCTTCCTTTGTATGGGATATGTGAATCTGCATTGTTGAAATGGTTGAAATGAAAGGTACAAGAGGTAGATTTGATGATTGGGATATGGATGTGTGGGTTGGTGATGATGTAGGGGATGGTATGGGTACCTTAAACATATTTATTATGGGAATATCTGATGCATGAGAAGGGATATCTATGTCTATTTATGATGATTTTTGCTTTGATGAAGACATAGAAGATCTTTGTGGAGGATTTTGATGAGTGTTAGGTGGATTGGGTTGGACCTCAAGAAGTGTTGATGGTAAAATGTACTCATCAAGATGTGAGACCATATTACAAAATTTAAATGGTTCTAAGTGCATAGGGACACAATGCACTTGATCTTCATGTATGTATATGATGAATTGATGTAACATTGAAGGTACACATATCATGTCTTGGATCCAAGGATGACCAAGTAACAAATTATATTGCATGGTCCCTTTTAGAACATGGAAGAGTATGTGAATTATTTTTAGTCCAAACTAAATAGGAAGAATGACTATCTCGATTATAGAATAATATGCATCATTGAATGCCTAAAGGGTGAATGTGGATGTTGTGATGTGGGATGGTGGAAGGTTGAGGTATTGAAGGGTGAATGTGGTGATGATATTGATTGAAGAGCATATGTCAATAAAGACATGCTTATAAGGGATTTGATCTATACTTGCAATGATATGTAGTGGAGGATCTGATATGTCAGTGGATATAGTCTTGATCTCAAGGTCATGAAAAGTTATTGTAGGATCATTAAAATATTGTATTTTCCCCATAAAATTAGCAAAAGTTATAGGATATTACGGTTGTAATTCAATCGATTTCAAGATATTCATAAGAGCTTCTCGATGTGGCTTTTATTGTATCAGCTCATAGATGGAGAGACTAGTTGATATCATTCTTAAAATTTGGGTAAGTCTATTTCTTATTGTTAGTACTGATCGAGGTGGGATAGGTGTAATTATATTGGGCTGAGGAGGTACTTCCACTATCAAAGGAATGTTATTAGGACTCACATTAGGTGTGGGTTGATTTGGATATCATTGGTTCCTTGTGATAATACTAATCATCCCCACAAAATCTAGGAGGGATGGATTGGCATGCACCTGATTCACTTGATTCGATTGTTCTGCTTGGTTGATAGGTGGTGTATATATTTCATGTGTGGGCAAAGGGTCTTTGAAGACTCCTATGTTTTGATTATTTGGGGCAAGAAGATTGTCAATCTGAATCTCTTGCCTCTCGATAATATCATGTATTATATTTTTAAAGGCATAATATGTCTAGATATCAAGATCTCTTTGTCTAAGGTAAACACAATATAGATATTCCCTATGATACTTTGATTTAGGTTTATTAGGATCTAGCAAACGTATCTCTGGAAGATTAATTACATGCACCTCACATAATCGATAAAAAATTGATGCTAATGTTTTCGATAAAGGAGTATATTATCATGGTGGTTGGTGCTATTGGTATTATATTTGGTTCTATTGTGGATGATATTGGCCTGGTGGAGAATGAGCCTAGTAATTAGGCTGAACTGGTGGTTGTGATTATGCAGCTTGGTTTGAGAATCTAGGAATACTCAAAACAACTTGGTTTACTAGGGATACCTTCTATTGCATGTTGCCTCCTTTAGTATTCTTGTTCATCCAATCCTTTTTACGGAGCTTAATATCACCTTCTTGGACCTTAATGTCCTCGATAACCTTAGCTTGTGCTAGGGCCTCTTCGAAGGTTCGATATTGTTGTAGTTATAATAAAAGTGAGACTTGCTTCAAATAACTCCTAGTGAATAATTTGGTAAGCTCCGTTATGGGAAAGGTGAAAGGCAACTTGGTTATTATTGCTCTCCACCAATTTTTGTAGTCCATGACTAGCTCATATTCAAATTATCTAAGATTATACAAGTCAGTCAATGTTGCCTTTTTCCTAATGCTAAATGAAAAGCATTCTAAGAATGAATTTGGAAGTTGTTTAAAGGAATATATGTTATGTCATGGTAGATGATTATACCATTCTAAAGCAATCCCTGCAAGATTTATTAGGAGTGTTCTTAGCATAAGAGCATCATCATCCTAAAGGTGAAAGCATATATTCATAAAATGAGTGGAATGCTCTTGAGCATCTTCCTCTCATTTTAACTTATCTAATTTTGACATTTCAAAGTGCTTAGAATACAAGGGTGATGGCATGAATGGGTGCAATAGTTGGTTTTAAATATGATGCAAGGTAGGTTTTTGGTAATGTATCACCCAAATTTTTTCGTACCCTTACCTTCAGGCTAAAGGATTCGTGCCCGGAATGGGGATGCAAAAATGATGGAATAATACCTTGAATGGAGAGGCCCTTTGAAGGTTGCGCCTCTTGAGGGAGGGGTATAAAGGTGAATTTTTGATGGATGATGGGGTTCACCAGGAAACTTTGAGTGGCAGTTTCCACGCCTAGGTTGAGAATGGGTTTTATTTGTTCACTTTATGTTCAATAATTCATATTCCTAGGTTGGCAAAAATGAAGCTAAGCTATTCTATATGACAATTCTAATTTATATGAAGACATCAAACATAAATGAATCCTAATGTGATTAAATGCAGAGAATATGTTAAATGGAAAAGAGTACACCTAATTTTTTATGTCTGATGAAGATTCTGAAGCTTGTAGGAGTCCATATCGTCTTGGATATGATAGGATCATCTGTAATTGTACAGAATCATCCCAAATCATAGTCAATCATCTGAGATCACCTAGGATCATCAGCGACCTGACGAATTCATCAGACAAATTTTTTAGAAACCTACAATCAAGAAAATAGACACCAAAAACCAAAAATAATATTGCAAGAATGATGTAAAGTGATAGAAATGAGAGTGTAGATATTTAAATAACAAATCCAGATTATCAAATTAAATGAGATGCAATGTTTTGGTAACTTATTTTGAATTTTATCATGCAATTATGCTAAATGAGGTGAACTCCAAGATGCAAAACATAAGTAAATTAATATAATGCACCAATAAATAAAGAAATGAGGTAGAAAATGCAAACTCGGGACTCTAATTGCCCCCAAGCTGAGTTGCAGTCAAGATCATCTGCAATCGTACGAGATCATCGCCGATCTTGACAGGATCATTCAAAATTGTGGTTGAATCATTTGCGACAATCCAAGTTATCTTCGACTAAAACATAGAGAAATCCTGCAACAAAAACTTGAAAACACGAATGCGAATGATGGGAGATCAGGGAGTCAGATGGATCCAGGGAATCAGGGGGATAAACTGGAAAAATCCTAGTTTATATAGGATTAGGGGGAGGTTAGGAGGTTGGGGATCATCCCAATCTGGGAGATCCTCAATGTGGGAATCTCCAACCACGCAAACACGCTTCTGCCCAAGTTGGAGAGGTCGTTGAAACAGAAGCTAATTATGAAAATTCAATTTTGGGATGAAATCGTCTGGATGTTCTGTTCTAGACGAATTCATCCGATTTGGGACGATATCGTCAGATCGGCAATGATATCATCCAATAGTCAAAACAACTTCTAAAAATGACATGAAAAATGAGGTGAGAGGTTAACGGGCAGTTTCAGGGTTAAAATTCAAATTTTTACTTTTTTACTGATGGTTTAATTGCGCCAATTTTAGGGTGCTACATTTTGCCCCCTCTTTAGCGAATTTTCCAGAGAAAATGCATAAAAGACAAGTTATTTACGCTTTACGAAAAAGAAAAAATTTATTCCATTTTTTAGACGACGATTCTAGGTCGAATCGTATGACTGTTTACTATGGTTCCCCCTCCGAGTTTTTACCCAAATCGAACGTTTGAGGTAAAAGCGCGAAAAAGCAAAAAATAAAAAAATGTCATTTTTTGAATAAAAATAAGAAAAATAGGGTAAAACCCTAATTCATTTTTATTGTTCACTTTCGTTGTTTCATAGCTCTACAGGCGAAATGGTGGAAACGACGCACATATCGACAGAGGTCCGACACGAGTTGGGGGTAAGGATCTAAACCTAGTGTACTATGTTTTTAACTTGATTTACTTAATTTTTTATTTATTTGAATTTTAATTGTTTTTGGGTGTCGTGACCATTTTTAGGCCGTTGACAACATCGGGATGAAATCATCCCAATTTCATCGAAATCGTCCCTATGTCGCTGATTTCATGAAAGTACAAAATCGAAGATATATGGGCGATCCCGTCCAATAAGGGGCGATCCCAAAATTGAAAAACGTAGACGATTTCATCCTATTAAGGAAAATTTTGTCTAAATTTGGTACGATATCATCCAATAATGGGCGATATCAACTTTTATGGGATGATTTTAATTTTAATTGATTTTTTAATGATTATGTACTAATGATTTTTGTTGTTTTATTGTTTATTTTCTAGAGGGGATTGCTAAAGAGTCAGGAGTGGAAATACAGAGGTCTAAGGGATGACTTAGCCGCACTCGATCAGGCCGAGAAAGACAGACTGGTAGAGGTAGGACTGCAGCATGTGGCAGAGATGCCACAACTTCCTACAGACATGGGGCTACTGACATCCCTAGTAGAGAGATGGTATATGGAGTCGTCCTACTTTTGGCTACCGATAGGGGAGATGACTCCCACTCTAGAGGATGTATGGAGGATCTTGAGGATCCCCATACATGGTCGATTCATGATGCCTTTGGCCAATCAGGGCCACGCCATGATGAGACTATGCAGTGACCTAAGCTTCACCCTAGAGAAGGGCAGAGTGAACATCAAGACTTTGAGGCAGATGCTTGGGGCATCTCAGTTGACCTGAGTTTTGGCAGGGGTGGTGGTTGGCCTTATTCTATGCCACCAGAGCGGATGCTGATTACCATGGCTACTCTCATATGTGGTCTATGACATGAGAGACCATGGATACAGGTTTGCTTGGGGCAGCTATGTATTGTGCCGCTTGTATATGATCCTTTATGGGGTCGTATACAAGGGGGGTTGATGTCTGGTGCTAACATTGCTTCTGCAAGTTTGGTGTTAGGAGCACATTGTGATGCGAAGGCTGATAGGGCCTCCACTGATAGTAGTTGACCGAGAGAGACCCTAAGTTTTCTATTGGTGGCTTTAGAGAGGTTCACAATGGTGGATAGATCTATTGACATCCTGAAGGTTGCTGGATGACCTCACCCCAGATCAGATCATCTGGAGACCATGGAGAGAGCATCCAGGGTGGGCAGAGGATGGACATGAGTTGGCTCGCATCAGGTGAGTAATATGGCTGAGGATAGAGTGGGGAGAGGTAGAGCTCCATCGCTATGACCAATTTTTGAGGTAGTTCAATCTACAACAAGGGATCCCTTCTCTTAGGGATTATGAGTACTCCTAGACTGTGTGGGATAACACCACATTGAGCGGGGCTCCAGACATGCAACAGTTCTGGAGTCAGTATGCTGATGATGCCCCCATTCAGCCAGTGGATGGTGATGATGTGAGGGTAGCATATGGGTATGATGCCTGGTATGCAGGCATCCACCCTCCTTGAATGACGAGGGAACAGGCTCTAATGCACGCTGTAGTGAAACGGATGGAGAGGTGGCACCAGGATGCCATCGATGCAGTGAGGAGTTGCAAAGGAAGGGATCAGTGATGACCTCCTTAGGAGAGATGCTGAAGAACACCACAGGCTTCAAAGAGACAGCAATAGTCGAAGAGGAGGGAGGAGAGGAGAGAGACTCCCTTATTAGTAGAGGGATAGGCCACCATCGCCCGATAGGGGCAAGGGTGTTGAGGTGGGGGAGAGCAGCGAGATGGCAGCTCTCTAGGCAAAGAATGCCTACCTATGAGCTCAAGTGTAGACTCTATAGGATGAGGCTACATGGCTAAGGGCTCAGAGTAGAGGGGTGAGAATTCTGGAGCTGGTGCAGTTGGTTGCTCAGACTGCATTTTGTTAGGGAGTGTACTACCAGCTAGTGCCAGAGGGCTAGAGGATATAGTTTCCAGCTGGCATTACGGATCTAATCAGGATGGGGTCATCGAGGACATCATCACGATCGACATCGAGGACCCACGACATAGAATGGGCTTTGATGGGACCACCTCCTCCACCTTAGGGCGGGAGAGGATATGAGGCTGAGAGCTCGAGGGCTTCTCGAGACTAGACGCACATTGTACATAGACTATTTATTGAGAGGATTGAGTATGCCAGGGTATAGATTGTGGCATACCAATCCATTTTGATATGATGTATATTCTTCTTGATATATATATGATGTTCTTTTTGTGATATGACTTATGCATATATTTTATGATGCTTTAATATTTCAATTGTTGATTGACTATTCATGTAATTATGTCATTGAAAATATTATAATTTTTTCATGCTATGAAATTAAATGAAATAATCTGATGTAAACAAACTGGTTGTTATGGTGTGTTTTGATGAAAATAAAATGACTTCTAACAATAATTTCAAAGGACATTGTCATTGTTACATGACCATTTCATGGAGTCACCACTCACTAGGTCATTAAGCTAATCCCGGTATGAGATAAATATTGCTAAAAGTAAAAGGGTGCTTAAGAGAATTTCTTAAGACTTTGTGTTGTGATGATGAAAAATGATGATAGTGATGATTTGTTTTGCATGAAATAATAATAAAAATATGATTTTTGCTAGGCATAAAATTCCTAAGTATGCTAGAAATTTGAACAATTCCCTAGGAATTATACCATCGTCCCAAAAAAAAATGAATGTTGAAATAATGAAATGAAATAGAAAAGTTTTCGTTCTTTTTAAAGCACAATTGTGTAACATAATGATTTAAGCCATATGCTTTTATGGATTAAATAAATGGGAAATAAAATTAGAACGATGGTTTGCGCTAGGCATAGAATTTTAGGTATAGACTTATACCATCATCACGAAATCCAAAGAAGAAATTGATATAATAGTTTTATTGCATAGTTGATTTTTTGAGATAAACAAAAAATATAAAAATGAGGACTTGCACTAGGCATAAAATTCCAATTTAGGTTTAGGAACTATACTATCGTCGTGAAAGTTGAAAATATAAATGTGACTTTATTGCTAGCTTTTGAACATGTTTTGCAAGAAGATTTTGGATTTTTTGAAAAAGAATGTATTTAATTGATTTTATGCTAAACAGATATTCTCAAGTAAAAAAAAAAAAAAAATCAAATTATTCCAAAAGATTTGCATAGATATTTTAAATTATCTCAAAGATAAATTTGACATTTATAAGGAACCCTGTGTGCATACGTGAGTTCATTGCTGATCTTGATCTATCATAATGATACAAAATATTTCAAACACAAATTTGTGTGCAATTGTAATGTTCATTTACCAATTTTGAGCAAGATAATTTGATACAAGTAATTTGAATTAACCAAATGAGTGTTCGTTGACCATGATTTATATGCATGTAACCGTACCAGACTACTATGTAAGTTAGGTCATCAAGAGCTATCTAATCCATGAGTGGACATAGGTATGTACAAAAGAAAATCGTTAATGTGACAGACATATCACCACGCTAGGAGTTACCCAAGGCCAAGCGGGTTGAGCACAAACCACCTGTTATGGGGTTTACCTCATTATTTTCGAATAATTGAGAATTCCAGGGATTCAAGCTCATTCACCCTTATTTTATTTCAAAGGGGGGGAAGGGATTTATTTCTTTTTGCTTTTTCTTTTATTTTCCTTTTCTATTTTTATTTTTGTATTTTCTTGACACTAATATAATGCTGAAATATTGCTGAGATGGTACAAAATGATAATGCTTCTAAGTAATTTCTCTTTTCCTCATAATTTTTCTTGCTTTTTTTTTTCTTCCTATACTAGGGATACTTGCTCGGATTGGTTGTAGAGCAAGGTATTTTTATTCTAGGCAGGGGTGAGCTTGTCCTTTTGTCAATTCTCAAAGATTCTAGACCATGTGCATGATAGGATAGTAGGGGAAACTTTTTTCTCAAGATACCACTTCTACTGTGTAGCATCATTTTGAATTTGTAATGAAATCATTTTAATGTGAAAAGGTGTACTTGGTTTAAGTAAATAACAAGATCAGTTCTCTATGCTCAAAACTTTATTTAATTCAACTGTGGACTTCGATATAAGAGAGATTAATAATCATACCAAATAAGATCAAGATATTTATTCATGTGAGTGTGAAAGTGAGGGATTCCAAATAAATGCTAATTTATCCAAAATAACTGAAAATATGACTACAATACTTCAAGAATTGATAGATGCAAAATAGAAGATGTTTTTGAGGATTTTGATGATTTTGATTTTTTATATTTATGAATTGAGAGAATACATAATATTACTATTTTTTGAAATTTTTATATGAATTACTAATATGAGACAATATGTATAATATATACAGTGACAAAATTACTAGATTTATGCATAATAGCGCTTAAGATGCATAATGTTCATAGGTTCTTTAAGATATTTACCATCTAAGGTAGCTAATATGTATGCTCCCGATCCAAATTTAGCAGTGATAATATATGGCCCAAGCCAGTTAGGCTCAAATTTTCCTTTAAGGTCTTTAGTTGCATTAGTATTTTTTTGATTTTCTTTTAAGACGAGGTCATCGATCTCGAAGGATCGATTATGAACTTTCTTGAGGTATGCTCGTTTGAGCTTGTTCTGGTAGGCATGAAGATGCTCCAAAGCATTAATGCATTTCTCATCTAGGAGTTCCAGCTGACTAAATCTGCCAGCACGATATTCATCTCCTACTTCAATATCTTGAAGTAGTAGAGCCAAAGAAGGAACTTCTAATTCAAAGGGAAAAACAACTTTAGCACCATAAACCAAAACAAAAGGTGAAGTGCCCATGGGAGTACGAATGCTAGTTCGATAAGCCCACAAAGCAAGATATAATTAAATGTGCCAATCATGGCCAGATTTATTGACCAGTCTCTTGAGAATTTTAATTAATGTTTTATTAGATGCTTCTGTTTGGCAATTACCCTGAGGATAATAGGGAGTGGACCAACGATGTTGAATTTTATATTTTTGACATAGTTTCTTTACATATTTGTTTTTAAAACGAGTTCCATTATCCGAGATGAGATTTGCAAGAATTTCAAACCTACAAATGATTTGATTAAGAATAAACTTGGAAACTTGTGTTCCAGTGCAAGAAGCTAAGGGTATAGCTTCGACCCACTTCGTAAAATACTCGATGGTGGTTATGATGAATTTATGTCCATCAGATGACATAGGATTGATTTTTCCAATGATGTCTAAGACCCATTTTGAAAAGGTCCAAGGAGATGAAATAGCCTATAGTTCTTGTGCAGGCGCATGGACAAGGTCATCATGTTTATGGCACTTGTCGTAATGGTGCACGTAATTATGTGCATCATTCTCCATGATAGGACAAAAATATCCTATCCTAAGGAGCTTCTTAGCAATGGTGCTACCACTAAAGTGTCCCCCACAAGATCCATCATGGGCTTCACTCAAAGTTGATCTAGACTTTTCTAGATTCAAACATCTTAATAGGATACCTTCAAAAGATCTCTATACAATGTATTACCAATTATTACAAAGCGACTTTCTCACCTACATAATAACTGGTGCTGGTTTCTATTAAAACCTTCAAAGAATGTCCCATTTTGAAGAAAATTGAGGATGTCAGTGTACCAAGGTTCAGGAATAGTTTCGTTGATTAGAAACACGTCTAAATGTTCCAATCATGATTTAGTTGAAGCAGGTTCCTGGAGTCGACGAATAATAATGGTAGCATATTCGTCATCTAAATCCAAGGGTAAAAGAGATGCAGTTGCGGCCATAGCGTCAGCCACACAATTGCTAGTTCTAGGAATAGCTTCCAAGGTAACTTGATCAAATAAAGATATTAATTGTAATACATATGCTTTATATGGGCATAATTTATCATATCTGGTCTGATAAAAATCATTAATTTGATTTATAACAAGTTGAGAATCACCAAAAACTAATAGATTTTTAATTTTCAGTGCCAGTGCAGCTCGTAATCCAAGGATTAGAGCCTCATATTCAGCAGTGTTATTAGTACAAGAAAATGTTAATTTAAAGGATAGAGGTATGAGATGTTTCTATAAAGATATCAAAATAATACCTACACCAACCCCACTCATGCATTGGGATCTGTCAAAGTATAAGGACCATTGCTCGGAATGATCTGCCTCTAGGTTAAGGCATTCATCAGGAAACTCAATGACGAGGGGATGGATGGACTCTAAGGGTGCAACAACTAATTGATCTGCTATGATTTGACCCTTAACAAACTTCTGTCCTATAAATGTGAGTTCAAACTTGCTTAGAGCAAGAACCCACTTTGCTGTGCGACCAGATAAATAAGGTCGACTCATGAGATATCACAAGGGATCGAATTTAGCAATAACATATATTTTCTGACTGAGAATATAATGGCATAGTTTCTATGTAGAAAATATGACTACTAGACATAACTTCTCTAATGCTGTGTAGCGGGTTTCATAACTAATTAATGTTCTGCTAATGTAATAATTAGCACGCTCTCTTTTCTCATCATCAAGTTGAGCTAACATAGCTCCTAAAGCAAAATTTGAAGCAAAAATATACAAGATAAATGGGCGATCAGGTTTAGGTGGTGAAAGTATAGGTGGGTTAAGAAGATATTGTTTGAGGAGTTCAAATGCTTCTTTATATTCATCATCCCAATGGAAAGAGACATCCTTATTAAGAAGCTTAAGAAAGGGTCCAGTTTTATCCACCAACTTATCGATGAAGCGACGGATAGCTTGAAGCTTACCTTGTAGACTCCGTAATTTAGATATATTTGTAGGTGTAGGCATATCAATGATAATCGTAATCTTGAGAGGATCAATTTCGATGCCACGTAAAGAAACTATAACCCCCAATAATTTACCTAAATTAACTCCAAATATACATTTGGCTAGATTCATTCAGATAAGATATTCCCTTAATCGATCAAATACTTTTCTCAAGTCATCTAAATGGTCATCTTATTCAGGAGAATGAGCTATAATGTCGTCTACATAATCATGTAGTATATCATGCATCATATAATGAAAGATATAAGTCATGGCTCATTGATAGGTTGCACCTGCATTCTTCAAACTGAATGACATCACTTTCCAACAGAAAGTCCCCCAAGGGGTAATAAAGGCTATTTTAGCCTGATCTTCAGGAGCTATCATGATATGATTATAACCAGAAAATCCATCCATTAAGGATATCATTCCACTCCCAGCAATAAAATCAATGATCTGATCCATATTGGGAAGGGGAAAATCATATTTAGGGCATGCAGTATTAATATCTCTAAAGTCTGTACAAACCCTAACCTTAGTAGCTTCTTTCTTAGTTACTAGAACTACATTCGAGATCCATTCAGCATAATCAATGGTTTGTATAAAAATAACATTCAGGAGTTTTTCTAACTCCCTTTTGACTAGTAAGGCCACTTTACGATGCATTTTTCTAAGCTTCAGCTTAACAGGTTTAGCATCTAGATGCACTATTAGGTGATGCATAACTACAGAAGGGTATAAACCCGACATATCTTCATATGTCCAAGCAAAGACATCTTCATATTCTTTAAGAAATGCAATGTATTTATCCTATTTTTCTTGGCTCAATTCTGATCCAATGTTGATTATGTGAGGGTTATCGTTGGTTCCAATGTTAATTTTTATGAAATTTTCTACTTCCATGTGTAGATCTCTCTAAAAATTAGGTTGGGCGGGTGAAACGCCCAATTCTTGTAATTCTTCCAAGGTTAGCTTGGATAATTCATCTTGAGGAGTCGTGGCCTCAAGCTGGGCTATACTAGGTATAGAGCCATCAAAATAAAATCCATTATGTAATAATTCCTCAACGGAGACATCATGAAAGATATCTCCCTCCAACTCATCGTCGGATTCAACGATCATATCAGGATAAGCTATAGATAGCACATTACATGTGAATGTCTTATTCGTTAAATGCAAAGCATCGTGTTCATATAAATAATATTGGTAACATATAATATGGTCATCATCCTCAAATGGGACTGGCTGACCCTTACTAGAAAATAGGTCCACACCACATCGGGTGGGCCATGCTTCTACCTCAAAAGGTTCTTTCATACCATTCTGGAAAGGTCCCAAGCCTTTCCCTTTATATCCCAATTTAAGCATTATAGGTTTGGATTTAATATACTCATTAGTAAAATAACATCGAGCATATACATCATAATGAGTTTTGATGTTTCTGGGTATTCTACCCCAGTCATATCCCTTATAAATAAAGGCACAACTCCCGACTTGGTAAATACTTCCCATAGGCTATGGGAGGCCCAAGGTACGAGGAGATGGTGGTAAATTATTTAAAATAAGGGAATCTTGCATAGAAGCATTCGTTTCTTCTGATATAAGAATTTTAGATAGATCAGGTAAGAGCTCGTCAGTAAGAGCATAATAGGTAGAAGGAACATTCCATATGTCTTTCGATGTAGAAAATATAAATTTTGTGGATGTAGATGGTGTAGAGGTGTCGATAGATGGGTATATTACAGGTATGGTAGTTATAGGAGTAGAACAAAAGACATTGGTTGTGGGATTAAGATCTTTCTTAGGTCCTAATGCGGTTTGTTCAGAAGATGGTTGATCTATATGTAGAGGTGCAACTAATGGAGAAGAAGTAGAAGATGTTGTGGGTGTCAGTTTCACACATTTATATGGATAATGAGAATTGGGATGTATGGATGATAGCACAGGGTAAAATTGAACTCCAATAGATTCTACCAAAGCACACATATCAAAGGGTCTTGGATCACCATGAATGGTAACCAATTGATTATTAAATTCAAACTTAACACATTGATGTAAAGTTGAGGGAACAACTCGCATCGCGTTGATCCAAGGACGACCCAAGAATATATTGTACGATGCAGGGCAATGTACAATAAACACAGTCGTATCCAAGGTTCTTGGAGCAACCTGCAATGGAATGGTAATAACTCCACACATTTCTTGTGTTTTGTCATTAAAAGCTTTTATGATCATATCAGTTCTTTTTATTTCATCACTTCTAAACCCAAATATTTGGTAGAAGTCAAAAGTGCAGATATTTAAAGATGAACCATTATCAATCAAGACTCGTTTGACTGCTACATCTCCAATTAAGGCAGTAATATACAAGGGGTTATCTTCATGTAAACTATGTTGCAGTATGTCTCTATCCCGAAAGTCAATGCAATCAACTTCATGATTTATTATAGTATGGGACATGGCTTCAGGTTGAATGTCTTGTGGTGCCATCATATGACTTAATGTGAGCATTAATTCATCTCTATGTGTAGGAGAATATCTTGAAAGGTCCAAGAGTGAAATTCTAGCTATAATATTTAACAATTGTTCATTAATATTATAAGGAGGTTTAGGCTGAACATTAGGTGAATGATTCCCTTTATTAGGAACCTTCAAAACAAATGGAGCTGATCCACCATTTTGAATTTGATCTTGTTGAGAATTTTGAGCCTGTTGTCTAGTAATAGCTCCGATGGTACCCACAATATTATTTTGTGGATGATGAATGGGTCTTGGTCTAGCGTTTATAGCTAGCTCATTAGAAAGTAATTGGTGAGATGATGGTCTAGTAGTGACTCTTCTTGGAAATGGATTTTCTGGAACCATATAACTTGTGATAGGGTGAATAGGATACGATTCATCATTAGAACTATCCGATTGATTTGATGTGATTTCCATATCACTCTGCCTCATATTCTGTATCATTAAGATCAGGTATCTGAATATTATATAGAGGCCTGGTTGTAACCATGGATAAAGTTGTGTCAAATATTTCCAGATCATGAAAAGGTAAATGCCCACTAATAGTTCCTACATATCGGGAAGGAGGAGGGACATTATGATGTTCAATTTGATTAGCCACCGCCTTACCATGTTTCGGTAAGGGATGTTGAAAGATGTCCAATGATTGATTGGCATTCTGATTCTAGTTTTGTGGGGTATTCTTTTGAACATTATTAGGAGGATTTTGCTTTAGGTTGAAAGGCTTGCACCTCCATCTCATTGTTATCAATAAAGTCCTGTATTTTATGTTTTAATCTTTTACAAGAGTTGGTAGTGTGTCCAAGTCCTCTATGGAAGTCACAGTGTAAATCTGCTCTATATCTAGGTATAGTTGGATCAGGTTCCCGAATATTTGGTAATTGAATCAAACCTCATTCTAATAATTGTGGTAGAATAGTTGATAAAGGTTGATTTAACCTAGTAAATTCTTGAGGAGGTCTATCAGGAGGTTTTAGTACAAACTTCTCTGCTATCTTCGCAGCATTAACATTAGCAATATTTCTGCTATCAATGACTTCATCACCCACAACTTGTTTATTCTTATATTGATTTTTGGATGTTTTCTCATCGTCTCTCTTTTTAAGATGACCTCTCCTAATGAGATCATCTTCCACTCTTCGGTCTAGGTCTATAGCCTGATCGAAGGTGGTCAAGGTAGCAGTTGATAATTCGTAAGATAGTTGCTCTTGCAAATTATTAATAAATATGTCCAACATCTCCCTATAAGGTAACACAAAGTGCAATTTTCCTATCAACTGTCTCCACCTAGCTAGGAAATTAGCAAAGCATTCCTCTTTGCCCTATTTTAAGTTATACAAATCTTTAATGGTCACATCTCTTTCGATGTAGGCGCTAAATTGATGAACAAAATACTCGACAGTTTCTTTGAAATTCCTCAAAGAATTAGTGGGTAATTGATAATACCACTCTAATGCCATTCCTCCTAAGATTTTCGAGAATATTTTTAGTAATAACAAG
This sequence comes from Wollemia nobilis, assembly GCA_028583015.1. Classification (NCBI taxonomy): domain Eukaryota; kingdom Viridiplantae; phylum Streptophyta; class Pinopsida; order Araucariales; family Araucariaceae; genus Wollemia; species Wollemia nobilis. The sequence goes on from JAQPPZ010002399.1 coordinate 4,275,409, forward strand.
TCATCATGTGATATATCATGACAAGCTATCCTAAACATACGAAGATGCTCTATGGGATCTTCGGTTCCTTTATATATGGTAAGAAAAGGCATAGGAAAATGTTTAGGATACGACTGTGCTACGACTATAGGATCCAAAGGCTGACTACACATCTCTCGATAATTGTACGAGGGACAGTAGGGATATATCTGAGCCATGCAGGAAACTAACTATTTCACCATGGCTTCCAAGTTGCTAGTTTATCCACCATATTGGTTCGGTGGCACGTAGGTATGGGATCTATGAGCGTATGATGGTGTGACACAAGGATTAGATGTTATATTGCTATTATGCAAAGTGTTGGTAGGAAGATTATTATGAAGGGGATTTGTAATAGTATTATGTTGTACCTTAGGTTGTTGGTAATTGGTGTTCAGTTTTGTTTTGGGTTTTTGTTGATTTGAGGTATATTGATCAAGAGCTTGGAGAAATAGAGCAGTAAATGATGGTTTCTTTTGTGCGGGAATGACCCTAGGCTTGTTAACAGGCACTTTAGGTGGTTGGGTAACCTATTTTTGTTGCATGTTCTGGATCATAGCTACTATATCCAAATTGGATGGTCCAGCTTTATCACTCTCTTGTTCAATAAAAGACAAGGGATTAGTGTGTGTTTGAAATTCTTCTAGAGTTTCTTGAGTGTCACTAATTCGATCCTTGTCCATATGGGCTGCTCTATTAAGAATACCAATATTAGTATTAATGAACTTCCAGAATTGTTCCATGTTCTCAAAAGTGATAGCTCCTCCCGGAGACATTTTAGGGGATGAGGATCCTTCCTCTCTAATAGTTTCTTCTTGTTCATTTCCTACATCAAGCTCTTCTTCTTGCTGGTCTAGGGTTTCTTCTTCCTGAACTTGGTCCTTAGGAGGGACATTTTGGTCAGTTAATGGTCTTCCTAACCAATCTTCATCTTCTTCGGTTTGTTTTCCATTCCTAAGTCTAGGCATTGTGCTAAACTTAGGTTTTAGAAAATATATATACTTTATATATATATATATATATATATATATATATATATATGTGTGATAGGGTTGAGAGGTATATATTTTAACTATATACCTACTATAATACTTAAAAAGGAAATATTTTGTTTTTTTTTGTGTGATTTTATTATATTATTATTTTACGAGAATAAAAATAACAAACAACATGCTAGTTATAAGAAACAATAGTAGAAATAATCACTTAGCTTTCTATGAATAGTTTATGGATATCATTGATAGGGTCAAGTTCATCAAGAGTCATGAAATGCTCCTCTTCAAATTGGAAGTTGTTTTTCAAGAACTTGACAAAGTGTGCTATGGTAATATGATCTATTTCAGACTTTGAAATATAAAAATACAGTTCATGGCAATACTCTCGATACAACATAGCTCTAGGAACTCTATTCCATATATTTCTATCCATAAGAATGACTTCTTGATCTTCTATACGAGATAGAAATTTATGTACTACAACTGCGTTCTTAAGGTATTCCTCAAAGGTGTATAATTCAGAAGACACAAGTGCTCTTTTATTGGCTAACCACCTATGGAAAGCTCTCTGAAGTTCATGGGAAAAAGTCACCTGATTAGGATCCATGATTCTATCTAGAAAAAACATCTTAATTTGCCTATGTTCTGTAGATCTAGATCCAATAATACCCAATATCCTATCATGTTCATCTACAAAGGTTGGGCTCTATATGTTTGAGGTACTCTAAGCACAAAAGTAATCTCTATGGTCGTTAATTGATTTTCAACATTTATGGAGATTGCTCGTCTTCTATTATAATCTACCATCTAAGTATGATATCCAAATTTAATAGTTTTCTAATGATTCTAGATGTTCTTAATAATGTGTGTTTTTTTTTTTATTGTTTTCAAAAGGTGTTTTAGTTTCACGTTGGGTTCACCAAAATGTATCGGCCAAATTTTTTGCACCCTTACCTTCAGGATAAAGGATCCATTCCCGAAAGGGGGATGTGAAAAGGATGGAACAATACCTCGGACGGAGAGGCCCTTTGAAGGTCGTGCCTCTCGGGGGAGGGGTATAAAGGTGAATTTTTGATGGATGGTGGGGTTCACCAGGAAACTTTGAGTGGCAGTTTCCACGCCTAGGTTGAGAATGGGTTTGATTTGTTCACTTTATGTTCAATCATTCAGATTCCTAGGTTGGCCAAAATGAAGCTAAGTTATTCTATATGAAAATTCTGATTTATATGAAGACAACAAACATAAATGAATCCTAATGTGATTAAATGCAAAGAATATGTTAAATGGAGAAGAGTACACCTGATTTCTGATGTCTGATGAAGATTCTGAAGCTTGTAGGAGTCCAGATCATCTTGGATATGACATGATCATCTATAATTGTACAAAATCATCCCAAATCATAGTTGATCGTCTGAGATCACCCAAGATCATCAGCGACCTGATGAATTCATCAGAAGAATTCATCAGAAACCTGCAATCAAGAAAACATACACCAAAAACCAAAAATACTATTGCAATAATGATGCAAAGTGATAGAAATGAGAGTGTAGATGTTTAAATAACAAATCTAGATTATCAAATTAAATGAGATGCAATGTTTTGGTAACTTATTTTTAATTTTATCATGAAATTATGCTAAATAAGGTGAACTCCAAGATGCAAAACATAAGTAAATTAATCTAATGCACCACTAAATAAAGAAACAAGGTAGAAAATGCAAACTCGGGACTCTGATTGCCTCCAAGCTGAATTGCAGTCAAGATCATCTACAATTGTACGAGATCATCATCGATCTTGATAAGATCATCCAAAATTGTGGTTGAATCATCTGCGACAATCCGAGCTATCTTTGACTGAAACACAGTGAAATCCTGCAACAAAAACTTGAAAACATGAATGCGAATGATGGGAGATCAGGGAGTTAGTGGTATCCAAGGAATCAAGGGTTTAAACTAGAAAAATACCAGTTTATATAGGATTATGGGGAGGTTAGGAGGTTGGGGATCATCCCAATCTGGGAGGTCCCCAACGTGGGAATCTCCAACCATACAGACACGCTTTTGCCCAAGTTGGAGAGGTCGTTGAAACAAAATCTAATTATGAAAATTTGGTTTTGGGACGAAATAGTCTGGACGTTTTGTTCCAGATGAATTTGTCCGATTTGGGATGATATCGTCAGATCAGTGACGATATCGTCCAACGATCAAAAAAATTTCTAAAAATGGCACAAAAAATGAGGTGAGTGGTTAACGGGCGATTTCAGGGTTAAAATTCAAATTTTTACTTTTTTACTGATGGTTTAACTGCAAAAATTTTAGGGTGCTACAGGTAACCTATGCTTAAAGTTTACTTCTTTAATGAATTAATAGAGTCTATCAGCAACTTATATGCAAATAATAAAATGATTTTATTTTCTCGCCTCTACCCTCAAGAAGGAAGCAGAGGTAGTTGGATTTTGTTAACACACATATCCTTATAAGGTAATTTAGGATATGTGTCTATTGGTTCTTGATATTCCAACTACTATTCCTCATAAGGGTCATACTCCTTTGGATAAGTGTATGATCTAATTTATTCAAGTAATTGATACCTTTGAGTATGTATGGGTGCCTTATTTGGTCACACACAAGGCAAACTATTTTGGTTTGGCTATAGTGGAAGGTTTTGATATTGTACGGGGTGCCTTATGTATTATTGCAACCTATGGATACTAGGTGTAGGTACCATTTCATGTAATACCTTTTGTAACTTCTCTTGTTATACCTTTTTTTGATGCAACCTTTGTAGGTGTGACCATTGTTAGTCCACCTATTACTGATTTAATTGTTGGTGATCTAATTGTAGTTGATCCAACTGTTATTTTTGGTTAAGGTTTGGCCTAGGTTCCTAATGAGTGTAGTTTATTTACTCAAGTGTATGAGGTCTTACCCTTGTATCTAAAATATGAATGGGTTTGTCTTGTATCTCACCCTTAGTATGATCTACAACCTATTTTATATGATCCCTAAAGATCGTATTGAATTGATATTTAGGTTTGAAGGTGAACTCTGTATAATCAGGTGATGCAGAGATGCAACATTCTTGAATGAATGGTCTCTCTTGAAATATATTGGGATTTAGTTCACCCTTTTTTATAACAAATGCGAGAGCTGGCATGAGTTTTTTGTGAGAATGGTGGTTAACACACATCCTCTTGATCATGTTTTTGATTTATAGATAGATGCTCAGTTGGGAAATCATGGTAGTAATCATCTTGGTATGATATGTACTCTTGCACTGCTTCTAATGGTTCTCTAGGACAAGCCAAGATGTAAATATGTGAAACTACCCTACTAGAACCCTTAGTGGATGGATGATTATTTTTATATAGATCAATCAAGTGTCTAGATCAAGAAATTCTTGTTGTTACTGTCGCACAACTAGCCCCAAAACTTGGGGACCCACTTTTGAAATTTATTATTTTGAGATCTTCGTGTTCTTTTAGTGCTGATAGGTTTCTTCGTGTGAGTTCACCTTGTAATGTCTATGGTTACATGTAGGTTTCAAGGTTCTTTGGTGTGTAGTGTCTTATTATGGTATTTCAGTGTGTTGTGCTATTTTGGTTTACAATATGGAGGTCTAACTTTTAAATTTTAGTTTCAGTGTGGTCTCCTTTTTTCTTTTAAATTCAATAATTAAAGCTTTGAAAATTGATTGTTTCAATTTATAAAAGCAACAAAATAAAAATTTAAAATATCTATATGTTTTTGTATATATATATATATGGGTATTTTAATGAAATCAACAAAAATAAGATAAAAGAAAACATTATTATATACATATATTTTATATATATGCATATAATAATAAACAAAAATTTATATAAATAAAAATAAATAAATAAATAAAATAAAATAAAAGGTTCATTTTTGGTTAATTATATTATTATTCATTTTATTTTAAATCAATGGGGAATGATTATCATAGCTATCCTTCTAGATTTATGAAAAAACTCTAATACTAATAATAATATACATACAGGTGAGGATAGACAATAGGCATGAAGATCTTGAGGATCGATAAATGAACGAGCCTTGGATGCAGATAGTGAGGATGAGCTGAGTTTGTGGGTGGGGTTGAGTTGTGATGGGGGTGACAAATTAGAAAATAGAAACCCTGACTTGGAGGATGATGTCAAGGAAAGCCAAATCACACACCCAATGGACAACACCATGACAGACACTCAAACGTGGGTCCCAAGGTTAGCAAAAGGTAGACGTGGTCTTGACAAAGATTTTGACTGGCAGAGAAGTGATGACGCACCATGAATAGTTCATGTGTAAGAGTCTGATGACATGACCGTGTGAGGTGGACCTGCATGGACCAATAGTAGTGCATGTGGATTAGAGACAATAGGCGAGATCAAAGATGTTAATGACATAGATGGTGTGGTTCACAGTAGAATTTACCAGCTATTGATAGCATCCATATTATGACCTCAAAATTCTCCATGATGTGGATAGTATGACTCAGTGTAGATGTACCATCAACGAACAAAAAAAATGGTCACCATCATGCATACATGGAGAAGAAAGCTAAAAAACCAAGTGACACCAAGGTATTATCAAAATGAGAGAATGGGATTTTGGGTGCTAAAAAATTTTATTGGTTATCCATATTTTCAAATGAGGGACACTGACCAAAATACAGTCCACTTGGATAAACGGGACTGCCAGCGTGTCAACAAAATGAATTCATTTTCCACATAGTGTTGACATGGCATGTTCATGCATAGACCGATATGGTGGATCGATGAGACTTTGGGGGTCACACTCGGTGGAGTCATATATGGCTATCTCATATTATTGACAACAGTGCATAGTTCCAACATGAATGCCAAGTCTGATTCATCGAAAAAAATAGCATGGATTTGGACCGATACCAGGACCTTCACTAATATCGTGGGGAATTTGCCAAGACTACAAATGTGAACGCAAAATATAATGTGAAATCACAGTGATGGGTACTATATGCTTACTGTCATGAGGAATCTGACATCCGATCAAAGCAGATCCTAAATTGATGGATTATTTTTCATTGACAAAAAAGCATGGTAAATATTGATGTAATTACAAGTAATGCACACAGGGAAGCACACCAGTTACAATGATAGATGTGAATAGCATTATGAATAATAGGTTGATTGATGAGAAATTTTTTGAATAGAACTATACACAATATCAAACTCTGAAGGTACCATCATCACTCAAAGATTCATAACAATATCTGGTAGGTACATAGCCACCTAAGCATCTATGCAGTCAATTTTGGAACAAGGCAACATTCATAGCATTGTAGGATAGACGATCAAAAAATGGTATCAAGAATAGTGAGTTGAAGTCATCATCTAAGAGGAATATGGTTTTACCATTTGATGTGATCAAACAATGGGTTCAAGGGCCATGGGATAGTATTATAAAAATTGAAATTGTCACATGGGCACAATGGTTATAGAGTTTCTAATATGAAATAATGAGCCCATGTGTTAGAAAGTGTGCATCGTGATAATTGTTAATGGAATAAAGTGAAGTGGCATACGCTAGCCGGTGGAAGAAACATAGAAATTTTATGATTAAGACAAGATGGCAGGAAAAGCTAAAGAATATGGTAAAATAATAAATATATGCAAACATCATCACATAGAGGTAGTGTAGGCATAACCAAAATCAATGCATAAATGTGATAAAGGTATTAAGGGCTCTTTAATAAAAGGAAAAGGAAACAGTCATGTCATGTTGATGAATTATGCATTAACAGAAGGCTTCAGAAAGAGTTACAAGATAATGAGGCATTACTAAATGAGGCAAAAAATAAGGAAGTGAAACCAAATAGGGAAAATGAAGAGATGTATCATTGGAAAATGAAAAAGGAAATGGGGTTTTGAATATTTTAAAACTAGATTCAAATGATGAAACAATGGCTAGAACTTCTTAGAGGCCAGATGCTATAGGTTTTTTTTTGGGGAAAGCTGGAAATGTTTTTTGTAAAACTGAATATTATTTTTAATGCAAAGAATCCAGAAACTTGCACTTTGTGAGCAATATTGGAGGAGAAAATTTCAATGGGTAGTTTTGTTTTACTATCAATATTTCTCTACGCTTTCCTGGATTTCTATCTGGTGTTTAATACTATAAAAGGTTGCACTACGTGAAGATATATGGGTGTAGATTTCATTTATTTTCCTTAGAGGCTAGCACTTGGTCTAACTCAAATTGTGTTTTTGTAGGTTTGATTAGGTCAGGTTACCCTTTTGAAATTTCTCACTATCTTTGGTTTTGTTGTGTAGGGTGGCATTAGACTGAGAATATTTGCATGTTTACGTTTTCAGTTTTCTGTTCTGTTTTCCAGATTTTTATATTTATTTTTCTAACTCTTCCTTTTGCAGATTTTTTTAAAACTTCGACGATTAAAATAAAAATAAAATAAAATTAAAATTCCAAAAATAAATGTACGGTGTGAAGAATGAGCTTCAATATTTCATCTAAAATTTTCGATCCTATTCTAAAGCTATTTTGAAATTATAAAAATTATTTAAAGTTGTTGTTTTATAAGGGTTTTATAATTTCAAAATTTTGCATTATTTTACATTTTGAAGGTAAATCAATTTTTAAGCTTTGTATTTTTATTCACAAGCAATAAATGAACTTCCCTTTATAAAAATTGCAATTTCATTAAAGGGGGTAATTTATATGGCATTCCATAGGCCATCGTTTTTAGAGCAATAAATTGTCTTCTCTTTATGAAAATTCTGATTTCATTAAAGAGAGGTAATTTATATATTATATCAAAGGCTATTGTTTTTAAAGCAATAAATTATTTCTTCTTTATGAAAATTATGATTTCATTAAAGAGGGATAATTTATAATGACATTTTAAGGCCATTACATTTATAGTTAGTCATGCATATTTATTTTCTTTTCATTCATCAAACAATAATTAAAGGAATTCAATATTCATTTCACATTCATATTTAGAGATTTATTTTAATCTTTATTTTCATGTTCAAAGTAAGGTTTAAGGAAGATAAAACTTATCTAAAATCTGCTTAACAAAAAGAATATAAAATCTACCTAAAATTCTTCAATATAAAAGGAACTAAGGCTTTACATCGTGGTCATATGAGGGCCAATCACATTTTTCTTTTCCTTTAAGTTTCATGAACAATCAATAGCATAGCATAATAAAATAAACCAACACATGCCCCTTGTTAACAGTTACTTGCAAATCACTAAGGTATTCCTAGCACTTATTTGATACATATTCACTAGATTACAAGCACACATTAAGTAAAGGAACCTTGGAGAAATTTCTATTTCTTTGCAAGAGAGGGTTTTCGGATTGATACCTTGAATATGATGAGGATTTTGCAATTGGAAAAAATATCCACTCAAAAAAATTAGTGCTAGAAGAAGAGCCTGAAATGATTTATATTTCTATTTAATGTTATATTATTCATGTTTACTTGAAAGGTTTATTTGAAGGCATTGGTCTTGGCTAACAAGGTTTTGTTGATCACATTCATTGATTTGAAATGTCCTTTAATTGATGATGCATTAATGCTAACCTTTTTGCAAATTGAAGGATGTTCTCTAATGTCATGGTTTAATTGATGCATATCTTTTCATTGATGCTAACATGATGATTTATATATGAAACAATTAATATTTGTTAGTCATTTCATGCTTCTTTGTAAGAAATCTTTATTTGACTAACAAAATTGGTTTTGAAGTTATTCTTTGAGTTTCACTAATGGTGACATTTGATGAAATAAGAGTAAGAATGACATCTATGTTAGGTGATCATTATAGTCATTTAAAATTTCTTGGAATACCTCATCAAAATCCTAAAAGTGTATTGGAGTTTGCATCGCAGTTTACGCAAGATGTGGCATTAGGGCACATACAAAGATTGTCTATCTATAAGAGCATGTTAATTCACTTATAAATTTTCCATGAGGATGTTGCTTGTAGGTTATTCTCATACACATTGGATGACATAGCATTGGGTTGGTATATCCAATTACCTATGGATGTTATGACTTCTTGGGTCCAACTAGAAACAACATTTCTTGACCATTTTGGAAATCAAGTTGACCCAGTTATGTTGCAAAATCAGTTTACCTCTATCTATAAACAACCTAATGAATCCATGATCCAATTCAATGATAGGTTACATGGGTTGTATAATGAAATGGTATAACATTACGACATAACAAAAGAAGAAACCTTTTAAATTTACATGGGAGTCTTAGACCCCACAATTTCCAAATTTCTAAGGAAGTTTCTTGAAGATTCATCCTTGACCTACAATGAGGCAGTTATGGTAGAACGATGGTGTACTTTAAGAAATGTTAAGCTATCATTGCGTAACCCCAAGGCTAAAGATCAAAATTCACCCATGAGTCAAGCTGAGGCATAACCATCTCTTATGATGAATTGTTTTTTAGGAGTTATGGATTCCAACCAACACCAACCATCCAATCTAGCACCCTCGAATAAAATTATGTCTAATTTGAAAAATCAATGGGATGAAGTTGAATGTCCAAATGTTACAACCACCTTAGATATTTTTCAATAGGAGGTGCAAGTTTCAAAGCTAATATCCAACAATGAGGATTGGGTCGAGATGGGTTCATCTCTAGAAATGCATGAGTTTTTGGACAATGGAAGAGTCCTACATCTAACTAGCTTTAAAATATATGATAGGTTGAAACCTTCCATATAATGGAGTGAATCGGTTAAAATAGATGATCAATAAGTCCAATGTGTTCCAAATGATGACCTATGTTTAGAATCGTTATTCACAAAGGAGAATTGGGATGAAATCAGAAAGAAGAATGTAAAAATTGATCCCATTATAGAAACCTCTAAGACATCAAAAGTGTTTGAAAGGGAGGTTGAAAGAGAATCAATAAATGAATTCGAAGACACAACAAAATTTCACCACTTGTTCTTGGAAGAAACTTTGGATGATATTGTTGAAATTGATGGTCAAGAATACACACACCTTCCAAACTATGATAAAATTGAATCATGGGTTACAAATATGGATTATGATCTTGTAAGCTTGAATACAAAGAGTAGCCTACTTTTAGAAATAATTGAATCATCTAAGGAAAATGAAGGTGAATTTGATGAGAAACACATTGATGAACTGGAATATGGTAAAGAAGTAGTTAAGCATCACAAATTGATCTTGGAAGATGATTACTATGATTTTTGGGAAAAATGGGAAGAGTATGCTCACTCTAAACCTTCTAATGAAATTTTTGTGTCAATTGATATGCAAGATGACACAATTAATTTCTTGCATGAGCATATTACAAGTCCTGTACAATCTAAGAATGTTTTAGAATAAGTGTTGGAATCTCATCAAGTATTGGAAAATGATAATTATTATACTACCATGGATAAAGAATAAAAATAATCGATAGATGAATCAAAAGATCATGTCAAAGATACAATAAAGTTTCATCCCAGGATTTTAGATGACAATTTCTATAATGGTTGGGGACGATATGAAGAATAATTAGCTTTTCACACCCCTATTGATGAAATTTCTATTGACATGTAGGATGCTGAAAATGCTATCTCACATGAAGATCCTATAATTCCTGTACAATTAGAAAATGACATGTCACTTGCAAAAATAGATAAGGTTCCTAAATTTGACCATTTTGAATATGAATTTATGGAACAACTTGTTGAAGTAGAAAAGGAAGAAATGGTAAATGTTTCCTATGATTCATCTATTATGGATGAGGAAAAGAGATAATCTACTCTTTCATTCTAGAATATTGAAAACTTGGATACCAATTCACATGATTATCTTGAAAATTATAGGGAAAAAATATCATGGATGGTCAACAAGGAATGGGAACCAAATGATAAAAATGTTTCCTTATCTGAAGCAACTCAAGTAATTGATCATGGAGATGTGTTATTTGATACATCCCTTGGTAAACAAAAATTGTTTTGAAAAGGATGGGCATATTTTTAATTGGGTGCCTAATTTTGGTGTGTTTGATGAACAGGTAATTGATGAAGGTCAAACACTATAATATGATGATGAATCCCATGTAGAAGAAGCAAAGATTACAGTGGATCACCAAGTATTGGTAAATGAAAATGTGCAAAAGGTAGAATCTAATATTTTATGTCCAAACATCCAAGCTTCAGGTGAAAAATTGTATAATCACTTATTGGATTCAAATGTTATTTATAATGAAATACCATTAGAGGTGAATGAAGAAATAAATTTGATTTCTACTCACACCACTAATGATATTGCTTTGTTGAATGAAAAAGAAGTTGATGTGCTTGAATTGTTGAATAAAGTTCATCAAAAATTAACAATTGAATCTAGAATAAAAACTTATAATGACCCTCATTTAATAAATATCCTAGATGCCTCTAAATTATTGCACAAATTTGATTGGCCTACAAACATGGAAAATGAATTGGCTTTGAAATTGTTAGAAATAGGCTCTTATTTGCAATATCTCATATTTAAAAAGGAAAGCCTAATTCTAAATCATGAATCAAATTATGAAATCTGCGTTTTAAGGATAAGACAAGAAAGAATTGAAAATCAATTGTTGTTTTATCACTTTGATGAATTAAAGCTTCACCATGGGATTCCTAATAAAACTAAATCAATATGGTGGGGTGAGAAAGGTAAATTAAAGGATTTTGTGCTTGTAGGTATAATATTATTGTGGGATGTTGCCCATAAAACTTTGTATGCCTATCATGTCAAAATTCTTTTCATTTGTGATAGAAATCAAGTTTGAGATCTAAGAAAATAATAGCTTAAATTCGTGCATCTTGAACATAGTGTATATTGTTGTATATAGTTTCGGTTTTCTTATTTTTATTTAACGTTGATGTTTTTATGCTTTGTCCTTAACTTTTTATTTTGTTTTACTTTCTTGTTAATTTGCACTAACTTAGATTTTGTTTTGTGTTTTTAGTTTTGTATTTTGGGTTGTTCCCTTGATTTAAGGTGATGTTTCGTGGTCACTAATTTATGGCCTCTTGATTATTTTTTGTGTTCCTTTGTTAAGTGGGTTGTAACACCTCATATAAAAGTAGATGAACCTAAGAAAATATGGATGACTTATTTTATGATCATGGAGAGTGGAACAATGAAACATTTCACTAAATCTCTACATGTAACTCACATTTTAAAGGGTATTTCTGGAAATCCTGAGGGATGAAGTCATTTTGATTTGCAAAGAAGGGCAAAAATCCAATATTCTCCATATCTATGCTTCCTAACCCTTGTGATACATAATTTATTGTAAATATATATATATATATATATATATATATATATAACGAGCATTGAAAAGCTTGATCAAATAAGTCACAAAGTCTAGATAAACTCTATCGAGGCTATAGACACCTGATTGGTAGTAGGGCTTTATCTAGACACAATGTTTTTATAAGGAAATGCTTTACAAAGTATCAAGTTAACAAAAGGGTGAGTTAGATAACCCTACGAGGGATATAGTAGATGCCTGACTGGAAGTAGGGCTCTATCTGTAAAAGTTTTTTTTATGAGTTGTGCTTCATAGCCTAAATGCAAACCAGATGATGGAATCCAAAATATTTGTAGAGGTGAAAAAATGAGTCACTTATCACACACTAAGTAAATGCAGATGGATTAGTTGTTTATTCGAAGCTATCTACCCCTACTTTCTTGAGACATCACTAACTAATTCGTATTTCACTGGTCTTTTGTGTTCTCGTTTCAGATTAGGTTCTTCACCCGAAATGCTCAGGAGCATTTTCTAGTAGAGTCACCATTTGTTGTGACTGTTGCACAACTAGCCCCAAGACTTGGGGACCCACATTTTGAAATTTGTTACTTTGAGATCTTCATGTTCTTTGAGTGCTGATAGGCTTCTCCGCATGAGTTCACTTTGTAATGTCCATGGTTGCATGTAGGTTTCAAGGTTCTTGGATGTGTAATGTCTTCTTGTGGTATTTTGGTGTGCTGTGTTATTTTGGTTTAGAATATGGAGGTTTGAATTTTAAATTTTGGTTTTAGTGTGGTCTCCTTATTTCTTTTGAATTCAATAATTCAAGCTTTGAAAATTAATTGTTTCAATTTATAAAAGAAAAAAAATAAAAATTTAAAATATCTGTGTATTTGTATATATATGGGTATTTTAATGAAATAAACAAAAATAAAATAAAATAAAACATTATTATATACATATATATTATATATATGCATATAATAATAAACACAAATTTATATAAATTAAAAAAAATAAAAAATAAAATAAAATAAAAAAGGTTCATTTGTGGTTAATTATATTATTATTCATTTTATTTTAAATCAATGGGGAATTATTATCATAGTTATCCTTCTAGATTTATGAAAACAATCTAATACTAATAATATTATACATACAAGTGAGGATAGACGATAGGCATGCGGATCCTGAGAACCAGTAAACAGATGAGGCTTGGACGCAAATAACAAGGATAATTTGAGTGGCAGATGGGATTGAGTTGTGATGGGGGTGATGAGTTAGAAAAGAGAAATCCTAACCTAAAAGACAATATTGAGGAAAGTCAAATTGCACACCCAATGGACAATACCGTGATAGACACTCGAACATGGGTCCCAAGGTTAGCACGAGGTAGATGTGGTGTCGATGAAGATTCTGACTGACAAAGAGGTGATGATGTACCATGAATAGTTTGTGCATAAGAGCCTAATGACTTAACTGTGTGAGGTGGATATATGTGGACCAATAATAGTGCATGTGGATTAGAGACAATAGATAGGATCAAAGACGTTAATGACATAGATGGTGTGGCTCACGATAGAATTCACCAGCTATTGAAAATGTCCATGTTGTGACCTCAGACTTCATCGTGATGTGGATAGTATGACTCGATGCATATGGACCAACAACGGATAGACATGATGGTCACCAGCATGCATACGTGGAGAAGAAAACTCGAAAACCAAGTGACACCAGGGTATTATCAAAATGAGAGAATGGGATTTCAGGTGCTGACAAATTTCATTGGTTATCCATATTTTCAAATGAGGGACACTAACCAAAACACAATCCACATGGATGGACAAGAGATGCCAGCATATCGATAATATGGATTCATTTTCCACATAGTGTTGACATGGCATGTTCACGCGAAGACCGAGATGGCAGATCAATAAGACTTTGGGATCACACTCGGTGGAGTCATACATGACTAGCTCAGATTATTGATAGTAGTGCATAGTTCCAATATGGATTCCAAGTTTGATCTACTGATAGAAATAACATGGATTTGGACTGATATTGGGACCTTTGCTGAAAGCATGAGGAACTTGCCAAGATTACGAATGTGGATGCAAAAGATAAGGTGAAATTATAGTGATGGGCACTATATGCTTACTATCATAAGGAATCTGATGTCCGATCAAAGTAGGTCCTAAATTGATGAATAAGTTTTCATCGATAAAAAAACATGGCAAATATTAATGTAATTACGAATAATGCACACAAGGAAGCACAACTATTACAATGGCAAATGCAAATGGTGTTGTGAATAATAGGTTGGTTGATGAGAACAATTTCTAATAGAGCTATACATAGTGCCAAACTCTGAAGGCACCATCATCACTTGAATATCCACAACAACATATAGTAGGTCCATAGCCACCTAGGCATTCGTGGGGTCAATTTCAAAATGAGGCAACATTCACAACATTGTAGGATAGGTGATCAAACAATGGGATTAAGAACAATGAGTTGAAGCCATTGTCCAAGAGGAAGCTAGTTTTACCATTCGATACGATCAAACAATGGGTTCAAGGGCTGTGGGAAATCATTATAAAAATTGAAATTGCCACATGGGCACGACGATTATAGAGTTTATAAGATGAAATAATGAGCCCATGTGTTAGAAAGTGTGCACTGCGATAGTTGTTAATGGAGTAAAGCAAAGTGGTATACATTGGTCGGTGGAAGAAATATCAGAATATTTTGGTTAAGACGATATGGTAGAAAAAGCTAAAGAATATGGTAAAATAATAAATATATGCAGAAATCAACACACAGAGTTAATGTAGGCATAGCCAAAATCAATGCATAAGTGTGTTAAAGGTATTAAGGGCTCTTTAATAAAAGGAAAAGGAAACGGTCATGTAATGGTGATGAATTATGCATTAACGAAAGGCTATAGAAGGAGTTACAAGATAATGAGGTATTATTAAATGAGATGAAAAATAAGGAAGTGAAACCAAATAGGGGAAATGAAGAGACACATCATTGAAAATGAAAAAGGAAAGGGGATTTTGAAGATTTTAAAACCAAATTCAAATGATGAAATAAGGACTGGACCTTCTTGGAGGCCATATGCTAGAGTTTTTTTTAGGGAAAGTTGGAAATGCTTTTTTTAAAACTGAATATTATTTTTAGTGCAAAGAATCCAAAAACTTGCACTTTGTGAGCAAGATTGGAGGAGAAAATTTCAATGGGTAGTTTTGTTTTACTATCAATTTTTCTCTACACTTTCCCAAATTTCTATCTGGTGTTTAATACCATAAAAAGGTTGCACTACATGAATATTTGTGGGTGTAGATTTCATCTATTTTCCTTAGAGGCTATCACTTGGTCTAACTCAAATTATGTTTTGCAGGTTTGATTAAGTCAGGTTACCCTTTTGAAATTTCTCACTATATATGGTTTTGCTATGTAGGGTGACATTAGACTAAGAATATTTGCATATGTTTATGTTTTTAGTTTTCTATTCTATTTTCCAGAGTTTTTATATTTATTTTTCTAACTCTTCCTTTTGTAGATTTTTTTAAAACTTCGATGATTAAAATAAAAATCGAAAAAAAATAAAATTTCAAAAATAAATGTACGAGTGTGAAGAATGAGCTTCAATATTTCATTTGAAACAATTTCAATCCCATTCTAAAGCCATTTTGAAATTATAAAAATTATTTAAAGTTGTTGTTTTATAAGGGTTTTATAATTTCAAAATTTTGCATTATTTCACATTTTGAAGGCAAATCCATTTTTAAGCTTTGTATTTTTATTCACAAGCAATAAATGAACTTCTCTTTATGAAAATTGCAATTTCATTAAAGGGGGTAATTTATATGGCATTCCATAGGCCATCATTTTTAGAGCAATAAATTGACTTCTCTTTATGAAAATTTTGATTTCATTAAAGAGAGGTAATTTATATATTATATCAAAGGCTATTGTTTTTAAAGCAGTACATTATTTATTCTTCATGAAAATTATGATTTCGTTAAAGAGGGGTAATTTATAATGACATTTTAAGGCCATTATATTTATAGTTAGTCATGCATATTTGTTTCCTTTTCATTCATAAAACAATAATTAAAGGAATTCAATCTTCATTTCACATTCACATTTAGAGATAGATTTTAATCTTTATTTTCATGTTCAAAGCAGGGTTTAAGGAAGATAAAACTTATCTAAAATCTGCTTAACAACAAGAAGATAAAATCTACCTAAAATTCTTCAAGATAAAAGGAACTAAGGCTTTACATCGTGGTCATATGAGGGCCAATCACATTTTTGTTTTTCCTTTAAGTTTCATGAACAATCAATAACATAGCATAATAAAATAAACTAATATAGACCCCTTGTTAACAGTTACTTGTAAATCACTAAGGTATTCATAGAACTTATTTGATACATCTTTACTAGATTACAAAAACACATTAAGAAAAAAACCTTGGAGAAATTTCTATTTCTTTGTAAGAGAGTATTTTCAAATTGATACCCTGACTGTGAAGGGGATTTTAAACTGGGTAAAATATCTATTCAACAAGTCTCCTTTTTGATCATACTCAGGATCTATGGGTGCTTCTCGAATAGGGATTTCCTGAAGGTTAGATTCCCTATATGATATATTCAAGTTATGATGTGTACCAGGGTTCCAGTCAGGAATGGCAAGACCTTCTAGACTATATCAAAGATATTCCATTTCTCCTTATGGGTATTTAGCAACACTAGCTCTTGATTGAGCTTGACTGCATATTATTACCATTGTCTAAACTATGCAAAAATTAAATTAACAAACAAGCAAGAGAGCATTTTTTTGTGTTTTTGATTTTTATGATTTTGTTTATTGATGAATTTTTATTTTTTTAATTTTTGTTTTTGTTTTTGGTGTATTTTGAATTAAAACCTATTCCTATGATAACTAAAAGGTAAAATGAAATGAAAACCATGAAAGGTAGTTTACGCATACCCCCACTATCAAGGAATACAACTCAAATAGCAAAAGGGTCTTCCTTGGATGGTGGATATGGCTGATGGGTATCCTAAGGAAATATTTTACCTCTTGAAGGAGGATGTGCTATCTAAGTCTTGGTACTTGATTAAAATGCAATTTTCCCTTCACACTCGGGCGTGCTTGGACCATAACAATAATTACATTCCACTTATTATTGAGCCATGTGGTTGAGGGACATCTAATCCTAATCTACCTCAAGACACAACTAATATAAGGGGACTTTTCGGTGATGAAGTTTGAAAAGTCACTCATGAGGGATACTATGGTTTGTAAAGGGCCAATCTATGGTGGGAGATGAATGCCCATGTTGCATGATTGTTGTTAGTCATTGGTGATGAAATCCAACTAAATAATGTTATATTACCTCGTGTGTGTGTGAGGGTTCATTTTAAACTTTTTGCATGAAAGGAAATCATAAAGCATATAATGATATTTCACTAAATGCAAAAAATGTATGTTTCATAATAAAAAAACTATATGATATTCAATCTTTGAGTAGACAACAAGGCAGGCAAACCAAATAACAATAGACAAAGACTATCTTGCACTGATACAGTCAGGAAAAGAGGTAATATGGATCTAATATAACCATAGACAGAGGCCATTTGGACTTGAGACGACCACTATCAAACTAAATTGAAGCTAAATAGCTTCTGCAATTTTTACTGTAAATAAAATTTTTCTTAATTTTATTTATATAATATAAAATGATTTATCTTTCTTTACAAAAAATAGGACAAAGATAGATAGACTTACTTTGAAATCCTAAGTTTGATGTAGATATCCTATTTTTGCTACTATTTTGCTTCTACTTTGGGGGTCATCCTGCCTTGAGTTAGTTGTAGTACACGGGCCATATCGACCCGAGATAGTTGTGTAGGAGTACCTATAAATGGTAGAAAATTATCAGTAATCAATCAAAAAGGTTAAAAAGGGATTGTATCCCACCGTGATCACCATCTAAGAGCTCAAAAATCATGCAGGGATAAAGTAAATGTAAACACAATAAATGAACACAAGCGTGTAACTAAAACGTGATGATAAAATAGTAAAACATGAGTCAGGTCTTTTTTATTAATGGTAGCCTATATTTCTCAAAGCGTATTACAATAACATCCCCTTGAGGGATTTCACAAATTCAATACAATCAATACAAGAAAGGAGGGTTTTATTCCCCTCTGAATCATCCTAATGTGCTAAATGGTCTTCTTACTAACGCAAATCATTTGGGGATGGGTTTTCTATGATCACCATGAGGAGTGTGATGTGAATCTAGTGCTCCTTTTTCAACTGTTTAATCTTGTAGTTTACATACAAAGAAAATAGAAATATATCAAAAATGTAAGAAGAGCCCACCAAAATTAGGCTCATATTAATCAATATGAATGTGATAAATGAAGATAAAACTAGACTAAAACATGTATAATCTAAAATCTAAATACAAAAATAGTAAAAATACTAACCTAAGTTATACTAAAAGAAAAAGTAATGAACCAATTCTCTGGTGGAGACCATCTCAGGGTGAGATGGTCTTATCTGTGGGTTGTATCGGGGTGAGATAGCCACTATTGTAAGATTGTATTTTTCTAAAACCAGTTTTGGGTGATGTTTAAGATCTCCTGGGTGTGTTGTCAATGGATTGTTACACTGTAGGAGTGACTTGATGGATCGAAGCGGTCATCTAAGTGAATATGTTCAACTACACGAAATATGGAAGCACAACTTTCAATCCTTTGCAGTAATCCGGAAACATGATCTCAAAAACAAGAGGACTTTGGAGGATTGAAGTGGGCAACACTTTGTTGCATGAAAGCTTGAGCTCAAGGTATGATTTTGATAGCACTTTATTGCTCAAAATTTATAATTGCAGATCTTTTCAACTAAAGAGTGAGTGCCGATTTATAGAATTCTCAAATGGAAACTAAAAATGGCAAAAGCACCCTTCATGAAAAATCAAAGAGGTAGTTCACATTAAGAAAAGTGAATGCTTATCTTTGAAATCTCATGCAATTGATAATTGTATGTATTTTTATAATTTTAGCCCATGTAGGGTATTTAATGCTTTTCACAAGATCATGCGTAGGATAAACTAGTAGTTTTGGTTGCTAGTTAAGCTTATTTTTATTTTTAAGTTTGCTTTTGATGGTCATCTCAGGTTAAGATGGCCATAGTTTGACGATCGTCTCAGGTTGATATGGCCATGGTTTCATGGGAAATTGTGCCCGTTTAAGTGGTGAAAACCAATGTTTTAGCCCTAAAGCTATCCAAGGTGGGTTATATGGTCTAAAAGGAGTCCATTCAGGTAGTCTCCTTAATATGACATGTTTTAGGTGTCTACACAAAATATAATGATACTTATATATTATATAAGTATATATTCTTATGTTTTGACCAACTAATAGTAATAGTAATAATAATAGATTAAATATTATTATAGCGCTATAAAAAAAAAATTATTCTTTTTATTACAATAGTAGAATTAATCTTATTAATATATTATTATCAATAATGACACGAATAAATAAATGATTTAATAATAGACTCATGAAGTTACTATTCATAATATTACTAAAATAATAATTTTTTTAATAATTATTATAATAATGTTATCATCATCATTATAATAAGGATACTAATATTTCTATGTGAATATATGCATTTTGAGTGCATAATACCAAGTCATACAGATAATAAAAAAATAATATAAAAATGAAAGCTAATCATAATCAAATTAACCCTAATATCTAAGGTTTATATCAAAATCAAAGTGTATTGTTACATGTTGAAACCCTAAGCCCTAAAATCTCTTAAGTTGCAATACATTAATATATATATATATATATATATATATATATATATATATATATATATATATATATATATATATATATATATATATATATATATAGATATATATATATGTATATATATGTATATATATGTATATGTATGTATGTATGTATTCAAATTAACCCTAATATCTAATATTTATATCAAAATCAAAGTGTATTGTTAGATGTTAAAAACCTAAGTCTTAAAAACCCTTGAGTTTCAATACATACATACATGTATGTATGTATACAATAATAAGTCATAAAACTAGATCTATATAAAAAATGTAAATATGTCAAAATGTTACCTTAGTGTTCATACTATATAACATATGGAAAATAGAATGGGCTAAACTATGACAATTTCCTTTATTGTACTTAAACCATAGTACTAACATAGAAGGCCATACAAGATAAAAGTAAATACCTTGAAGACATCATAATGCCCCCTTACTAGCAATAACAAAATCATAATGGAAAAAATAAACAAAATATAAATAAAGCCAACAACAATATATGACAATTAAAAAGGATGAAAAACACTAGGTAATTAGAAAATACAAAATAATCACATAGATGAAATATGTGAAGATAAAAGGATAACAAAATTTCCACTTGTTGAACCAAAATCACCAAAAATTGGATCTCCTCTTAAAGTGGCAATCACAATCAATAGAAGAAAATATCAAAAAGTAACATCACAAAAATATAAAATGACATGCCAACAATTAAAAATGTATAGGATTAACATAGACACAAACACCAAAAATCAAAGAGATAAGGCAAATAAAGTGAAAAAGGGGTAACCAATTCAATAGTTAAATTAAGAAAGCACAAATATTGTACAAGAAAAATAGAGGAGCTACATGTGGAAGTGTTTGACGTGCATGGAATTGGTGGGCTCCTCCAACTAAAATCCATCCACTATTTGCAATATCATTGCCCTAGACCCATTCAACTCTTTTATCGTATATGGACATGCTATTTCTAAATAAATTTGTCATTTTACTTTTTATGTACATTATCGAGCTTGAGGACAAGGTCCCCGACAATTAAATCAACTTGACAAACTTTTTTATTATTTTATTTAGCAACATGGATCTTGTAAGCCCTATTGTTCTCAAGGACATGAACATATTTTTCATCAAAAGTAGTGAATTTGGTAAGATGAGCTTCTTGATACTTCTACTGATACTCATTTTGACTCAATAAAAACTTTAAAGAAACATGCAAGGAATGTAGTTCAATCTCAAGCAATAAAATAACTTTAGCACCATAACCAAAGAAAAAGGATTTGCCCTTATTGACATTCAAATATTGATGTAGTACACCCATGATATAAGATATAATTTTAAGTGTCAATCTCTTTTTGGATCTTAAAAAATATTTTTTAATATTAACCAAAATTTTATTTATAGAATCATCTTGCTTGTTCTCTTATGGATAGTAAGGTGTAGAATCTAATGATGCTAAATCTTTAATTTGGTAAGTTCCCTCATTTATTTTTAAATAAAGTACAATTATCTAAAATGATAGTAGAGGGAATGCCAAAGTGACACATAATATAATTAAAGATAAAATTAGACATAGTGAAATATCTCTAATTAGTGAGAGGTGTAGCCTTCATCCACTTTGTAAAATACTCTATGGCTATGATAAAGAACTTATGCCCCTTAAAAATATAAAAGAGATAAGTCCTACAAGGTCAAGACTTTAAGTTGAAAAATGCCAATGAGATTTAATCGGATGAAGAAACAAGTTAGGGGCATGCAGCTCATATTTATGAAACTAATAAATATCACACGATTTGACATACTTATTGATATCAAATTCCATTGTAGAATAGAAGTAACCCATTATCAAAAAATTTTGAGCTATGAAATGACCACTAAAGTGTCCATCATAATTGCCATTATTGACATCATACAAGGATTTAAAAACTTATGACTTAGTAAGGCATGAAAGAAGGACACCAATAAGAATTTTATAATATAAGACTCCACCAAGAACCACATATCTAAAAGATTTCCTATGGATGCAATATCTCTACTTAGCATCAGCCTTGAGTGGATAAGTATGATCATCATGGAAACACAAGATATAACCATACCAAGTTTCCTTGAAGGGACTTGATAATTAATGGAATTAACCTCACTTGCATGAATATATGTTGTTTCATTAGTGTTAGAAATAATAGGTTCATCATGAACTTTTACCATGCTATTTGTTTCAATGGTATTAGCATTTTTCCTCATGGAGAATGCTTAATGAAAAATCATTCAAAAATATTAATTAGATATTTATCCACTTAACTGTAAGGGATCATATGTGTTGCTTTGAAAGCATATTCACTTGAAATCTGATAGAATGCAATTTAAGAATATGTATCTCTCCAATTCATTGAAAATTTATAAATTAATTAGTTTGGATCCCTAGAATTGAAGCCTCATATTTTACAACATTGTTGGTAATGCTACAAAAGTTCAAATGGAATGACATAAAAAATAATTAGGTAATTTGGAGACTTGAGACAACTTTTTTCTTCTATCTAAAACTCATTTTTGCATCATCAAAGTGCAATTTCCTAGTTTCAATATGAAGGCCCATTTTAAGCTATGTTTCATTAGAAGCATATTTCTTGTCCTTAGCTTTATACTTATATATTCTCTCACAAGCACTAGACTCTAGGATATCCATTTCCTATTTAGTAAGAGCATAAGGACTATAATATTGAATAATACTAGGAGCAATGAACGAGGAAATATGATAATATCATGAGAATAACAAGAAATAACAATGTTGTCCTCATCTGTTAATGCTTCATTTAAAGGTTGCTAAGTTGGATTTAGAGTAGCAACCAACTGATCAATAGTTACCTATGCTTTCACAACATTTTGTTTTATGATAAAAAGATCAAAATATTGCATAATGATAATCCACTTTCCTTATTGGGTTATCAAGGGATATATGGTTTTTAAAGCAATTACTAGAAGGGATCTATCTTAGTGACCATAAAATTTGTATGATATGAACTATAATACCTAAGCTTCTTGTAAGTAAGATAAATGGCCAAGTAGACTTTCTCCATGGGAATGCATATATCTTCTTCCAAAAGCATTGTATGACCAATATAATACATGACATGCTCCTTATAATTATCATCTTGTTGAGTAAGTACCACTTCTAATGATACTTGAGTAGTTGATGTATACAAAATAAAGGGATTAATGGGTTTAGGTGGGTGAAGAGTTTATGACCACAAAGAAATATTTTATACTCAAGAATGTTGGAATTCACATTTTTTTTTAGAGATGAACAAAAGCAAAACATCCACTCAAATATTATATAGAAAGAATAAAAGGATGAAATAGAAAATAGATATGATGGGTTATTGTACGAACCATAAATAATAATCATCCATAGATTATATTGCACAACACTCCATTGGAAAATAATGAGTGTGAGGGGGTATTTATAGCAATACCAAAAAACTAATTACATCATAAAGTTTAACCTAAGTCGACATAATAAGAAAATTTTAACCAGTATAATACATGACATGCTCCTTATAATTATCATCTTGTTGATTAAGTACCACTTCTAATGATACTTGAGTAGTTGATGTATACAAAATAAAGGGATTAATGGGTTTAGGTGGGTGAAGAGTTTATGACCACAAAGGAATATTTTAAATTCAAGAATGTTGGAATTCACATTTTTTTTTAGAAATGAACAAAAGCAAAACATCCACTCAAATATTATATAGAAAGAATAAAAGGATGAAATAGAAAATAGATATGATGGGTTCTTGTACGAACCATAAATAATAATTATCCATAGATTATATTGCACAACACTCCATTGGAAAATAATGAGTGTGAGGGGGTATTTATAGCAATACCAAAAAACTAATTACATCATAAAGTTTAACCTAAGTCGACATAATAAGAAAATTTTAACCAATATAATACATGACATGCTCCTTATAATTATCATCTTGTTGAGTAAGTACCACTTCTAATGATACTTGAGTAGTTGATGTATACAAAACAAAGGGATTAATGGGTTTAGGTGGGTGAAGAGTTTATGACCACAAAGAAATATTTTAAACTCAAGAATGTTGGAATTCACATTTTTTTTTAGAAATGAACAAAAGAAAAACATCCACTCAAATATTATATAGAAAGAATAAAAGGATGAAATAGAAAATAGATATGATGGGTTCTTGTACGAACCATAAATAATCATTAGACATAGATTATATTGCACAACACTCCATTGGAAAATAATGAGTGTGAGGGGGTATTTATAGCAATACCAAAAAACTAATTACATCATAAAGTTTAACCTAAGTCGACATAATAAGAAAATTTTAGGTTTATTAAAAATATCAAATAATATTTAACCATACAAAGGTTAACTATGAACCATATTACAAAATATTGAATACATTGCACAATGAAATTAATTTAGGCCTATCCAATACATCACACAATATCAAATCTTGGCTATGAATCATATTATAAATTCAACATCCCTCATAATCTAAACTAAACGTCAAAGGAGATAAGACATTAGTGAAAATAATATCTTTCCTCCATGGATGCTTTATTGGGCCTCTACAGTTGAGGTAAAGCCATCCCAATCTCTCTCACAAATTGAAAGACATCTATATTGCTCCATGAACTTAGATTTAATCTTTTATAATTTTAGAAAGCAATTTTTCATAGGATGTCCCTCCATTTTATAGTTTTTGCAAGTGGTCTCCATTTTACTTGAATATGTAGCCTTTCCCATGGGCCCATGGGTCTTAGTCTACATAAAATAGATTTTTTTTGCATAATTTTCATAACCCACCTTGGTATAATTATTTGCATGATAGACTATGTATTGATAAATAATGACCTAATGCTTAGTTTTGATGCACTTGGATTATTATGCAATATTAATGTTGACTCATTATTTTGAAGGATATGGTATTGTTGATGTATTGTTGATTTGCAAGACCAAGTACTCTTGAGGGTGGAAAGGAAGTTGAACACTAAGATCGAGGTACCATGGAAAAATAGAAATAATGATTATGGTGGCTTAAGGTAACATAAATAATTACCCTCATGTAGATGCATGTATTTTTGCTTTTGTGGTTATCGTCAACAATCCAGCCATCCATAGCCAAAATTTGGTAACCTAGAAGTTACCATAAGTATTTGGCTAGGTTAGCTGATTGGACTTGCAATAAATCACCCACCTTGGTTGATGCATTATTTGCTTGTGATTGATTAATTCTTATATAGTATTATGCTTTCAATGCTTGTGATTGCTTCTTTTGTGAAATTGTATTGCTTGGTTTAATTTTATGAAAATATATTGGGAAATATATTTTGTAAAAGTAAAGGAAATGGATGGCATCGAGAGGAAGAGTGTCGCGAGGATCGAGAGGGCGAGGGTTTCAGGCATCTAACATGCATTGGTCGGGGATCGCGCATCTATTCTAATGGAGTTTTTGATTCAGGTGGAGCTTTGGCGATGGACAATATTGAGGACAAAGGTGTCGCGAAAGGTTTTGAAGATTTATTGTAGGGTTTCGAGGGTTCGCAAGGCATCCAAGGTGCTGCTTTAAACCTTCCTTTGAGCATCGAAGGTGTGCGAAAGGATGTTCAGGCCATCATGAATAATCATTTGTTGTTTGGGTCGGAGGATGATCGGGTGTGTAAGGAGCCTCTGCTCGAGTTTGTTGAAGGCGTCGATTCAGGGAAGAAGACGCAGATCAATGAATTATTTGAGCCTGATTCGACTAGCGATAAAGGGCATGATGCAGAATCATTGGTGAATGCTCCACGGAAGGAAAAAAGATGATTGTTGGGGTTGTTGGGAGCCCTACACTTTTTCATGAAGCCTCTGATTTGAAAGATCATGTTGCCTTTCCTGAGTTGTCGGGTAAGTCTTCGAAGGGTTGCGGGTTTGAAGGCTTGCCTAATGGAAATAAAGCTTGCATGTCTGGGATGAGTATTGGTAGTACGGGGGCATTGGTGAAGGCCTTAAAGGGGTTGAAAAAAGCTTTGTTGAGGCTGCTAAGAGTAGAGGTTTGAGCAAAGGGATGATAGTAGACGGGGAAGTTTTTGGTTACCCCAGTGATGATTTTTTGAAGATGAAGTTGCTCGACTTGATAGAATGGACTCGTTACTGGTAGATATGGGTGATGATGAGTTCACATTCATTGTGGAGGAGCATGAGGAATACCTGGTAGCTAGGAATAATTTATTAAAGAATGGGGTTATTCTATTTTTTCTTAGGAAAATGCCTTTCGAAGCGGATTTCCATAAGTGGGTCAAGTTGAACTGGGAAGCCAAAGGAGTGCATGTCCAATCGTATTGGGGGTTAGGAGGTAGATATATCTCAGTGCTTTTTGATAGTTCAGATGCTGCCCGATATGTGCTACAGTTTGGAACTTGGTCGATTGTTGGATCTGTGGCTTTTGCGCAATCGTGGCATCCAAACTTTGATCCCAAAGATGTGTCCTAGGCTAGGTATCCCCTTTGGATCGAGTTTGTGGCTATGAAATCAGAGTTTTAGGTTATGTTGTGATCTATGGCTCAGAGGTTTGGAAGAATTCTTATTGAACCTGCAACAAGCACGTCTTTCAGATTTAGTCCCAGGGTATGTGTTGAAGTAGATTTACAAAGAAAGTTGCCTAAGTCTTTGAAGATTGTTACCCAGGAAGGGGTAATTTCTTAGGAGCTACGTTACCTGAATCTTCCTAATGCTTGCTTTTTCTATCAATCTCAAGAACACCTCATTCGGGATTGCCCTAGAAAAAACAACAACAAGTGAAGGTAGAGAAGGCCAAGAATGTTTCAGGAACCTCTGTTATTAGTGGGAATGATCAGAAAAGTAGGGACAAAAATGAGGAGCCACAAGAGATGGAGACTGATTTGGGCAAACAATTAGTGGTTAGTAAGGGGGATTCAGATTGGAGGATTGTTCAAAAATGTAGAGAGGATAAGGACTCGTCGGATAGGCCTTCTAAGCTGAAAAAGAGCTCATTTTCTTCCCAGGGGAAATCCAGCGAAGGAACTATTACTTCCAAGGACAGCAACCATCTTAATCAGTCGACAGAGGTCAGTAGAAATCTAAGTGAATATTTAGATGCCCTTGAGGGTAGGAGGAAAAGTAGAAGTTCAGCTATAGATAGGAGTAGGTCTCCCAAAGGAAGGTCTACTCAACTTAGCAATCGGTTTGAGGCTTTAAATGATGTTGTTTCCCAATGAAAATTGAATTCAATTTGTGGAATGTTCGGGGAATGTCAATTCCCCTTAAAATATGTTTGGTGGGTAGTTTTTTGCATAGTGTTAGTGCTGATATTGTGTGTTTATAGGAGGTCAAGGTTGATGGTTTTGCTCTCCATAGTTGTCTGAGTAAAATTTGGAATGGGATTTGGTGGTCTTCTATGCATGATAGAGGGTCAAGTGGGGTGGTCCTTGTTGTTAAACCTTGGTTGGCTACCTCGATGGTGGAACAGGGGGAGGATCCTCAAGGTAGAATATGTTGGGCTACGTTTGTTGTAGTTGGTCAGGTGATTGGCATTTGTTCTCTGTATGCTCCTAACACCTCTGGTGAGCGGATGATCTTGTGGGATTGGATGCAACACAATTTACCTGATGCGAGTTGGATTGTTGGAGGTGACTTTAATATGGTTGAATGGGATGGGGACAGAGAAGGTGGTCAGGGAGGTTGTATTTCTAGTTCTGAAAAGGAATCTTGGAGCAGTTTGAAGGCTTCGCTTCAAATTTTTGATGCTAATTTTAGATAGAAATATTTGGAAATAGGGGGATGGTTTACCTGGTCTAATAAGAGGAGAGGTGGTGATAGAATTATGGCCTGATTGGATAGGATTTATGTGGACAATAATGTCTTTACATGTGTTGGTAGAGGAAGAAGGGTTATTTTTGTTGACTTATCTACCACTGGATCTGATCATTATCCAATTAGCTCTTCAATATTTTTGGGAGCTACTACAGTGATTGATAAGAAGCTTCCCTTTAAACTTAATGTTTCTCATTTAGATTCTAAGTCTTGTAGAGATCTTATCAATTGTGTTTGGAATTTGGAGCCTCATCCAGTTGATACTGGGTGGATTGGTTGGTGGGAGGCAGCTATTAAACATACTATGAAATTTTTGCATGGTTGGGGAAAGTTGGTTGCTAGGAGAAGAAAAGGAAGATTAAAGCAGCTTAGGAAAGATTTGGATAATGCTAGAAGAGCTCTTGAGGTGGATCCTTTTAATGTTCAGCTTTAGGAAAGAGTTGTTGGTTGGGAGCATGAGATTCATTGTTATGAGGATTATATTAATAGAGGGGCACAAATTAGGAGCAGAATTCATTGGTTGCAGCAAGGGGATGCTCCCTCTCAATTCTTTTTCAGTCATATTAAGAAGAAAATTGCTTTTGAAAGAATTACTGCTCTTCACACTTTCGATGATAGGTTGGTGGAAGATGATGATGGGATTAGGGCTACTATTGAGGAGCATTTCCAGAAGATTTTCTCTGCTTATCCTATGTCTCCGGAGGTTCTTGCTGCTAGGGAGGAAATTAAGAGGAGTGTTCCAAAAAAAGTGTTCAGTTTTGAGAGTGATCGTGTTGCGACTACCTTTTCCAAGGAGGAACTATTTGAAGCCCTTTTAAAAATGAAATATGGTAAGTCTCCAGGTCCAGATGGTATCCCAGTGGAATTTTACAAAAAGTTATGGGATGTTGTTGGTGATGATTATACTCAAATGGTTCAGGAAATTTTTGATAGAGGTTCTCTTTCACCTGTTCTTAATCAGGGGTTGATTAAGCTTATTTCAAAGGGCAATAGGAAGGATACTATGGGGGGTTGGAGGCCCATCACCCTATTGAATGTTTCATACAAGATTGTTGCCAAGGCTTTGGCTCTTCATTTCAAGGATATTGTTGCTTGGATTGTGAGACGTGAACAAACTGGTTTTGTGAAGGGGAGATTCATTTTAGACATAGTTCTCATGGCTTGGGAGACTTTGGAGTGGGCTCAAGAAAGTGGGCAAAAGGTGATTATGCTCAAGATTGATTTTGATAAAGCATATGATCGAGTGGATTGGTCCTTTATCTTCAGTATGTTGGAATGGCTTGGTTTTACCAGGCAAGTTGTTGATAAAATTTGGGTTCTTTTCACTTTTGCTTCTGCTAAAGTTGTTGTTAATGGTAAGCTCACTAATAATATTAGCCTCTTCAAGTCCATCAGATAGGGTTGCCCCCTTGCTCCGCTTCTTTTTGTGATTTTAGTAGATGCCTTGGGTTATATGTTGGAGGAGAGAAGTTGTGTTGGTTTGATTAAGGGAATTGATACTCCTGGAGGTTCTATTATGAATAATCATTTTGTGGATGATTCTCTATTGTCCTTTCAGTTGGATGCTTTGTCCCTTACTAATGTTAAAATATGTTTGGATCAATTTTGCAAAGCTTCGGGAGCTATCATTAGTGAGGAAAAGTTTGATTATTGGTTGATTGGTAGTGACTCTCTTCCTATTGATTTTACCCCTAGTTGGTGATGGGTGAAGGATGGTGAGATTGTTAGGTACCTAGGAATCCCTTTTGGTAAGGCTCTTTCTTTGAAAAACATGTGGGATTGGTGTCTTGCTAGATTTGAAAAAAATATTCAGCTTTGGAAAAACAAACTTATTTCTTTTGCTAGAAAAGTGGTCATTGTTGGGAAGGTTATTCAAGCTTGTCACCTCTACTATTCCTCATGTTGGCTGCCTAATGCTTCACAATTTGGGAAGCTTGAAAGACTTATTCATGGGTTTTTATGGTCTAATTTTGATGGATCAAAGAAAATACCCTCTATTTCCTAGAATTTTTGTATTGTTCCCAAGGATGAAGGAGGTTTGGGTTTGTTGGATATCCAGATGCAGGGTAAGGTTTTGGTTGCGAAATGGGTGGTTAGGGCTCTGGAAGGGAATGATGCTTGGCAACGTCTTTTATGGTTCAGAATTTAGAATGCTCAGCATGTTGAAGGTTTAAAAGGGGCTTTTCATATCGAGGACATTGTGGGCCATCCCAACAAGTTTAAAATCAGAGGTTGTATTCTTGTTAAGAGGATTTGGGAGGCTTGGAAGACTGTTGGTTCAGCTGTTTACTGGGCTTATATGGAAGAACGTAGGGGTTGGGTTCTTCCGTATAGATCTATTTGGGTTTGGAAGAAGAATGGGGTATATGCTTCAGAACTCCCTCGCCTCAGATGTAAGAGGCTGATTAAAAAAGGGATTGTGAAATGGTCGGATCTTTGGGATTCAGGGGTTGGAGGTTGGGTCAAGTGGACTGATTTATGCAGTAAGTTTAAGCTGAAATCTTCTGACAGAGATGCTATTATGCAAATTCATTCTCTTCTTCCATCCGAGCAACATTTTAAATTAAATGGTGGGTTGTCGGGTCCCATATGGCACGACTGGCATTGGAGTTTTCATGGTATTATTACTTCTTATAAATCTGGCAAGATTTATAGAGCTCTTATGCCTAAGGTTTCCTTGCATATTGTGTTGAATAGGCGTTGGGGGATTGTTTGCCTTGAAAAGAAATGGAAAATGAGACTTGCCTAGATATGGAAGTTCAGGATAGCTCCTCAACTCAAAGTCTTCTTATGGTTATTAATTTTTTAGGGTATTCACTGTAAGGCTAGATTGGCAAAATGGATGAGGATTTCAGATCAATGCAGTAGCTGTGGAAGGAAGGAAACTATCAAACATATCTTTTGGGACTGCAAAAATTCAAAGAAAGTTTGGAAGAACCTCGAGTGGACATATTTCCCTATTCTCGGGGATCGGTTTAGCTGGAAAATGGTTTTGTTTGGTGATGATTTTGGCTGTCCTCGACATCTGTTGGGTGTGTGGACTACCATTAGAGCAACAACTATGTATGCTATATGGAGGGCCAGGTGCAGTTTGGTCTTCAAGGATGAAGCACTCAGTGCTTCGGGGATTGCTTCTAGGGTTGTTATTGATATCCAGGATCAATGTAGAGCGTTTAAGAGGTTGATGATGAAAGACATTAAGGATTGTTCTGCTCAGGACAAATCTGATTGTTGGATGTCCTTGAGTAGGTTTTTGTAATCTTTGTATCTGCGATGTATTATGAATTCTTTTTAGTAATATAAGTAGTATTTATTCAAAAAAAAGAAAAAAAAAAGGAAATTTAATTAATATTGGTTTAATTGCATGTTACCTTAATGATTTGGTAAAATTTGAATGCAATTTAATAATTTTGTCTTTTCTAGTAAAGCAAATTAAATATAATAA
Source organism: Wollemia nobilis (assembly GCA_028583015.1). Lineage (NCBI taxonomy): Eukaryota > Viridiplantae > Streptophyta > Pinopsida > Araucariales > Araucariaceae > Wollemia > Wollemia nobilis. The sequence continues at coordinate 4,306,907 of JAQPPZ010002399.1, forward strand.
AATGAGATATTTTTGGAAATAATCATATTATATAAAATATCTTCTTTAGTTGTCTTGAGTAGATAGACAATTACTTTTGGTAGATGAACTTCTATTTTTATATTGGTAAGAAGGAACTTCTTCTTACCTTTTTGGACAACAAAATAAGAGGGAATATTTTTCCTAAAAAATAATTTGAAAAACTTATATTAAAACAAATATCATTTACAGTTTGGGATGAGACTTCTCCCACCCTTAGCCAAAGAGAACACATGTTTACAATAGTAAAATAATATTTGCATTGGATTCAAATCTCCTAAACCATATTTCTACAATGGTTTTTCACATGTTTACAATTGTAAAATAAGATCTATATAGGAGCACAAATATCCTAAACCATATTTATACAATTGTTGTCCAAATTAGCTAAACACTGGATTTTCTCACAAACCTATCTAATCATATCATCCTCAATAGCCATGTCATTGTGCAACTGAACCCATACCTCTTTCTCAGTACCCCTCTTATCTAAGAATTATACCACTTTATTTAGATCTAATTTTGTCCATAATTCCTTAATTTGAGTGATAAGAATCCTAAACATCCACATCTTCAAAGCAAAGTTCCTCATGCAATCCAGAGCTCCTACCATTATTTGAGAATTTGATTCTAGGATTATCCTCCTCTAACCTTGTTTTACTGCCCAAATAGAAGCATATTTTATAGCTAAGGCTTCCACTTCATTGTTTGTGGCCCTTCCCAGGCCTTGTAGTTTCCAATAGAGCACTATCCCAACATGATTCATGCAAACCACTCCAATTCCATCTCTACTCGAATTGCCTTTTGCAGCTCCATCAACATTAATTTTAATCCAACCATCTAGGGGTGGTTTCCAACTAGCTCTGTCCTGCTCCTATTGCACTTCAACTTCCTTATCCATTGTCCCTATAATAGCTTGAGTTTCCTCTTTAGCATACATTGCCACAATTTCTACGACTTTGCTTCAAATGACCTGCCAAACTCCATCTAAATATGAAAAGGTTTCTCTATTTTTTTTTCCATTTCTCTCCAACCACACTTACCAAAAAATGAATTTTAATCCAATATCCCAACTGATACAAACAAATTTAGATTTATATATACCCCTTTTCCATATTTCCCAAATATTAATCCAATTCAAATCACCATTAACTTGAATTTTATAAGATAAAACCCATCTCTCCTAAATTTGGCATGTGGATGAGCACTCAAAAATCAAGTGGTCAAATGTTTCCTTAATATTGTAGCATAAAACACATTGATATGGATCAATTATTCCCATACATTTGATATTATCAAAATTAAGAATTCCATTATGCATGAATTGCCAGGAAAACAATTTTACTTTTGGCCAACCCTTGGACTGCCAAATATTTCTCCAATCCTCAACCTGATATGCATGAGGAGGAGGCTTTGGAAGGATTTTATCATATCCATACTTCACTATGTAGAAACCAAGGCTCCCATAGCCCCAAGCTAATTCATCCTCCTCATCTCTACCTATGATAAATATTTCTACCATGATTTTAGTCATGATGGGTGTCAATTTCGAAGGGATTGAAATTGGCCACTCATCCAACTTCTTAAACTTCTTAAACTTATAATACCCAAAATGACTAGTGTTGAAATACATTTTAGTATAGACCCAACCCCTGGTTTCCATGGATATTTTTATTGGTTGCAGTTCTAGGAATTCAACAATGATAGGTGGGTATTTATCCTATGAATCTGTCTAAAATTGTGCCTTCTCCCCTCTCCCCACTTTCCAAAATAATCCATATTTCACTACCCGAGATCCTAACTTTAGAGACTACCACACTAAGTATCCATTACCATCCAAAGAGAAATGACCCACCTCATTTGGGTTTACCTGTCCCAAATATTTACTAGTTAAAACTCTACTGAATAAAGAAGTTGGTTGGGAAATCCACCTCTAGTAAATTTTTCTAGCCAAAGCTTTATTATTTAAATTTGATCTCCTTAGTCCCAAAACTCCTTTTATATTGGGTTGGATTAATTTCTCCCAACCTATTAAGGCCCATTTAATCTCTCCTTTTACTCCTCCCCATAAAAATTTTCTAGCCATCTTGTCCAACTCTTTCCATATGGTATGTGGGGCATAAAGGATAGAAAATTTATAAATTAGTATGGCCTAAATGATTGACTATAAAAGAGTTAATATAACCCCATATATTAACCATTTGTGAGACCAATTATTAGTTCTTTCCTTGATAAAATCTAAAATATTCCTCTGGATATCTATTTTCAAATTTTAAAATGCAAAGTGACCCCCACATATACCACTGGGAGAGAAGTCCTTGTGAATCCCAAGATCTCTAAAATTATATCCTGAAGCCTTTGATCAAGATTGAAAAATACCACTTTGTATTTTTTATCATTGATGACTTGGTTTGTGGCCCTAAGATAGATATTAAGTGTATATCTAATCATTCTTTCTTCCCTAAAGTTGGCCACTTCCACCAATCTTGTGTCATCCATAAATTGTAGGTGAGTCAAAACTTCCTCACCCATCTTGATACCTGTTAGAAAACCTTGTCTTATCCTCAAGATGAGTCTACCTAAACCTTCAACCAATATGAGAAAAATATAGAGGGAACAAGGATCTCCTTGACAAAGGCTTCAAGTAGCTCCAAATGGTTGAGAGGGAAGACTCTTGATTAACATTGAGTATGTCAAAGTAGAAACACAGCTCATGACCCATTCTATCTAATCCTAAGAGAAACCAAAGGCTACAATCATATTTGACAAGAAGCTGCACTCCATCCTATCATAAGCCTTTGACATATCCAATTTTATGAACATTCCCCTGTTACAAGATTTTTGCATTGAATGGATTACCTCATGAGCTATAACCACACCATCCAAGATTTGTCTGCCCTCTATAAAACCCCCTTGCTTCGATGATATAATGTTATGTAGAAGAGGTTTTAGCTGCTTAGCCATTACCTTTGTGATTATTTTATATATGACATTGCATAATACAATAGGTCTATAATCTAAAATGTGCATCCCCTTATCCCATTTTAGAATTAAGGCAATGAAGTTATGATTTAATTCTTTAAGTATTATTTTACTACCTTTGAGTTTTCCCTTTACCATATTTTTTCTTTTGGGTTGTTAAAAATCATATCCCTATGCTTATTTACCCTGTGAAATATTGGTTATTTATTTTTTGATTGTTGACTGATCCTCATTAGGAATATTTGACATTCTGATAGAAGCCTCCATTTTTATGTTCATATTATTTGGGAAGGATAGGACCAAATACCCATATTTATGGTAATATCTGCACCTAAAGGGCAATGCCTCATAATCTAGTTGTTGAATCCAAGATAGTACTACAAGTTTGAGTTCAAACTCTATCGAAAAAGACTAGCTAAGATCTATTTCCATGCATAATCTAGCATAAATGGCTGTGTTTCCTTCCATTGTATCTTTGGAAACACCCAAATATCTTCCAAGGGAATTATCGATAATTTCCAATACTTTTTCACTCCAAAAGTCCATTGGAAGTGCATACAAATAATTCCAAATCGGGATAGTAGTAGGTTCAATTTGAGGATAAAATATGACTCTCTAGGGCTGAACAAATAATCCTGCTAAACCATGATTCCTCTTTTATGATTCAAAAGCCCTATTTCTATTGGCAAGTGAAGAAAAACTAACAATAAAATATCCATTAACCACAAAGAATACTCACCAAGAGGTTCCCAGTTTTATCAGACCTAGGAATGCAAAAAATTTAGGGTAGGGTGAATACCCATGAATTTATAGATCAAATCATGATTGGCTCTATATAAAATTATTTCTTCTACCATCCTTTGCTCAATGAAAATATTTGACCTTGATTTTGACTGTGGCAAGAATCCATTAACTCATTGAGATGTTGATCTATTTCCAATAGTTGTAAGGAGCATTTTTAATGCTATTTTTGTGCTTCTTTAGTCTTTTCTAGAGATTTATCCTTTAACAAATCAGAAAAAGTTCAATTTATCTCTAAAAGAGGATCCCAATGTGTTCCCATTGGGCCCTCCTGGGGCAACAATCTTGTATTCAATTCCACAACAACCAAAAATATCTTTGGCTACCCAATTGATGCCCTAGTTTTCTTTTCTAGAGCTCCCTATCATAAAATAGAAGGGAATATTATAAGTTTATTTGTCAAGTTCTTTGGTAATAAAAAATAAAAATAAAATCAAGAGGCTACTTAGGTAGGCAATTTTGAAGGATTCTTAGATGCAATCATGGAGTATTAGGTTAGCTCTTCTATTTTCATCAGTTTTGCTTAAAATTATATGTTGTCTAAATGGATGTAGAGCCGATATAACCACTATGATTAAATTTTTTCTAGTTTAATTTAGATCTTTAACACTTTTTCTTACTTCCTTTTTATAGATAGTCTAGATGTGATTGTTTGGGGAGGTTTTAAATTAAATATCCTGTAGCTAAATTTATTGCTTCAGACCTTGTCAGTGGTTTGTATTGTGGTGTAAAGTTGAATCAACATGGTGGTGTTTTCTTGTCTTTTGATATCCTTGATTTATTCTTGTTTGAGTGTGGCTTTTAAACTACATATCACCTATGTTTTATCCATAGCATTCAAGTTGGTTGTTTTTACCCTGACATAGGGGTTTTTAAACATTTGAGTGCAGTCACCTTGATGTTTAGGCATGGGTAGAGATCATTTGTTTAAAGGATTAATTTTAAAACCTCTTAAATACCCCTGTATTTTTCCCTACATTCGGTGAATGCTTTGCTAGAGATTAATGGTAAACATGGGAGTGATAGATTAGTTTTTATTTCACTATCACAATAAATTTAATTAATATTCCATTGTTGCATAAGTATTTCCTAAGGGTAAACTTAGAAAATATGTTTAATTTATGCCCCACCACCAAGGTGATACTGCAATGCAATGTCTCCACACTCAAGAGGGCACGAGCAAGGAAAGGGCCACTCAAGACATCCCATGTATTATACCACATGGGATATGTGGGGGCCTGAGTTCACCCTAAAAGAGGTTTCACTCCCCTTGTCTCTTGACCATGGGTTGTGATCAAGACCGCTCCACTTGGGGGTCACCCATGCGTTAGTTGGGGCATTTTTATCTCCATGCCACATGGTTTAAAATAGACTATTTATCGACTTGTGTTTTGTTGTATGGCATGATCTGCTTGGTTGGTTGTTTGTCTTAAATTGCCACTTACAATTGGTTGTTATGCATGGTTGATTGAGGATGTATTTTTGGCTTAAAATATTTTGTTTGGTTAAGTGGGAATTATCCCACATGCTCCTTATGGGAGCTCTTGTGATGTTAAATTAGGGGAGGCAACCCCTATTAGCCTAACCACCAAGAAATGGTCTAGAAAGCCATTGCTTGGCAGGGGCTAAAGTTTTGGTTGATGGGCATGATCACTGTGTGGTTTGTTTGACTGTGGAATTGTTGTTTGACCACTTCTTGGTTTGACTTAATCGACTTGTTTGATTACATTGGTGGTTTGATTGATTGATCAAACCAACCTCTTTTTGGTTTAAGGTTAATTAAGATTTTAAAGGGATTTTGATAATAGAAAGAAAGGCTTAATGGATATATTTTTAATTAAATGAAAGAAATTTTTGTTTAAAAGAATGAATATATTTTAATTAAATGAAAGAAGGGCTTTTTGTTTAATTTGAAAGAATGACATTTTAGAAGAAATGTAAATAAGGAAATTTTGATTTAAAGAATGACCTTTTAGAATTAATTGAAAGAAGGAATTGAAACAATGACCATTTGATTGAAAGAATGACCTTTTAGAATTAATTGAAAGGACATTTTGATTGAAAGAATGACCTTTTAGAACAAATTGAAAGAATGACCTCTTAGAATGAAATTAAAGAAGGAATTGAAAGAATGACCTTTTAGAATAAATTTAGAAAAAGGAATTAAAGAATGACCTTTTAGAATGAATTGAAAGAAGGAATTTTGAAAGAATGACCTTTTGATTGAAAGAATGATCTTTTAGAATTAATTGAAAGAATGAATTGAAAGAATTAAATTTTGATTGAAAGAATGAATTGAAAGAATGAAATTTTGATTGAAAGAAGGAATTGAAAGAATGAAATTTTGATTGAAAGAAGGAATTGAAAGAATGACCTTTAGAATGAATTGAAAGAATGACCTTTTATAATGAATTGAAAGAATGACCTTTTAGAATGAATTGAAAGAATGAACTTTAAAATTGAAACAAGAAATTGAAAGAATGACCTTTTATAATGAATTGGAAGAATGACCTTTTAGAATTAGTTGAAAGAAGGAATTGAAAGAATGACCTTTTAGAATGAATTGAAAGAATGACCTTTTGATTTAAAGAATGACCTTTTAGAATGAATTGAAATAAGGAATTAAAAGAATGAACTTTTTATTGAAAGAATAACCTTTTAGAATGAATTGAAAGAATGACCTAACCTTTTGATTGAAAGAATGCCCTTTTAGAATGAATTGAATGAATAAATTGAAATAATGACCTTTTTATTGAAAGAATAATGAATTGAAAGAATGAAATTATGATTGAAAGAATAACCTTTTAGAATGAATTGAAAGAATGACCTGACCTTTTGATTGAAAGAATGGCATTTTAGAATTAATTTATAGAAGGAATTGAAAGAATGACCTTTTAGAATGAATTGAAAGGAGGACCTTTTGATTGAAAGTGTGATATTTTGAATTGATTTAAAGTATGGGTATTTTATTAATTGAAAGGATGAATTAGGAGTATTTTGATTAATTGAAAGTATGGGATTTTGATTAATTAAAAGAATGATTTATGGGTGTTTTATTAAATGAAATAAAGACCTTTTGATATAATTGAATTGTGATTTATGGGTGTTTGATTAAACAAAATAAAGACCTTTTGATTTAATTGAATTGTGATTTATGGGTTTTGATTAATTGAAAGTATGGGATTTAATTACTTAAAAAAATGATTATGGGTATTAATTTAATTAAAATTATGGGCTTTTGATTAATTGAAAGAGTGAATATTGGACTATTCTATGTGTTGTTGAATGATAATTGACTTTCATTCTTGAATGAATTATGCATGGTTACATTATGGAGAACGTATAGTTTCATTATGGCTTTCAAATTAAATGCATATGTTGCATAATGATAGATCATCTAGAAAATGCATTAGTTGCATACTACATGATATCTATGAGCTGTCCTGGTCCTTTACTACTATAAACTAAGCGATGGAGAAGCAAGAAGGACCAATGAAGACTTATTTATTCAAGACATTGATCTTTGAGACATATTTAGTAAAAATTTCATTATGGAAATATTATTGTAAAGTAGTCTCCAACATGCATATTATTCTAGTTTGAATGATGATGTAATGCTCTACTCTTTTATAATGTGGTAGTACTTTTATCCTACTTGGATTATGTAATGGTCAAAGTTATGAATGTGTACATTTATGAATGGAAAAATATTTTACTTTGTTATTGATAAAAGATATATGATGTTATGGTTTTGTAAATTATCATGTTTTGATAATGGAATTAAATAGGGATTACATCTTATTTATGTGACTTCTTATTGATGAAGTTGTAGATGTTATTTAATGCTTAATTAAATAGATAGACTTATTTACATCCCTATTTAAGGAAGAGAGATCGGGTGATCTTTATGAATGGTCTAATGAATTTTAGATGATTGGAAAATGACATCTATCAAATGTTATGCTTATGGATTAGAAGTATCCTACTAAGATATGAAGTTTTTTTACATGCTAGTGATACTTGGAATCTTATCCTAGCTAGGAAGAAGGACTTTTATTCATTAGGAGTGTAGAGAGAGAGTTAACATAAGGGATTATGGGGTAACTTTAAAAATAAAAACTTTGGGTGATCCTTGTTCCACAACTTCTCTTTAATGATCTAAACTTATATAGTTGCAAGAAGGCAACAATTGGATTTTGAGTCAAAAAATCATCTATCACTAGGAATTGATGATGGTTACGTTATCTCATCATGGAGATGAGACAAATAGCTTATTTGCATTTCAATGAATTATGGTTATGTTAGCTCATCATCGAGATGAAATGGATAGCTTATTTCCATTTCAATAAATGAAGGTTAAGTTAGATCATCATGGAGATGATATGGATAGCTTATTTGCATTATAATGATTGATGAAAAAGTTAGCTCATCATGGATATGATATGGATAGCTTATTTGTATTTAAATGAATGATGGTTAAGTTAGATCATCATGGAGATGAGACAAATAACTTATTTGCATTATAATTATTAATGAAAAAGTTAGCTCATCATGGAGATGAGATAGATAACTTATTTACATCATATTTAGTGCACCTACATAGATGGACTTATGTATGGTGTAGGGATGGGTGCACCCTTTTATGGATAAAAGAGGTTAAGTTGGCTCATCACAGAGATGAGATGAGCAACTTAATCATAAGGCACTAAGTCAGTATACAACTTCATAAAATGGCCTATGAAGGGTGGGGATATGTAGATTCCTAATGAGTGTATCAAAAAAAAAATCTCTCTCGAGCTAGTTAGATTTTTGGGTTGTTACAATAAGCCTATATGTGAGGAGTTACACCACCACAATTCTACATTGAAATCTAAAAGTGCATTAAAATAGAGAAAATCTAATCAAGAGCAAGAGTTTTTTGAGATTCCATGAATATAGGAATCATATGAAATATTAGGTTAAATATTTGAAAGAAGGGGGAAATACTATAAAGGAAAATATTAATGCATTATGTATCATATATTTTTACCTTCAAAATATGCAATATATAGCCTCAAAGCCTTGAATATTGCAATATAATCCTCAATATTATCAAACTTAGCTAGCTTAAGAGAAGAGAGCTCTAGTTCCTATTGACTTTAGTAGTATTAACCTTTTCAAAAAATTCATCCAAATTTAACCTTACCTTGATAGGGTCACCCTCTTCTTTGATATGGAAAAACAACACTGGTTTAACCAGTAAGGAAAATAAATCTAGTGCTTCTTCTACTTTTTGATAGTGATTTTCATCATCAAGAACCACTATTATATCCTCCTAAAAGATACAACATAGGTTCTTACATCATAGTAGACCAATCATTTGAGTTGATCATATATTGTAAATTTTCCCATTAAGGTGTGTAACTAGGGATTTGTGGACCATCTTACACAACTTGATCCCTAACACTACAATGGGTTCATGAGCTAATGTTCTAAATGTGTAGAGCTTGAAAAATCATGTGATTTGAAAGAACAAGGCTCAATATGCTTTTGTATGCAAAAGTTATGTACTTCAAAAGATTTGACCTAATGGAACTAAAAAAAATAAAAAATTAAATGATCTAATATTTGGGGGATACAAACACCAATATTGACCTATGATTTGGCAATTTCTAATTTGTTGCAATGATCCAATTACTTTTTTCCACCTCAAATCCTCTAATTTTCCTAGTTATTGACACTTGCTTCATGCTGATTAATATATATTTATAAAAAATATGTGTGATGTGGTTCTCTAGAGGTCTATGTCGGCTACCATGCCCACCAAGGGATGATGAAACTTTGGATGCCCCAATATTTCTCTTTGTAAGATTCAATTTTTTTTCTCTATCAACCTAAGTGCCTTGGTCTAACCAAGATACCCACACATCCTTTTGAGAGATATGGGGAAGAATACATTGATAGCCCCTACCTCCAAAGGTGTTTTTTTAGAAAGGCTTTATGAGAGACTCAAACACATGCTATAATTGATCCAAATGATCCTCATGTCTATGTATGACCAATAAAGCATATATTAAATGGATAGTGAATATAAGACATTTCCATAAAGAGCCAAACATGTGATATCCACCGTCCTATGCTAAAAATATGTTACACTATTTGTTTTACCATATACGTGACTAGGGAAAAGATACGTGTCAATTATATTTCATTTGAATTCACAAAGAGTAAAAATATCCTAGGGTTAGGTATAAATTAATAGTGGTATAATTTCTTAGAAATAATATAAATATTGATGGGATGATCAACCCATTTATTAGACTTACACAAAATATCATCAACATAAGATTCTACCATCTTTCCAATCAGATTATAAAAGACAATTGTCATATCCTGGTCATAAGTTTCTCCAACATTATTTAGTTCAAATAGCATGATAACATAGCAGGATGTTACCAAGGGTATTTTAAATATTATTTTAGATTGATCTTTAGGGGTAATCTAAATTTAGTTATATCCTAAATAGTCATCTATAAGGGTCAACATCTCATACCTTGTGGTAGAATTGACAATATCATCTATTGAAGGTAGAGCAAAGTTATCCATAGGACACGATAGTTTATGTTTCTAAAATCACAAAAAATATAGATAACACATTTATCTTTATTTATCACAAGAATAATGCTAGATACCTATCCTAAATAATCAATGGGTCTTATGAAGTTGGCATGTAATAGTTTATGGATCTCTATCTTGCATAGATCTTGAATGAGAGGGGAGAACCTTCTCTAATTTTATCACATGGGAGCTACTTTCTCACAAGTTACAATTTTATGGACAACAAGATTCTCATACATTCTATACATGCTAGAATATTCCTAGGAAAAGACATTGTATTTTTCAAGTACATTGGTAAATATGGTTTCTTCTTCTTTAGATATGTTAGCCCAAATTTTAATTAAGTATGGAATATCAAGGAAATATATGTAAATTCCTATAGTGGGCTTGGCATTCATGATTTTACCTCTTCAAAGTGATCTAGGGTAGGAGTAAGGTTCTCAAAATAAGAAATTACGTCAACCTAATAAACATAATAAAACCATTTATGATGACCCAATTTAGGATTAGGTTCTTTAAAAAAAATATTATGATATTTGCATGGAATATTTTCCTTTTAGACAAAACATTTCAATAATAGATTCATCAGTAGTCAAAGAAAGGATAAAAACTTTTAATTTTGAATTCAAATACAGACAACATCCTATCCTTTGCCTTCCAATACAGAAAGGATTTGAGCATGTGACTATACATTATGGAAGATAGGGATGTAAGGGCTTGGATATAGAATGAATTATTTATAAATCTTCATCAAGAAGGCTATAATAATCCTAGATTTAAACTTAGGAGAGAACTTTGCTTCAATGAGATATCAGGTTAGAAATATAGGGTAAGATCAATTAATTTTTTATAATACTTGTTTAATGATAAATTTGAGTAGAATAACATATCCATACATGTAAGAGGATGTGAGGATATAGAAAAAATGGTTTTGTTAGGTTCTATACCCTATAAATCAATAATAATGAGTATCACCATGTTAACTGGATATTACAAGTTAGTAGAATTTAGCACAAATATATGAGATGAATATGATATATATATATATATATATATATATATATATGTATGTATTGAATTTACATGGTGGAATTGGTAGCTGCCACGAATCCATATAGGTTGTCTGGATTTTATGGCCACCACAAGTATTCTGTGTTGTCCATCCCAAAAACCGTCACATAGATCTTTGTGTAGTTTGACCCTATAACCACCATGCCATAATAATTTTAAACCTTTTACGCCATTGAAAGCACCAAGAAAGGGACAAGCGTTCAATTTTATGAGGCCCAATATTTGAACCTTGGACCTCCACCCCCTAATGGGATTTGGTCAAATCAATTGTTCTACATAAGACCTAGATGAATATGATATTAGAAGCATGTCTAACCATAAAAAAATAACATCAAACAAAGAATGAATAGGAACATACTTAAAGAATGTAGAAAAAATAGTTTGGATGGGATCATTTCTTTAAGTGGTGATTGCAGTTCCTCTAGACAAATCCCTACATTTTCTAGAAAAATTGTGATTTTTGGAAGAAAATAATATTTAGAGACATAGATCATAAAACAAAGTGACTTAGAAGGGATAAAAATAACAACTAAATTGATGAGCGGTCGGTGGGGGGGCAAGGGAGGGATGGCTTTAGCACCAGGTTCCCTGGGACTGACCAGTCCCACTTCTCCATTTCCCTGCCCCCCTCTCGGGTTTGCTCTCAGGCCTAGTTTCTAGGTTCCCCTATTTTCTTAGGTTTCCCTCTTGACAAGGTTGCTGGTCTGCAAGGAGGGTTTGGTGGTTTCTTGCCTTGAGTTTCCTGGTTCGACGGGTTTCCAGCTTGCTTTCGGGGCTGTTGGAAGAGGGTTGGCTCTGTTTTTCTGGTTGCTACTCGAGATCTTCATCTGCGTTCTTTTGGATTTAGGGGGCGCCTTTTCTCGTAGATGGTTTTCTCAGTCGCCCCATGAAACCCTTGTCTTCGGGATCTCCTTGTAGATTTGGGGTTTGTTTGTTCTTATGGATGGATCTTAGGGATCTTTCTGTAGTCTGCTATTTGGGTTCTGGGGGGTGCCCATGCATGCATCTACATCTCTCCTTGGATCCATTCCCTAACAAAAAATGGTGGGGCTAGAATTTTTCTTGATGGTGGTTTTAATGGCTTATTTCCTTGCAGGGTTTGATCTTGGGATGGGGGCTCAAGATCTTACAATGCAATGGCTTCCGCTATTTTTTCTACCCATCAAAATCCTTCTCAGTCATGGACGCTCACGGGACAGCTTCCCTGTCTCTTCTCTGCAGCTTGCATCCCAGATCGGGGTTCCTGTTAGACAGGGGTTGTGTTCTTCTGGGCATGCTGCTGGTTTTCCCGCTGGGCGGGATCCACGAGTTCGCGAGATTTTTTGCAGGTTCAGGGCATGCTGGTTTTCCCCAATGGGGGGTCATGGGTTTGTCTGTAGGTCTTGGGCATACTACTAGTTTTTCTCGCTAGGCGATTTCGCCTTCTCTTGTTGGTTTCTCTGAAGGCAGGATTCTGGGCATGCTGCTATTTTTTTCCTGCAAGGCGGGATTTCCTGTTGCTATTGGGTTTCCCACGGGGCGGGACCTTCCCTTGCTGCTAGTTTTTTTCCCCACTGGGCGGGACCCTTCACACCCAGTTTAGGGTTGGTTTGGTGGTTTTCCCGCAGGCGAGATCTTCCAATTTTGTTGGTTTTCCTGCTAGGCGGGATTTCTCAAACATGCTAGTTTAGGGTTTGCATGCCTTTCCTGCTTGGCGGGATTCCTAAACATGCTTGTTTTCCCCTCGTGGCAGGATTTCTAGATTGTGCGATTTTTTCCCCACGAGGCGGGATTGTAATTTTTTCTGTTGTTTTCCCTGCTGGGAAGGTTTTTAAATTTGCTAGGGTCCCCACTGGGCAAGATTTTCCCTTTTTGACTGCCAATTTTTCCCGTTGGGCGGGATTTCCTTTGTGGTGGTCTTCGGATGTTTCCCGCTAGATGAGATTTTATCTTCATCCTTGTAATAAGTCTCCCACTGGGTGGGATGTGTCATTTGGGTTTTAACCCTCGGTTTGGTCTTTTGACCTGTTGTAAGAAGGTTTTTGGGATCCTTTCAAAACCCACTTGTAATATAATTCCAACTTACCAAAAAAAATAACAACTAAATTATCTAAGTAATATTTTTGAAAATGATATATCTTAGCTTGGGTTAAATGTTATGGTAAGTGAATAATTTCTATTTTCTTTTTAATGTGAATGTTTTATTGTGGGAATAACAAAAATATCAAAATTCCTATAACTATCTACCTTAGCTATATAGCAACTAAATTCATCACTTCTAAGAATAAAATAGGTAGGTTATTTTTGCTAGACAAATCATAAATACTAATTTTTGCATAATACTCTCGAACATTTAAAACAAGAACTTTAATTGAACATACTTGACAATGCCACAACCCAAAATCAAAAATATATTTGTTAAAAGAATAATTTTTAGTTTTAATATTGTAATTACTAATATTTACCATTATAAAAATCACTATCAGTTTCCTCTCCCATTCTATCATTATTTGCACATTAAATTACTTGCTTCAACTTTGTAGCATCCCCATGGGCTTTATGTAACTTGTCCAATTATTGATAAAAATGATAATGTTTTATCTTCTTTTTTGGTTTTAATAATGGTGGCAATTTGAAAATTATCCCTTGAGGAAGAAAAGTAATAACATCCATTTTATGTTCATCATCATATGATTCATATCTTTCTTAAGGGTATTACACATGAAATTCAATATTTTGCTTATATAACTTTCTTCTAGAAGACTAATTTTGTTCATGTTCATAAATGGGCACTTTTTGTGTTTCATCCATAGAAGGGATAATACAACTTTATGGTTTGGAGGAAAATATCCCTAAGAATATAAATATCCTTCTATGGTGAGTACCTTGTCCTCATAAGCAAATATAACCACTTGGCATGTAGAGGAGGCAATAGATCTCATTTTACTTGCCCAAGGTCTATTTGATATCATGTTATAGTTAGTATTAAAGTTAAACACCATGAGTTTTACTTAACATTATTTAGGTTGTATTGTCCTCTATGATTATCTCGACCACTAGGTGTAGGGACCAAATGGTTGGGACTATCACACCTTGTGTGGAGAAAAACAATAGGGCAACTTTGAGAGCATTGTGGTTAGCTCAATTGAGTGCCTCAAGTGTTTTTTACAAGGACAACAACATTACACATGTCCGTCTTCCTTCATAAACTAGAGCCTATGAACAACCATAATATTATATACTATTAAAATCATCAATGGAGGGTCGTCTTTCCTTTCCAAATAATTTATAACAATTATAATTTAAGAGGGAAGTTGTAACCAAGTCAAGGGTAGTATATTCATTAATACAAATATTTTCCTTGTACGATTGAATATAATACACTTTATAAGTCCCTAGAATGGTGGGCATTACATTAGGAATGAATCTCTATTTTATCTGATAGCTTTCTTAATATCTATCTTTGATAAGGAGATGTTCTAAGCAATTTCATGTATGAAACCTTATAATATATTTTACATAGCTCTTACACAATGCTATATATTTTGGTTTTGCTCATTACTGTTTTAAGAAATGATTCTATGAATTGACACAAATATTTACATTTTTCTTCCATGCAAAGGAGGATCATCACTTTTTTTAAGTAATGATCATAGATATTAAACATTTTTTGTTGTAGAAACATTTGTATAGTTGATTAAGGCTTTTCTAAGAACATTCTTCATATAAATAGGAATGCCTATATTTTTAACAAGTTCCCATACAACCTAGGATGGATTTTAAATTTGATCACTTATGGTTAGATTTACTATTTCTTAGACAAGTTTCTTTTTATTGTCTTTCTTTCCGTCTTCTTTATATGGTTGCTTCTTTTGTATTGGAATGAACTTCTAGAGATAACAATGGTTGTAATCTAAAGACTCAATTTTTTCCCACTACACATGAAAAATATTGACATATTGGGTCACATTTCTCTAGCCAAAAATTTAATTTCCATTAAGACTAGGTTGGACAAGGACTTAATTAACTTTAGAAGCACTTTGAACAATGTTAGGATCAATATTTTATTTTGGGGGTGAGTATAATTTTGATATGTATTACTCTAACCACCTCCTTTGTTATACCCTTAATTGCCTTACATAAGATTGTACCCTTGACCTTGCCAACTTTGCATATTTTGATTACCCCCATGATTGAAACCCTGTTCTTGGTTAGGTGTGTGTTGGTATTGGTTGGACATAGTGGTTTTTTTATCATAAAAAAAATGTTAATGTTAGAAGGACCTTGAGTCATGCCCATGAGGGCATTGATAAAAGTTTCATGGATCCTAAAATTATAGAAATTCCTAACAAGAGGAGGTTCATTTGATTGAAATGTAGGTCCCCTCTACTTATCATGCCACTACATCATGGAAACCTATTATAAATTGTTGTCCAATGAACACTTAATGCATAGAGGTTCAATAGGGTATTTTTCAAGTAGTTATTCTAACCTTGTATGGATTTTATCAAGCTATTTAGATAAATCTTTGTTAAATATCATTTTGTCTAGACTTACATGCTAAAGTGATAAATTATCATGAAAATTAGAGGAAATTCTTGAGAAAAGGGATGAGAACCCATGAGAAAACCAACAATAACTAGTAACAAATCCACATTCCAAATGACCAACAATCCTAGCCACTTAGAAATGGTAAACATCTTATATGCACTTAGAGAGGGTAAAGTCTCGTGTGTGCACCAAATGCAATTGATAATTACAAGTGTAAATGATGGTTCAACTACAATAGAACTCATATAGTTATAGACTTAAAAAACTAACCCCGATCATAATATAAAAGGGTCCCCTAATCTAACTGAGGGTGGTCCCAAACTAATAATAACAAAAATAGTTAACCTGGTTAGATTGGATCCATTACAAGTTCTCATGGCCTAGAGTGGAATGAATGCAAGATTTGCTTTAATATGAGAAAGTAGAATAATTCATCGTCAAAATCAATGACAAAATATCAACCTTGTAGAAATAAAATTAATTAGATTAGATTTTGTAGTTAAAAACCATGATTCTTTATAAAGTTATTGTCCCATAAACTACTTTTAAGCCCGTGAATTTACATAACATTATTTTCTATTCTAATATACATGTTAAATTTGTTGATGAACAAAAAAAATCCTTACATATATCTTTTTAAAACCATGTGTAAACTCATTGAAAAAGAAATAAAACTTTAAATAACTAGTATTAAAATAATCCTATATAAAAATTATTTTAAATAATAAATTGCATTTTCTTTTAGCTCATCCAATATACTTCAAAGCATATAATACCCTCTTGTATATGGGACTTAATCATTTTCTATATTCTTGGCTTGATCCTCTTAATTTATGAATATTTAAATTGTAATAGTGGATAATAATCTTATTAAATGGTAATAAAGTGAATTTTGAAGCATATAATACCCTCTTTTATAAGAGTTAATCATGTTTTATATGCTTGGCTTGATCCTTTAATTATTTTTAATAATTTAAATTAATTTTTATAAATATTTAAATTGTAATAGTGAATAATAATTTTATTAAATGGTAATAAAGTGATTGAATTATTTAATCAATTTTTTGTTTTTGTTTTTATTTTTGTCTTTTAAAAGAGGTATTAATGTGGAACCTCTATAAATTCCAGTTTATTAGATAAAAACAAAGTTAACAAGTATCAGATCATTCAAGGAATCAAATCAAGGGCAACTCACCAACAAGCACTTGGCAGCTATCAACCAGTATATCTCTTTTGGGTATAGAATTAAAACTCTTGTTTCTTTTTTCCTCAAAATTATTAAGTAAATATGAAATTACATTCGTCATGCCTCTTTTTTCAAAATTTTAATAGTACCCTTCTCAATTTATCAAACAAATCTTTTAAATAAGTAATTAAAACTCTTCTAATATAAATATGATATATTACTTTATTTTTATTAAATTTAAGCCTTAAACTTCTTATTTAAATTTTTAATATCTTACAATTAAACTTAAAAATAAAACAAATAAATACCACATAAACCAAAAATTAATAAATTAATATCATATAACTAAGTAATAAGAGTGAATTATATAAATAAATAAATAGAAAAAAAAAAACAATAAGGATATCTTTACATACAAACTCTAAGGATGGGAAGATAAAAAATAAAAATGAAGTCAATTAAACAGGAAAGGGTGTTGAACCTCAGGCTACAATTTATTGCAACAACTTTTCTTTAGCGTTTTAACGTAGGTCTTTGCAAACTTCCTCTTTGAAGAATAACTTTTGAGAATCGCTTTCTACGGTAAGCGTTAGATACGTCGCTTTCCTCTTCATTTCTTCATATATCTCGCAAGCTAATCTCCTTCTCCATAAGCCTTGTACAAGAATAACAGCTTTCCGTAATCGAATAACAAATTCCATTCGAGTGACGTATGTGTGGATATATTGTTTTGACATCATAATTTCCCTTCGAAAATTCTGGCGCAAGAAGACCAAAACATCTAACAAATTCATCAAATGTTTTTATGGCGGGATATTCAGCACAACTCACCCTGATTGCCTCCAACAAACCTCCACATCTGAGCTGTCTCCAAACATTACATAGCAGGCTTCTGAAGATCGTTATTCCGAAATAAAATAATCTTTATTCTTGGCAAGGAACTGTTCTTGATTATCCAGAAACTGGGTGTAACTCCATTTGATTCTGGCTGTTTTGGCATTACCAAATGCTTCCAGAAGAGGGTTTGATTCTATAATTTGTTTTTCAACTGTTCTTCCTACCGTTCCAGCTTCACCACCCACGAATGCTAAATAATGCATGATCATTTTGGTGGTTTCTGTTTTACCAGCACCACTTTCTCCACCACTCACCAAAATAGAGTTATTTTTTTTTTTTCCCTCATTCATCATTGCCCTGTAAGCAGCATCTGCCACTGCAAAAACATGAGGACTTAGCTTCCCGAATGCAAATCCCTTGTATTATTGCATGACCTTATTATGATACAAGTGAGCTAGTCTTTTGAATGGGTTGATGGAAATCAGTATGCTTCCTTTATATGTGTAAATTTAATTTTGCTCATATCTAGTTCTTATGTTTTGCAGCACTTCTGGCTCATGTAAATAGGAAAGTTCTTTCATATAGTCAACTCCTGAAGGAGATGCTTCTGTATCCTTAGAGTACACATTTGACAACTGAGCAGCCACCTCTTTCCCATTACGAGCCCTAATTTGAACCTTGTGGCCACTAATAGAAGCAACTCGTCCATCAATCCAGGCTTCCATTTGGTCTTCTACCCATACAGTGGATGCTATATTACATCATGATAATATAATGGTATTTTTATAAGTTGACAACTATGCATGTATCATTTAAAAATATTCAAACCTAGATTATTTCCTTCTTGAAAGTCAAGGAATTTAATTAAGTTTAAGTAAAAGTTAAGGTTTACCATATACTTTGAACCTTAGTCTATAGTATGAAATTCATCTTTCTTTTACCATTGTCATAAAATCCATGGGTGTCAATTTATGAGTGTTATATGTTTTTCTTTGTTTTTGGTTCTTGGGTCTCTCTCTCTGTATTTCTAACATCACTTTTATCTTTACTAATCTCTTTGTTTTTTTACACTATTCATAGTGATACTTATCATCTATAGGTTTGTCTTATTTCAAAGGATCCAAAGTGCAAGGAATAACCTCAAAAGTACTTTCTTCTTTATGTCACCTTGGAAGCCCTATAGTGCAAAGATGATCCTCCATCGCAATTACCTTCTTATACTACCCTAGAAATATAAATTGTTATGGATTTTCTCCATCATCGTTTCCTTATTATGCTACTCTTGAAAATATAAAATGCAAGTGATAACCTCTATGATACTTTTATTTCTATTACTATGAGAGGATTCTACACTACTTGGTGAAAATAAGGACCATTTACCTATAATAAATTTGATCTCTTCTGCATTCTTCAATTTAAAATTTTCTTCCACATCTTCCTTTGCAACTTTAATTCCTTCTAAATTTGAACTTGCACATTGTATGTTTATATCCCTTATATCCTTCTTTGTTTCTTCGAACAGATGATCCCAATGAACTATGGTGACCTTTTGTCACATAATGTTATTGATAGGCTTTCTTTGCATCTTATTTTAGAGTGGAATGTCCTTGATCTAATACAATTTCTATTACAATATGATTTTCTTACTTTATTTTAAATTTTATCTTATGACATTTTTTTTGGTCTTTTGTTCATTGTTTTTACTTTGTAATCTATTGCCATATGTCAAGTCTCATAAAAATTATGGTATTGGAATACGATATTTTCATAGTTTATTTGTTGAACCCATTCTCTTAATTCATACTTAATATTAATGTATTATGGCAGAGAAATTGAAATATCATTGAAACAAATATTGGTATTATTGAGTGATATATAAACCCAATTGCCAACATACACAAATAGTTAGAACAACAATAGTTCTCTTTTGAAGGAGAACATTTGTCCCCCAAGGTTCGGGTGATAGGGTATGTTATTATCAAATCCTAAATCAAAAGAATAAAAAGAGAAAGCAGATGGATAAATCAGGTTTCCATATAACTATTATAAGAGCAAGTTCCAATTCATTGTCTAAGATTTAAAAAACATAGATCTAATTTAATTGCTTAGCTAATCATCAAGATGTGAATTTTTAATATCAATAATTACATCAAAGAAATCAGGAAAAGCAAGGTTCTAGGCATGTTGCCTTAATATTATCAACATACATCATTTATTGCATCATAATCATGATCATTATGGAAAATAACAATGATTATTCTAAAACTTATAGAAAATTGTAATAATGTAATCATGTAAAGTAAGATTCAAAAGTTGGGATTCAACTAATCTACTCCTATTCTAAGCCAATTAAAAAAAATCAAAAGGAAAGGGTTAGAGAAAGAAATAAAATAAACCATTGAATCCTTGAAGCCTTATACTAAATCTGTTGAAGTAGCAATTTTGAATCAAACCAGCCTTAGCCTAACTAGTGTTCACACAATCTGAGATAAAGACGGTGCCATATTCAAAGGAGAAAAGAAATAAAACACTATAATTGACTCAAATGTAACCACCATCATCATGCATAGATTACACCAAGAATTCTAATATCTTGCATTGCTAAATATGTTCAATCATTATATATTAGACTTGCTAGCATCATATGATTGCCAGGATAAATCTCTAAGTACAATGACAAGGTTTCAAATATCCACCAACTATAAAATATGAGAGAAAATCTAAAGTGTCTAATCCTAAAAATGGATTTCAACCCTTTGAACTAGGGTCTTCATGGCTTTTTATAGCCTTACAAATTTAAACTTTATGGTGTTTTACAATTGTATTGGTCTAGTTATTCTCAATTGAGTGGATGATGTGTCGATTTATGCATCTTCTTGGTCTGGATCTTCAAATTTCAGCCTTTCATCCTTCTAACTATCTAGAAACATCCTTTTCAGGTTAGGTAGGTTGAGTTGTACTGCATTGGGTGGCTGTAATCCAGTCCAGGTTCAATGAATCCCTTATAAATCTCTCCCTACATTCACTTTTACTTTCTATTCCTATGATCAAATAGAAGATGCAATAGTTATTTTAAGATAAATTTGATGACCAAAAATTATTCAAAAAGGGATTAAGTATTATAGGAAAAGCAGATATATACAATAGATTAGGTCTATCCAACTAGTGGTATAAATAAAGGAGGACAATTTGGTGTTATAAGAAACCCTCACAATGGCCATTGCAAAAGCATATTTGTTAGACTTATAACTACTCAATAATAATGTAATAACTATAGCCTAGCCTAACATTTTTAATAATGGCAAGGATGTTGTGTGGTTACGTGCTATAGCCTGGTTAGAGGTTGCACTATGGGCCATGTACATTTGTGGCTGTACAACTATAGCTAGGCCATGTGGGCTTTGCACAGACCTTGAAAAAAAAATTAAATCTTTCGTAGGGATCCACTTCACTAGAGTTGTGCATCCTGATCTTAAACCATGCTGCTACAACTAGAACTTTGGGCTACCACTACATGACCTAGAAATTACTTTTTTTTTAATTATCTATGGCCCTATGTATTACAACATTGGGTTTACTGTGAACAGGTGCGACAAATTCTCAACAAGGGTTGCAAATAGAGGTAATTGATCCAAGAAACAATGAATTGCTTTACCTCCTCTGATCAACTATAAGCTTGCCCAGATGAGCTCACATTCAACTATTGGCAAGGGAAATGCTCCATATGAGAGCCATGTATGTTGCTCTAATACCAATTTTGGTAAATGAACCACTATTTCATTTAGGATTTTAAAATTTATTTACAAATGCATGCTTATATTAGACTATAACATATGAATCTAAATAAGAAAATAATTAAATATATCCATGAGGGGGGGAGGTGGAGGGTCCTTCTCCCTCTCCCTTGGTTCTTGTCCAGTCCTTGGCTCATCTTGGGTTATCCCACTCTAGGAATGCTTTGTAGCAGATGATCTCCTTGGGGGAGATCCTTCTCTACTTTTTTCTCATTTTCCAATAGTTTCGGGGTTTCCCTGCCTGAGCCCAGGGCATGGTGCATCCTAGGGGTCTCCTAGGGCTCCCTACATGCTTTAGGGATCCCTTCATCGATCTCCCTCAAGATTCCCCCTAGGGTTTTTTACAGGTTTTTGCTTGGATCTGATTCCCAGGGCTTCCTCGATCAGTGGTGGTGGCAGGTTGGGTTTTTGACTACTTCTTGGTGCATCCCATGAGGTCCTATCTACTTTTGGGTTGGTCTGGAGGGGTCAGTTTCCTCTTATGCTAGTGACTCCTCTCTGCTTATGGGTTGGTCTGGGGGGCTAGTTTCCTCTTTCGCTAGTGACTCCTCTCTGGGATGCCTATGGTTGTTGTTGGTCCCATCCCTTTGGGTAGGGCCCTTTTTGGTTTCCTGTTTAGAGGATTCTTCTTAGTGGATTTGATTTTTTGTGGATACCCAAGGCATTGGTTGGCCATCAGGGTGGGCCTCTTCCTCTATCTCGATTATTCCTAGCCCTAGTCCCAGTTCCCTAAAGCTTCCATGAGCAAGGATGGGGGGCTCTTGGTCCCTTCTTCTGAGGTTCCTATGGTTTTTATTGCATATCTAGATCTTGGGGGCAACCATTATTAGTGCATGTATACCCTGGTTCCCCCAGGTTAGGCTTGTAAGGATCCCATATTTGTGTTTATTGCCACTCCCTACCTGGGATCCTTAGGTTGTTCGTTTTAGTTCCTGCTCAGGGGCTTCTAATCCCAGTTCCCTAGATCTGTTCATGAGCAAGGATGGTGCTTCCTGGGAATTTTTTCTAGAGTGGTGGGGGCTTCCTTCTATATTATCTGGTTTGGATGGGAGATCAGTGAGTTTGCAACCATGGTACCTCCTTCCTCCTTCAATTTTGGCTTCTAAGATCTTGTCTTTGCACCTGTTGTTGTTTTCCTTGGATCCTTTCAGCTTTATCATATTTATCCTTACTGTGCACAAGGATATATTGGCCTATAGATATCCCTAGTAGTTTTGTTCCTCTTTTCAGGCTTAAGCGGAGGCATCCCATTTTTTTCTTTGTGGACCCTGATGCCATTTCCTAGTCTGTCCTGCTGCTGATCCCTAGCCTGTATCCTGGTGTTGCTTGTTGCTTTGCTCGTGCAACTACTTGTTGCACTGCTGCACCCTAGATTGCATCTCGTGGTATCCCTGGGCAAGGATCCTCTCCAATTTTCTAAATTTCCCTGCTTCAGGTTTTTGGGTAGGATTTTTGGTTGCAGGCTATCCTTGGCCTTCCCGCTCTCCCTATGCAGGTCTAGGCAGATGTTCTATTTCCACCCCTGGGAGGATCCTAGACTATTGTATCCACCCCCGGGTGGATCCCAGACTATTGTATCCACCCCTGGGAGGATCCCAGTCTGCCAGCAATGGGAGGATGACACCTTGGCAAAGCGGGTCTCACTAATGGTTTCTAGAATCTGGTCTTTCTACTGGATCAATGGTTGTTTCTAGCCCTTTCCCTTTTAGTTTGTGTTTATTTTCATGTACTTAGAAATTTCTTTAAATCTCAGTGCTATGACCCTTTTTTTTATAAGGTTTTGGGATCGTCCTAAAAAACCCAATTTGTATATAAAATTCTAGTTACTTATCAAAAAAAAAAAAAGCAAATAATATATTTTGCAACTCTAAATAACTAGGCTAACTTAGGCACTCACTAAAAATAAATTACAGCATGTTGGTTTCTAGAACACCATCCGAACATGCATTAACAATAATAAAATAATGTAATAACTATAGCCTAGTCTAACAGGAACACAGATTAAATTTTCACATTAAACCTTTTCAAAACCTTTGAAACCTTAATATTGACAATAGGGGGACCAAAATGGGTGTGTAGACATGTTGGTAGTTAGGCCTAGAAAATAATGCAAATGGATTAATTTTGTAAGGGGCATTTAACCCTTGCGAATTAGTAATTTTTTATATCTTGTACCATGGAAAAAATGGGTGAATATTTTTGGTCTACGTGGCATTGGAATTGATTTTTTAGTGGCAAAGAGATATAACATTTATAAAATTGAATTTAAATGAATTTAGCACCAAAACTGATTTAAATGGATCATTTTGCTAGTGATGTAAGAAGTAATTAGGATAGAGGTACCTATGCATATTTATACTTGTTAGAAAGCTTGTTTTAGACCTGATTTAATGGAGCATAAATCTTTACTTATTGAAGCAATCTAAATATATTTAATGCAATTAGAATTTAGGCCTTCATAAAATATTCAATGTAAGCAAGTTTAACACCATGATGCAAGTAAACTTAGGTCAAAAAATAAAATTTTCAAGTGAGTCCCCAAAGTGGGGTAAATTGTGCAATGGCAACAACAGGTATATATAACTACTTTTTCTCCTTAGTAGTTGATCCCTTATTGATGAATTCTCCTAGGGTATTTCTAATATTATTCAAAACATCCTTATTGATAAGTTGATATGGAAGTCCAAAAATTCTAACCCACACTAGAATATTTTTAAGAGCTTATATCTTGATAAAAAATTTCTCAGTCCATGGTCTTAGATAAAGGGTATATCTTCTCATGAATCATGGGCTACCTCTCTCTGATTTCCAAACTAGTAAATATGATGAGAAAAAAAGCTTTTGGAAAAAAAGTAATAGAGTTATTTGAATTCAGTCTCCACTTCCACTTGATCCATGTTATGGTACCTAAGGATAGGAATATGAAGATATGATATGGATATTTGACATGGGAAACACATAACCCAAGGTTGATTATATTATAATAATGAGTGGGATAAAATTTTAGGATTTGGATTCCCAAAGTAGCATTAAAATATGGATATAAAGAAGGGATATTATCATTGTAATTATCATCAATTATATTGAGTATTAACTTGTAATAGTCTTGGCCTGTGGAGTGGATTTTATTTTGGGAGATATTGTGGAGTGGTTCCTTCCTTAAGGAACAACATAGGTGTTTTCCTACTTGAAGGGTATTATTCTTGTCTTATGTGGATTAATTATTGTGATTGCACTACACCAAAAATAGCTTTTAAGGGTGGCTAAAATACAACAATTTTTTACAATAGTAAAAAACCACCCTAATAGACTCTAAGAGGGTGGTTTAAAATCATCCTCTTAGACCTAAGAGAGTGGCTTTAAATCGCCCTCTTAGGGTGGGTCTAAGAGGGCGGTTTAAAACCACCCTCTTAGAGTCTCACATAATATATATATATATATATATATATATATATATATATATATATATATATATATATATATATATATATATATATATATATATAATGAACATAGGAAAATCCCCTATTTTTTCTTCTCGTAAATATTTATTCTTTTTGTGCAAATATTCTATGGCCACTTGCCCCATAGACTACTCTGCTTCCTTATTGTTCTTGTGACCAATGGTGGACTCATACCTAACTTGATTTATAGTGATATACGGTCATTAAATATGATCTTCCCCTCTTTTATAGTGTCATAATAGGCCATCTAGAGACATATGAAAGGTGCACTTTGAAATTTGTTTTGCTAAAAAT
This sequence comes from Wollemia nobilis, assembly GCA_028583015.1. NCBI lineage: Eukaryota > Viridiplantae > Streptophyta > Pinopsida > Araucariales > Araucariaceae > Wollemia > Wollemia nobilis. The sequence goes on from JAQPPZ010002399.1 coordinate 4,332,481, forward strand.
ATGGCAATTTATGAGATTGTGAAAGTACACATGTCATTCATACCATTAGGTTTGTTGTGAATCATATATTAAATGAATAATAATAGATCGTTTCCATGTGCTTTGTCTTCCAAGGCTGTTATTTCAATCCATACCCTTTCTACATTTCATAAGCCCAACCTAGAACCCAATATTTCTCTTTACAATGTTATCAGATTATTTGCCATCAATGTATCCATATACGAGTGATGAGACTTGATGAGTGTTAATTTAGCATACATTGTATGTGATATATTGTGTGATTTCTGACTTTAAATCATGAATGTAATGGACTTTTAATGATTACTTCAATTTATTTATGTAATTTATCAGTTAAAATGATGAATACGGTTAAATTGATAAATGCATGAATTTTACACAAAATATGTGCAAGTTTTGTATGCTTGGATAGGAGAACATTGAAGAACACTTCACAGGAGTTTGATGCGGCAAAACAAGATTCAAACCAGATGCTGAACATAAGAGAAGATAGTCATAAGGATGATAAATTGAGAAGACTGTAGACGTAGGTTACAGAACATAGTTGTTGAAGTATATTACAGAACATAGTTGTTGAAGTATGTTACAGAACACAGTTGTTGAAATATGTTACAGAAGATAGTTGCTGAAGACTGTTACCGAAGATGTCTACCAACAAGAGTTACGAAAATATTTGACTAAGTCAATTGACCAACACACTATGTGCCACATCAGTGATAGCATGGCATTCTTACATGGTAGCATGTTGTTACGAAATATTTCTAGTCAACATAGTTGGTTGACTTGTCAAAGATTATGCATGAGGAACTTATGATTATTGAAGTTGTTATAAAGTTGTTTTATAAAATTATAAAGTTAGTATGTTGTTAGGTTGTCTAGATTCCGATGCAAGATATTATGTCCTCTCCGTGAATAAAGGGGCATATAGTTATATTGTTATATCTTGCGAAATGTTCAAATTAGAAGTATTTTGTTATGTTCATTCATGAATTGCCACTTGGACCACTTAGATTATGATTAAGTCCAAGTAGGTTAGGAAACTATGTCAGTTTAGATTATTTCTATTAGGAACATAGTTGTCGCATTATCAAGCCAACAAAGCCACATGGAAAATACGTGGAAGAATTTTATTTAGAATTGTCCAAAGTGATATTATATATTACATAGGGAGACCTTTGAAAAGGTCTAATGGAGAAATGTCTAATGCTTATTAATGTTGCGAAAATAATTCTATACAATTTTTGAAGAAATGTGCAACTATGTATGCCTGAATTTCTAGTAATAAAGCAACAACACTTTTTGTTATGCATATGGTAACTGTATCAATTACTTTATCATTTATTTCTGCATGATTTCTTTTATGTAATCATCATTGTATTTTTCCTGCATTCATAGATTAGAATAATGTTAGTAGTATTAATGCACATTAGTTACTGAGATAAAATAGTTTAGGGGAGAAAGACTTACACTATCCTCTAGGAGGTAGGGCCCACTCCTACAGTCAGTCCCTATTCTCTCACCCCTGTAATAGGATAGGAATAGTTAGTACGTAGAATTAACTTTAGATTATAAAATAAATTAAATTACATTATCATAGAGTATAAAGTAAAAATAGATAATTAAAACTAACTATTTGCATGAGGATCCTCATCAGTAGGTAATCTCATCAATTTTATTAGTAGGTAATTACATTATTAAATGCATCAATAGATAAACACATTGTTAGGTGAATATCATGTTTAAATCATAAATTGCATATTATTTCAATTTCTGCATAATTTATGTTTACTGCAATTGTTATTTTTCCTGCAAAACCTGAGACTAAAAGAGAACAGAATCAAGTCTAAGTATTAATCACTATGGTACAATCTATATTGGATTTCTACTCTTTAAATCTAACCTTGATTACCCTGGATTGATAAAATTAAATGTAAGCATTACAACTAGATATTTTTGGCACCATTGTCGGGGAGAGTAGTGTCGTAATTATTAATCAGAAAGGTTGTTTGGCTGTGCAAGAAGAGAGGCTTACTTGTATGTGGAAAGAGGTACGTATGAGTCCTTGGCATGCATACGAGTTAGAGTGGCATGAGATGGTCCCAACAAGCCCCTTTGTTCGACGTTACTAGGTTCTTTTTTCTTGAGGAATCATTTTACTACTTTCATAGTTAAAATTTTATTTTCTACAAATTTTCCATGCTTTGGGTGATTGCTATTATTTGCTTTGGTCTGGGTTCTCTAACCTATGGAAATAGGAAGTAGGTATGATTGAGTGACACATTCATAGTGAAATGCTCCTAAATAATCAAAGAAGTGATAGCAAAATAACCTTTTACTTTCAGTAATTTCATTTCCAGCACATTTACTTTTCAAGCAATATTTCATTTTATTTTCCTCCTAGTGTGCTAAGATTGGTTGTATGGATTCATAGACCGTGAGTCACACCTAATTTTAGTAAACATTAGGATTGTTCAGAAATTTTATTATTTTCCTATTATACTAGGATTGGTTGTATGGATTCATAGACCGTGAGTCGCACCTAATCTTAGTAACATCAGGATTGCTTCAGAAAATAGAAACTCTATTTTATTTTTCCTACTATGTTAAGGATAGCTATAAAATCATTTGTTATGAGTTGTACCTAAAATTGACAATAGTAGGATTGTTTTGAATTGGTGATAAAAATAAAAACAAAACAAAAACAGAAACAAAATAGAACCCAAGCAAAACCAAAACCAAACTCAAAAAAAAAGAGAAGGAAAAGTAAAAGAAAGGTTGCTAGATGGTGGAAAATAGTCTAAAACAATCTACACTTATAGACCTTAGAAAATTATTGATTGAACAAGAAGTTAACCTTCTTTTTGAAAAACAACACCAAACATCTAGGGAAGAGTGGGAACACCTATGCAAACATCTTGATACCATAAAAAATAGATAAGATGAATTGAGTCAAATCCAGAGGATAAACATAGCTCAAATTCTAGGGCCAGACTATCACTCACCCTACCTTGAACTTATTAGGAGTTGTGAATGGTGGTTAGGGAATAGGAGAGCAATAGTAAACTCAGTAACCTACCCATGGGATCAGTATTTTGAAGATTCCCTTACCATCCATAGTTTCCTAGAAAAAATAGAGGATAGGGAAGTAAACCTAGAATATAGCTAGAGATATCATAGGGCACCAAGAGTAGTACTCTTTAGAGAACTGTGTCAAGACTTGCATTACGAACTATAGTTCGAGAACCCTAATCCAATTGTAAAATAGGATTTTATTGTCCAATTGATTACTCTAGTAACAAAAGACTTTGGATTTAATGAAGAGCATTATATGAATCCCAAACAACTTGAACCTATCAACGATATTCATAGGTTGTTCTAGGAAGACTAAAATTTATTTCAAAGTTTCATGTTCAGACCTAGAGACTCAAAAGGTAGATTTATTAAAATTAGTAAACCAGAAGTAGATTGCCAAGAAAACCATAGTAAGAAATCTGAAACTTCTGAGTCAAAAGAAACCGAAACTGCATCTTTAGATTCTACATCAACCAAGCAAATTGAAATTCTAGAACAAGATCCCAAAACATATTTGCTACCCAAACCAGAGTTTGATGATCATATCGATCCCTCATCTATATTTACCAAACCTATACCTGAGCCAATTCTTGAAATCTTATATTCAATCATGGCTGATCAAGGTAGTGAACAAGGGGAAGTAAATAGAAATCAAAGGCAAAGGACTAATGATCAAGGAGAAGTAGAAAACCAAAGGGGGTGGACAGAGAAAGACTTTTGCCTTCCCAATTCCTTCTTTCGAAGATAGGCTAACAAGAGAACCAAAACTAGTCTCTATTGTTGTTTTGCCTACTTTCCATGGGAAACCACATGAGGATCCCGATGCTTTCCTTTTTGAATTTGAAGTGGTGTGCCAAGCTTACTTTTACACCATAGATGAGCAAAAACTAAGACTATTCCCTTCTACACTTAAGGATGCAGCCTTAAGATGGTTCATGGGTCTAGGGGAAAATATTTGCAACCGATGGGATGGAGAATGAGGATTAAAAGACATATTCCTTGAAAGATACCAAGACTATTGTAGGGTTCGGGATAAGAAAGCAGAGTTATTTCATATGAATCAAAAATATGATGAATCCCTTGAGGACTACCTCGAGAGATTCTAGTTTGTGGGATCAAGAGTAAACATTGAGTTGGATGAGGAAGTTCAGAAATAACTTTTTCTAAAAGGGCTTAAGGAAGATGTCTTAGACATACTAAACCTTATGGAAAAGGGAGATATCCATCAGATGGGATTAGGAGAGATCATAAATATTTGTAAAAATTACTCAAGAAATAAACCATTAAGAAGTAATAAATACCCATCATCAGGAGGAGGAGTAACACGAGCTAAAATCGGTAATATGCTAGAAAATCTCAAAACCGATTTATTGAGCACATTGACATCATCCCTCAACCTCATGGATAAGAAACCGAAGGAGAAAAACATTGAAGAGATATATTGTCATAGATGTAGAAAGAAACATAATCTAAGGGAATGCCCTTTGAATGTTACAAATATTTCCAACATTTTTGCCTATTGCAAAATCTGTGACAAAAACCATAATACTAAAAATTGCAAATATATCTCAACCATCAAAACCGCTATCAAAGAGCCTGAGGTCGAAGAGGTAGAATATGTCTACTTTATAGCTCAAATAAGGAATGGTCCATTTAATGGTCCACCCAATTGGTCAAACTCTAATTATTCCAACCAACAAAGACCTAATTATTGGTCAAATCCTCCAAATTGGTCAAATTGGAATCAATATAATCAAGATTGGAACATGCCTCCTTGGGCACAATTCATACCCAATTCATATGGAAATTCACCTCCATGGATGGTAGGCCAAGGTCAAAACACATCTAGTTGGAATATGAATGGCCAATACAATCAAACAGGACCTAGATGGTCTCAAGGGCAGCCCCAACAACAAAACTTTCAAAATCAATTTAGGGGGCAAGTACCTCAAAACCAACCTCAAAATAGACTCCTTCCACCTCCAAACAACAATCCTCCTAAACAACCACCTTTACCAACTCAACCTGTGCCTAACCCCAATAATAATAAAAATACTCAATAGGTCTATGAAACAAATGAGGCATGTTCAATATCTATAATGCCTTGTCAACAAATTCAATTAAGATCTGGAAAAGTATTGGAAGATCATAGAGCAACCCTCACAGAACTTGAAGAACCTACCAAAAACTTGAGCAAAGAAAAAGGACAAGATGATAAATGTGAGGAAGGAATAGAAATTCCCCAGAAGAAGTGTTGGATCAACAGAAAGAGGTTCAAATTTCTCAAAAAGAAATAAGAGCTCCATTTCCTGAAATACTGGCTATACCAAAGGAACCATCTAAACCAACTTTCAATTTTCTTCAAGAATTGGAAAATGTCTCTATTAGAATTCCTCTTTTACAAGCTATTAAAGATATTCCCATATACTCCAAATTGGTAAAGAATATAACAAATTCACAAAGGAGAAAGAGGAATGAACCTAGGACTATTCAAGTTATAGGGCAACTATCTGAAATCATGACTGGTGAGAAATTGTTACCAAAATATACAGACCCTGGAGTACCTATACTCATAGTTCACATTGGTAGGACAACCTTGCATAATGTCTTAGTAGACTTAGGGGCTGCCATAAACGTCATGACAAAGGAAACAACAGAATATTTAGGGGTACACATGATTCAACCAACCTCTATAGTGCTTCAACTTGTAGATAGATCTACCATTAAACCAGAAGGGAAGCTAGAAGACATTATAGTTTCCATAAGTTCATGGGAATACCCTATAGACTTTATAGTCTTACAACCAAAGAAAAAGTTAGGGGGACACCCCTTGATATTAGGAAGACCATGGCTTGCAACAGATGATGCTTATATTAGTTGTAGATCTAGGAATATGACTATTTCAAATGGTAAGTATACTAAAAATCTTAGCTTATTTCCTGAATCAATAAAAGACAATGATTTTTCAAACCAATTGTGGTATGATTCTCCTGAAGACTTAGATGATATACAAAATTTATCAATCAATATGCTAGGAGAGTGTTTTCAACAAGAAATTGAAGGGCCTTTAGCTTCACTTCTTGATGAGGAACAAGGTGCTAATGAAGTTACCATGACTAATAGTGAAGCAAGCACAAGTTACCCTCATCAGATGGTCCCTTACAATTATCAACTAAACACTCTTAAACATGAAATAATGAGTATAGATAATAATTATAAACAAATAGATATTACATCTGGAAAAGCTTTAAATATAAGCAATGAGCTTACAAACATTCAAGAATCACAACTGATAGAAGTGTTAAAGAAGCATTGGATAACATTTGCATGGAATTATGAGGACATGAAAGGGATACATCCGAGTATTTGTACCCATCGTATTTTCATTCAAGAAGGTTGTCACCCAGTAAGACAACCTCAAAGGAGATTAAATCCAGCTATGAAAGACATAGTTCAGGAAGAAATTATTAAGCTCTTAAATGCGGGATTTATATACCCTATATCTGATAGTCAATGGGTTTCACCATTGGTGATAGTTCCTAAAAATAATGGTAAATGGAGAATTTGTGTAGACTATAGAGAACTAAATAAAGTGACAAAGAAGGACTATTTCCCATTGCCTTTTATTGATCAAGTCCTTGACACTCTAGCTAGTAAGAAATACTTTTATTTCTTGGATGGATTTAGTGGATATAATCAGGTCTCAATAGCTGAGGAAGATCAAGAAAAGACCACTTTTACATGTCCCATAGGAACTTATGCTTATAGAGTATTACCTTTTGGACTATGCAATGCACCTACTACATTCCAAAGAGTTGTTCTAGCTATTTTTTCTGATATGATTAATGAATGTGTAGAAGTTTATATGGATGACTTTACAGTCTATGGTGACACCTTTGAAGAAACTCTAGCAAGTTTACAAAAAGTCCTAGCTAGATGCACAGAGCAAAACCTTTCTCTAAGTCATGAAAAGTGTTTCATGATGATGAGAGGAGGAATTGTTTTAGGACATTACATATCTGAAGAAGGTGTTAAGGTAGATCCTACAAAAATACAAGTTATTCAATCTCTTCAACCTCCAAAAACTCAAACAGAGGTAAGAAGCTTTTTAGGGCATGCAGGATACTACCGAAGATTCATTAAGGATTTCAGTAAAATTGCTTCTCCTATGCTTAAACTCTTAACTAAAGATAGTGAATTTGAATGGACTGAAGCATGTCAAGAAGCTTTTGAGATTATAAAAGAAAAATTGATTACTGCTCCAATCCTAAGGGGACCAAATTGGAAATTACCATTCCATATACATTGTGATGCCTCAAGATATGCAATAGGAGTAGTACTTCAACAAATAGAGAATAAAATACCTTATGCTATCTATTATGTAAGTAAAAATTTGCATGGAGCTGAGCTTAATTACACCATCACTAAAAAATAATTCTTAGTTGTAGTCCATGCTATTAATAAATTCAAACATTACATAATAGGGTATGAAGTATTTGTTCACACTGATCACTCTACCATTAAGTACTTAATGAACAAAGCTACAGTAGGAGGTAGAGTGGTTAGATGGCTTCTTTTATTACAAGAGTTTAATGTTACAATCATAGATAAGGTAGGAAAGGATAATGTCATTGCAGATCACCTATCTCGTATGCAAATATTTGATGATAATGAGTTAATCCCTGATAATTTTCCTGATGAACATTTGTTTGCTCTCTCTATCTTCACTCCTTGGTATGTTGATATTGTAAATTACCTAGTAACAGGAAAAATACCTCAAAACTATACACCGCATGAGCGTAGAAAACTAATACATCAGAGTATTCCTTATATGTGGATTAATGGAGTCTTGTTTAAAACATGCCCTGACCAAGTAATTAGGAGATGTGTGCAAGAAGAAGATGTATATGACATCATTCGGGAAGCACATGAAGAACCCTATGGAGGTCATTATGCCACCCAAAGGATAGTTAGTAAAATACTACAAACTGGTTACTTTTGGCCTACTATGAATAAATATGCCTATAAATTTGTTGATAGATGTGATGCTTGTCAAAGAGCTAGTAAACCTACGCCTTCAATGGAAATGCCTTTGGTTCCACAAGTAATGTTTGAACCATTCGAGAAATGGGGGATTGAATTTGTTGGACCAATAGACCCTCCAAGTGTAGGTAATAAACACATACTTGTGTGTACAGACTATGTCACTAAGTGGGCTGAAGTTAAAGCTCTACCACGAGCACAAGCTGAACCAGTAGCCGATTTCCTTTATGAAAACATTATGCAATGCTTTGGAGCACCTAGAGAACTAGTTTCGGATCATGGATCCCAATTTCTCTCCAAAGTAATTGCACATTTTGTTGACATCTATCAAATAAAATATAGGAAAACCTCACCATATCACCCTCAAGCTAATGGACAAGTAGAAGTTACGAATAGAGAACTTGAAAAGATCATTACAAAAATTATAGTTGTTAATAGGGTTGATTGGGCAGAAATATTAAAAGAAGTTGTATGGGCATACAATACAACTTGGAAAACCACCATAAGATTGTCACCTTATGAAATGGTCTATGGCAAACAAGCTATCATGCCCATTGAATTTGAGATAGAAACTCTTCGCACAATGATACAACTTGACATGAATTTGGATCGAGTGCAAAAGGCTAGATTGGAAAAGTTAAACATTTTGGATGAAAGGAGACTAGAGGTATTACACAGGACTGAATTAACCCAACAACAAAGAAATAAATGGCATGATAAACACATTATACCATGAACATTTCAACTAGGAGATTGGGCCTTGTTGTTTGACTCCTACTACCAAGATTTTCAAGGTAAATTGAGGACAAGATGGCTAGGACCCTATGAAATTGAAGAGATGTTCGAGAATGGTACAGTTAAACTTAAGCCCATAGATGATTCAACAAGAAGACTACTAGTAAATGGGCATAGGCTTAAACTTTATAAAAAGCCATTATCTAAGGAAGAATTCATACACCACCTTAAGCAACAAGCTGATTTGTAGTGTATCTCTAAACTGCAACCAACAACTATTGAATGATAACTTCTCTCTCTAAAAAAAATATTATGCTTCCTTTGTTTCATAATGGAGTTCCTATATTTGCAATACTTATATCTTATTTTCATCAATTTTTAGTCTCAATATTATTTCAAAAATCCCAAAAAGGATATTTCTTTTACTTATATCAGTCTAAGAACTTGTAGGAAAATGACTGCCACACTTTGCATAATACTTTGTTTGCTAACAAAATCTAGGTGTTTTCAATTACTCAACCACCACTAGTGTTTTGAGCAAATTTTCATTGAAAATCAAGCAATATTTTGGTGTCATAAGTTATCCCTAGTCAATCAAGTTTCCTCTTGGACTACGCACATTATAACAAATAAAAACATTGTGAAGTTTGGAAAGACTAACTCATGAGTTACTATTGCCATAAAGTGAATGGTTTCCCCTACTTATCCAATTATGTGCATGGTCTAGATAGCTAATGAATTGGCAAAAGGACAAGCTCCCCCTTCACCCTAAAAAAAAATCCCTTGCTCTCTATCTAAACGAGCAAGTATCCCAAAAATTATCTTCTTGCTTCCCCTTAAATAAGCAAGAATCCCAAAAAGCAATAAAAATCCCTTGCTCCCTCTCAAAATGAGCAAGTATCCCAAGAAAAATTCAATAAAAGAAGGGTGAAGAGCTTGAATCCCTAGAATTCTTAGTGTCTCAAAAACCATGGGGTGATCCTCATTACAGCAATGGGTTGAATGAAACCCACCTAGAAATAAGGTATCCTTACGTAGTAGCGCTAAGTCTAGACAAGACCTATGGATGCTCTCAGATAAGCTAGCTTGTTGGCATAAGTGACCATTGTTTTACTCAATCCTTACTCATGATGGGAAATGAACATTCACTACACACACAGTTGGTCCTTGAGAGGCTTGAAAACATTAGGATAACTTTAACATCATATTGATTTGTGAGATGAATAGATGAATTTGTTTAAGGTCACTAGGATGTTTGAGTCTTTGTGAAACAACTCTAGAATATCATAAGCAAGCAAAAGTCAGAAGCAAATTCCTATATGGGTACTATAGTTCATTCCATCCTACAAAAATATGGTTTGTATTTTACTTATAGGGACAAAGCAATAAGGATAGGGTTACAATTCCCATCAAGACTCTAATAGAGTGGTTGGGAATCCAACTCCCCAAAGCTTTGCACCCCTATAAGAACATCAAAAATATGTATACTCCCAAAGAAAAGGAAAAGCCATCACAATGATATCAAAATATCTATCCCACTTTTCTATTCACAACTAGTGTTAAAATCATCCACACCTTTGATAAAGATCTATTTTGCATATATTGATGACTGATATCAAGTTTACAATCATTACTTTTCTCTCACTTGGAACTCCTTAATGAAATTCAGGAAGCATAATCACAAAAATAATAATAATAAATAAATATATATCTAGTATAAATAGAATAATCCCCCATAAATACAACTCATTACTATATCCAATTCACCATAATATAAGTCTTTACAAAAATAAAACCCTCTTCATTTTGTTTTGGCTATATAGCCAAAAATACAGTTTGGGGGAAGTAAGTAAAAGATATTAGGAATCCATAATAAAGTTTGGGGGGAAGAATCAGGTAAAGTATTTTCTCAACTCTATAATTACAGTCTCTGTAACTAGGTTCTAGACAACTTCTATAGATAGTTTCTATAAACATCTTCTTAACAAACTTATAAAAATCCTGTAGAATATCTGTAGCGCATCTCATGAAATTTTTCTAAGTGTCAATATTTAGACTGCGCAAGTAAAGATGACACGTGTCAACTTAGAATATAAAAGAAACTTATTAATATTATTTATTAAGGTTTCAGGGAAAGAAAAAGGGTAAATTGCATGAATATGTATAAAATTTCCTCTGACCACCTTTTGAAACTCGTAAAAGTGGCATACTAACTAAGGTATGGGATTAAAATTAAAATTTAAAGGTAAAATTAAAAATTGATACCAGAAGGTGTGCCAAGAGTCTTTCCATGAATACCTGAGATAAATATGGAAACAATATTATGTTAAATGTGTACACCTAATGGATTCAATCACATTAAAAAGACATCAACCACGAAGTAGAGACATAAAAAATGACTATGGCACATGAATACATGACAAAAAAATAAATAAAATGAAATATGATTGGCATTATAGACATAGTGGAAAAGATTAGCATATACATGTAGGGGTAAAATTTAAAAAATTTATTATTACACCATGGTGACTGAAGTCATAAACAAAAAAAACATTATAATGTATGGTAAAAAATAACCCTCACCCCATGCAAGGTGGTGGAGACAAATGCAAAGGAAGAATCGACCACCTCAAAACAATCGATGATGAATGACACATGGTTTCATGAAGCTAGTAATAAGCAATGCCATGGATAGAAGATGTCAACCATTGATTAAAATATACAGAGGACCATGATCAAAGGGAAAGAGAAATCGTGTGCAAATTTTAAAAAATTCCCCCATAATCCAGCTTTGAATCCCATTTACAAACACCACTGATTGTTGGCACGTATCTTTCAAGAGCCAATCGCAAGGAAGAAACACATATTTGCATTTAGGGCCATCAATTAAGATAAAATTGAGGGTTACAATTTGTTGCATGGAACAATTGCATGCAAATGAAATAAAAACCTAAAATTTTTATTTTTCTTCTATAGAAGCCTTGCAAATTTGAAGGAGAAAACACTTTGCGCTATCTAAAATAAAAATTAGACTGTCAAAGAGAGGATTGTTGTAGTAGAACGAAATTGGGTGCAAAATATAATAAAAATATGGGCGAAGAACAATAATCGATAGGAAATTTAAAGCATCATTGTGGGGTAATACAAAATTGACAAGACAAAAGTGACAAGGTAAATTGTTAAAATCATTTCAAATAGAATTTTTAAATGTTTCTAAATGAGTCGTAGAAGATAAAATAATACTTTATTTCCTAATCATTCTACTTTGAAAAAAAAATTATAACTATGCATAAGTATAAACTTATTTTTTATCTACTATGTTTCTTTACATAAAAAAAATTTTTTATAAACATTATGAAAATTTCTCCTTTGTTTGCATAAGGATATTTTGGAAAATGATTGTTGCAGGTTTTCATTTTGTCGAAACAAAATTACTAAACTATCCCACTCAATATTAACCCTTACCCCACCTATTCTTGTCCATCAAAATACCTAGATCTATGTTTCAGAAGAGGAGTGAACCCTCTTCCATCCAAACACAGAACCCTAGTGACTCTATGAAGAAATTATTCCAAGATGCCCGATGGTGGGATGCCCTTACAAAATTTCAAGGGCATGACCAAGGCGTGGTGAAGCAGTTCATTATGAACTACAACCCCATGACTATGGTCACCCATGTTGGAGAAATCTCAATCGCCATCAACCCTAGTCTAATTTCTGAAACTTTGAGTCTACTTGAAGTAGGACAACCCTACTATAAATCCTACTCTAAAAGTGTTAAACAAATGATTGAGAAGTTTGGAGAATAGTGCACTATAATCCATGATAAGGAAGGTTGGACAAAAGGGATAGCCACCTCCTCACTTCCCCTTAAATGGTAAGAAGTTATTGTACTCATTATAAAAATTTTCACGCTAGAAGGGAGGTTATCTAGTTGTGGGGGATATCATCTTAAAATGTTAATAAATCTTAAGTACCCAGGATAGAAGGATTGCATTATAAATTTATCGTATTTTCTATATCAATCTCTTAAGGCTATAGTTCTCCGTGTGCACCCCAAAAATCCTAATGATAGCCCTAAAATCCATATGATTGCTCATCATGGATTAATTAAACTTCTAGTTCTACAAAAAGCACATGAAGCCAAGATAACATGGGAAACTATTGTAGAGGAGTCCAACCTATCAGTTCATTCTGAGTCTAGTGACAGTGAACCCCCTAAAGATAGTATGTCTGGTGAGGAGTTAGAACCAGAAAGTCAGGAAGAAGAACCTCCAGAACGTAAATGTCGTACCAATACTAGGTCAGCCAAAGCCTCTCAACTTGCATATAAAACTCTAGTGTAAGAAATTTATCCCTAAAAACTAGGAAGTGGGAGAAATGTCTAGACAAGATACTAACTTACCTATGCCTGAGCCATCCATGGAGTCCTTGGTATATATTTAGATGCAATAGACTCTACTGCACATCAAACTTGATAGGCTCTACAATGAGTTTACAGATCACTCAAAATTGGTTCAATGTGCCCTTACTCTCTAGTTAGACTTGCTCAAACAAATTGCTTTGGATAGGGTGACGAAACCTATTGATCCAGTCAACCAACCACCATCTATCGATACCTCTCCAAATAAAAGTTCTACAATCGATAGAAAACAAAGAAAATCGGTCAATTTTAGCAAGATTATTGATTTCACCAAAGTTCTCAAAGAAGACAACTCAATGCCAATTGCCAGCTTGCTTCAACAAAATCATCCTCAAGAATCAAGCCCATCCAATAAAGCTAAAACTTCCCAAAGAGATTTGGTCTTGGACATTGGGATACCCCCAGATATTGATGTAATCATTAATAATATGGTTGCATCAGTAGAACAACCTCCACCTTCCAAGATGCAAGATACAATGCAAGAGGAGGGATCTATTGAGGTGGAGCATGTAAAAACTATCATGGTTGAAACTCCAACTAATGATCAAAAATCTAGAGAATAGGTGCAAAAAGTGAAGCGTGAAAAAAACTTACCAGCAAAATGACCACCATCCTCACGAATTTCTTCTCGACGATCAAAATTCAGATAAAAATTGAATACTAATAAATTAATTTTCATGATTTTATAGACAAACTTTATTTAATATTTAATGTTGATATAATTTCATTTCTGCAAAATGATTTGAATGCTTTATCTTCCATATGTTTGTAGATATATTCTATGATATGTGTCTAAAAAATATTGCAGTATGATGTTTATGCTTGAAACTATTTGATTACCATAACTACAGTATTGATGATTACATAATTGTAGTGTTTTTCAGCTTTAAGAGATCATCTTTGTGCAACACTATGAAGTGATTATGATATTTCATTTATTTTTCTACCAAAGAACTGTTATGATATTTTCTTTGCAAGAGATAGAGATATTCTCTAAAGAGCTGAAATAATTTATTTTAACTACAGAAATTTACTTGAAAATAGTGTTATCATATTATCATATGTTGATATATGTTTTAAGTTATTTCTAAAATTGTTCATTTCTTGTGATTGCAGTATTGTTACAAGTGTTTCTCAGAAACTACACTTAATAGATCTATTTGATTATCCTTGAAGAATAGTTGTACTATCATATTTCATAAATCTGCAAGAATATTTCTAAGAAAACTAAAAATTTTATTTATCTATTATGTCCAAAATATTTCATTTATCTACAAAAATTTGGATTATAATATCTGATATGTATGCAATATTTGTGATGTTATGTTAAATCTCATTTTCTCTGTATGCATGAGGACATGCATATCCTTCAGTTTGGGGGAAAATGATGAGTGTTAATTTAGCATACATTGTATGTGATATATTGTGTGATTTTTGACTTTAAATCATGAATGTAATGGAATTTTAATGATTACTTCAATTTATTTATGTAATTTATTAGTTAAAATGATGAATACGGTTAAATTGATAAATGCATGAATTTTACAAGAAATATGTGCAAGTTGTGTATGCTTGGATAGGAAAACGTTGAAGGACGTTTCATAGGAGTTTGATGCGGTAAAACAGGATTCAAACCAGATGCTGAACATAAGAGAAGATAGTCATGAAGATGATGAATTGAGAAGACTATAGACGTGGGTTACAGAACATAGTTGTTGAAGTCTATTATAGAACACAATTGTTGAAGTATGTTATAGAACACAATTGCTAAAATATGTTATAGAAGATAGTTGTTGAAGATTGTTATCGAAGACGTCTACCACCAAGAGTTACGGAAATATTTGACCAAGTCAATTGACCAACACACTACGTGCCACATCAGTGACAGCATGGCATTCTTACATGGCAGCATGTTGTTACGAAATATTTCCAGTCAACATAGTTGGTTGACTTGTCAAATATTATGCACGAGGAACTTATGATTATTGAAGTTGTTATAAAGTTGTTTTATAAAATTATAAAGTTAGTATGTTGTTAGGTTGTCTAGATTCTGATGCAAGATATTATGTCCTCTCCATGAATAAAGGGGCATATAGTTATATTGTTATATCTTGCAAAATGTTCAAATTAGAAGTATTTTGTTATGTTTGTTCATGAATTACCACTTGGACCACTTAGATTATGATTAAGTCCAAGTAGGTTAGGAAACTATGTCAGTTTAGATTATTTCTGTTAGGGACATAGTTGTCGCATTATCAAGCCAACAAAGCCACATGGAAAATATGTGGAAGAATTTTATTTAGAATGTCCAAAGTGATATTATATATTACATAGGGAGACCTTTGAAAAGGTCTAATGGAGAAATATCTAATGCTTATTAATGTTGCGAAAATAATTTTGTACAATTTCTGAAGAAATGTGCAACTATGTATGCCTAAATTTCCAGTAATAAAGCAACAACACTTTTTGTTACGCATATGGTAACTGTATCAATTACTTTGTCATTTATTTCTGCATGATTTCTTTTATGTAATCATCATTGTATTTTTCCTGCATTCATAGATTAGAATAATGTTAGTAGTATTAATGCACATTAGTTACTGAGATAAAATAGTTTAGGGGAGAAAGACTTACACTGTCCTCTAGGAGGTAGGGCCCACTCCTACAGTCAGTCCCTATTCTCTCACCCTTGTAATAGGATAGGAATAGTTAGTACATAGAATTAACTTTAGATTATAAAATAAATTAAATTACATTATCATAGAGTATAAAGTAAAAATAGATAATTAAAACTGTTGGTCATCAAATCTGCCTAGGAAAGGATTTGGGTAAATGTATGTGCCCTAGACCTGGACCAATATTGAAAGGCCAAAAGGAAGAGATGCCCCTCATGCAAATCTCCAGAGAAATGTCAGCTCCTATGCTAAACTACTTCGGTGTTTTGAGATAAGGGTGTAGGAAAGAGATAAACAAAGTAAGGGTTAGAGAAAAAAATAAAAAGGGGTATGGGAAGAGAGATCGATAATTTGGAGTGGGAGAAAACAGGAAGCACGATCACTAACTGACAACTTGAATAGCAGCAAAGAACACCAAGAATAAATGAAAGAAACACAACATTAACCTTCCTATGTATCCTTTGGATGAGCTCTAGGGATTCTCCTTCTCCCTTTCATCAAAATTTAGGGTTTAGAGTAAAGACGATTAGGACAAGCGAATGTAACAAAAACCACAACCCACAGGGTAGCATAAAAGAAAACCAATATAGCGTTTTCCTTTCCTATGTATCCTTCGAGAAAATTTTAGGGTATAGTCCCCAATCGCACATCGAATTCAGGATTCAAAGTCTCAGTATACAAATGAAGAAAGACAAAAGAAATAAACATAGAAGGCAGCATAAAAGAAAGAAATTGAGTCCAAAGCTCTGAGCCACGAAAATGCAACATGTCGCGATATCGTGACACTTTTTCCTTCTTGCTCTTCTCCTTGCTTTCGGTTGTGAAAATGCAACATGTCATGATATCGCGACACTTTTCCTCTTTTGGTTGTGAGAATGCAACATGTCGTGATATCACGACACTTTTTCTCTCTTGCTCCCTCTTGTCGCTCTGAGCTGTGAAAATGCAACATGTCGCGATATCGCGACACTTTTCTTTCTTGATATTCCTCCTTGATTTCATCCACAAAAATGCGACATGTCGTGATATCGTGACACTTTTTCTTGTTTGCTCTGCCTCCTTGATTTCAGCCGTGAAAATGCGACATGTCACGATATCACAACACTTTTTCTTGCTTGCTCTGCCTCCTTGCTTTTGGCTACGAAAATGCGACATGTCGCGATATCGCGACACTTTTTCTTTGGCTTGTTCGGAAGCAAAGCTCTTCTTCTTCATTTCATGTACAAGGGGGTGGCATTGAAAGCCAAAATTGCTACAACACTTACAAATACTTTCGAAAACAACAAAAGAAACACTTTACAAAGATAAATTTTTTGATTTTTTTCTACCCCTCTATGCAATGTGACAAAATTGTCAACAATAACTAACTATTTGCACAATTTCTAAGGTGTAGACCAATTGGTTCCCCAAAACCCCATAAGGGGGGTGAAGGTCCAAGGTTCAAATCTCGGGTCTTTCCAAACTAAATGCTTGTCCCTTTCCAGGTGCTTTCAATGGCGTAAAAGGTTTAAATGATTGTGGCATGGTGGTTATAATGGCGGACTACGTGGAGATATGTGTGGCGAATTCCAGGGTGGATAGTGCAGAATACTATAGCAGCCATAAAATCTAGACAGCTTGCCTGGATTTGTGGCGGCTATCGATTCTACCATGTTAAAAAAAAAAAAACTATTTGCACTAGGATCCTCATTAGTAAGAAATTTCATAGTATGTAATTACATTATTAAATGCATCAATAGCTAAACACATTGTTAGGTGAATATCATGTTTAAATCATAAATTGCATATTATTTTAATTTTTGCATAATTTTTGTTTACTACAATTATTATTTTTCCTGCAAAACCTAAGACTAAAAAGAGAATAGAATCAAGTCTAAGTATTAATCACTACAGTACAATCTATATTGGATTTCTACTTTTTAAATCTAGCCTGGATTACCCTAGACTGATAAAATTAAATGTAAGTATTACAACTAGACAAGACTGTCATTCATATGTATTCCTATGCATTATTTACCATAGGCCATGTTTTCAAGCATTTGCTATTTTGGAAATAACTACATATTTCCAAGATTTTGTGGTACATTGCCCTTGAATAGTTAAAGTAGCTGGCGACCGCGGTAACATTTAACCATAATATTATAATTTATCTTCATATCTATCATCTACATGTGGTTGCAAACTTTGTACCCAATATTGAAGAGAGCACTACTATTGAAGGTAAATCTAGCTACTTGGCTCTACTCCTATAGTTGTGGTTGCAGTTGTGGAATTCTCTTTTGATAGAAAGAACAAGTGTATTCGGTGTTCTTCAATTAAATACTTTAAATTTTTTTGAAACAAAATATTGGATTTCAAGCTATAGTAGAACTGAGTGTTTTTGTAGTTGATTTTGGTTTATGTCATTGTTTATTAGTGTTTTGTTCTTCCATTTTTAAAATGATTTATATTCTATTTATGAATACAATCACTTCTACTATATATTTGATGTGACCTCTTTTAGTTGTTAACATCTGTCTTATGAGTGACTCATTCTTTAGCTCCATCTCACTAGTATACAAAAACACTTTGAAATTAAATTGACCTAAAATTTCAAGTGGAAAAGTACATTGAAGTTGCCTTCATGGATTGGGTTTTGGGTGTATCATATTTTTATCTTTTATCATGACTAAACTTGTGAGAAGGAACTTGGTCATGCTTCCAAAGAAGAAGAGGGATTGGTAGCTTGTCTACTATCTTTCACTACGTTGTTTCTACTTTGTATATACTTACATGGTTTGAGATTTTTGATTTATTGTCAGTTTATTTATTTATTTTTTTTATTTGTGGAAAACATCCCAAAAGGGATGCCACTTTCGGGTAAGACCCAAGGAGGCAGGGGTATCCATTCCACCAAAAACGCCCAGGACTCGGACCTGGCCTACCACCTTTGACATACTCAAGGAGCAAACAAACACACAAAACCAATTTAAAAATAAGTAAATAACAACAAAAATAATAAAATAAAATAAAAACATGCTCCTTGAGTGTGTCAAAAACAAAAGCACAACCAAACACGCACAATAAGATAAAAGAAACCACAACACAAACCACATAGAAAAACACAAGAACCACATAACAAAACACAAACAAGACAAAAACAACAGAACACTACAAAGACATAACCCAAAAAAAACATGAAAAATAAACACAACCAAAACCTAAAAAATTAAAAAATAAAATAAAAATAAAAATAAAAAACAACCAACAATAGACAATAAACAAAAACAAAAAACATAGAAAACACTCACACATAAAAACACGAAATAACACAAACAAAGAGAAACCCAAGAACAAGAACGAAAAAAACACAAGAACAATAACAAAAAACATAAAAAAAACAAAACAACAAAAACACAAGAACAACAAAAAACAACACAAAGAACACAAAAACAAAACAAAATAAAAAAACCCACCCACCTTAAAAAACTAAACAAAAAAAACAAAAAGAAAAAAGAAATAAAAAATGAACAAAACAAAGACCTATCTAGACCAGAAGACTATTAAGGCAAGAATCAACAGAGGAAACAAAATAAAGAATAGAATGAGCTAGGGAACTAAAAAAACTGAATGAACCAAAGAGAAGCAAAAAAAAAACAAGAAGAAACTAGGTACCTTCAGAACTGGAGCCATCCAAAGAAATGATAGAAAGAAGAGCTTCCCTAATTTGAGAAGCCCACCATATAGGAGGGTGGCCATAACAAGTAAGATCACCTTTGTCCAAAGCCCAATTAGCTAAAGCATCAACACTCTTGTTTTGATCTCTCGACCACATGATTGTAATCAACTTTCAAAAATCCCATCCGGATTAACTCGAATCTTCTCAATAATTCTTTTTATTCTCCAATCCACCTTATGATTCTTAGAAGGATTCTTCAAGAGATTAATCATAAGTTGAGAGTCAGACTCAACTAACACCTTTTCCCATCCAACCTTAGTAGCCTCCTGAAGGCCTCTCGAGGATACCATACCCCTCAAGAAGGTTATTGGAAAGAATACCCAAATTCTCAAGCAAAAGTAAAAACCAAGGAGCCATCTGAAAGTCTACCAATTCCTCCCACACTGGCTTTTCCAGGGTTCCCTCTAGAGGCTCCATCAGGATTGACTTTTCCAAAATCCTTAGGAGGAGGTTGCCAATTTCTATTCCTATCCATCTTACTAATACTCACATTCCCTTTAAGTTGGTTGCCCTTAGAAGGTTTAATCTTCAATCTTTGCATCACTTGATCCCATATTTGGTGGGAGTTTTGGGGGTGATTAAGGAGATGATGGACTGATTCAACTAAGTTGGCTATGGTCTTTTGCCAAATATAGTGAATATCCTTCCTATCTTGATTAAAAATTTGGTTGTTCCTTTCATTCCAAATATTCCAAAGAAGAATGGTAGAACCCATCCAAACTAACTCGCCTAATAAAATGATCAACACCCTCTTGATTAGGCCAATCCCTCCAAAGCTGTTCAAAAGTAAAAAAATTGGACCACTGTAAGCCAAGTAAAGTGGCCATTCTCCTCCATAGCTCAGAGGCTAAAGTACACTCAATAAAAATATGGTTGATATTTTCTACATTCTCTTCACACATTTCACATCTAAAAGGGCCATGAAAACCACGCTTCATAAGTTGCTCACCAAGAAGCACCCTACGATGCAATAAAAGCCAATTAAAGAACCTCACCTTAGGCCAGAGCTTTTGAGCCCACAATCGAGAAAATATGTCAGAAGAATGGTTGGGATTATTATGGCATAAGGTCAAATAACCTTGAGCAACCGAATACTCACCCTTAGTAGTGTTGTTCCATCCAAAACAATATTTTTCATGGGACCAAGAGAGGGATCTCATATGAAGGATGCCTTGGATATCTTGTCTTTGCCTTTCTGGGATTTGAATAGGCCAGTCCTCAATAGGGATCCAATATCTACCAACCTTTGAATTACCAGTATGGTACCGACAGTAATTAGCCACCTTTATCCAATTAGCTCGGTGAAGCTCCTCCATCCAAGGCCTCCAATCGGGAAACCGAGTTATCAAAGGCTTGTGACCATCCCAAGAATCTGTCCAAAAATTTGCATGTTGACCATTATGAATGATCCAAAATAATTTTTTCTTTATCAAATCCTCACCAGCCTTAAGAACTCGCTAAAATGGGAGAACCTTTGGTAGGAAGTTGATAGCGAACAAGGTCTTCAGGACTTTTGTTCTCAAGATATTTAGCACGGAGATTATTGGCCCAAAGAGCATTGGGGTTATGCAACATCCTCCAATATAATTTAGCAGCTAAAGCTTTGTTGTTATTAATTGAAGACCGTAATCCTAACCCCCTTCACTCTTAGGAAGACATAAAGTATCCCATTTCACCAAGGCCCATTTTCTTTTCTCCTTAGTACCACTCCAAAGGAAACGATGACCGATTTGATCCAATTCTCGAAGAACAACCTTTGGGATATTCAAAACGGAAGAAACATAAATAGGAATAGCTTGAAGGACTGATTTTACCAAGGTGATTCTACCCCCATAAGAAAGCCACTTGTTGGTCCACTTTCCAATTTTCTTCTTGACTTTGTCCAACAACCAATTCCAATATTTATTTTTCTGCCTTTGAATATTTATGGGAATACCTAAATAAGTGATTGGAAGAGAGGTCTTCTTATATCTTAGTTTATCCAAGACCATGGATTCCTTGTCTAGCAGAGCAGTGAAAGAAAATAACTTTAGATTTGTCTTCATTGATCAACCGCCCAAGTAGCCTTAGAAAAATAGCTAATGATTTGCTTAATATTAGAAGCTTCCTTAACCGTAGCTTTACCTAAAAGAGTAGAGTCATCCACAAATTGAAGATGAGAGATAGGTCTAGCTCCATGAGCAATGGTAACTCCCTCAAGGGTTTTGTTTTCCCTCTTTTTGGTTATAGTCCTACCCAAGCATTCAAGCAAGAATGATGAATAAATAAGGGGATAGCGGGTCACCTTGCCTAATACCTCTGGAAGCCGGGAAAGACCGAGAAGGCCTGCCATTGATAAGAACTAAGTAGGAAACTGAAGAGATACATCCCATAATCCAATCCATCCAATCCTTAGAGAAACCAAATTGCCTCAAAACTTTGATAAGGAAGTGCCAATCCACTGTCATAAGCTTTGGATAAGTCTAACCGAATGAACATGGAAGGAGAATTTTGCATATCCATGGAATGGATGGCTTCCCGAGCAAGAACTATCTCATCTACTATTTGACGTCCTTCCACATAACCCCCTTGCTCTGGGGAAATAATCTTATGCAAAAGAGGCTTCAACCTTTCTCGCCATGATTTTAGTAATGATTTTGAGAAGAACATTACATAAAGCAATAGGTCTAAAAGCTGAGATATGATCAACCTCTTGAGCTTTTGGAACAAGAGTAATATAAGTTTTATTGATAACCTTCAAAATTTCTTTGGCTTTCCTGGCTTCTTCCACCACCTCTAATAAATCAACATGAAGGATATCCCATAACTCTTGGTAGAACTCAATAGGAAAACCATCAGGACCTGGGGTTTTCCCTTTTTGCATTTTAAAAACTACTTGTTGAAGCTCATTGATAGTAACAGGAGCAGTCAAAATAGAGTTCTCCTCATAAGTGATAAGAGAAGGGATTGCTTGAAGAACATTATATTGTGAAGCTGAGTCAAGGGGAGTAGCAACAAAAATATTGGAAAAGTAATCAACAACAATAGAGTTCATGCCATCCCAAGTATAAACAACATCTCCATAATCTGATTTTAAGGAAGAAATAAAGTTGTGAGATCTTCGAGCTAGAAGAGATTTGTGGAAGAAATTTGTGTTTCGATCTCCTTCTTTGAGCCATTGAATTCTAGATTTTTGCTTCCATAAGATTTCTTCTCTTTTTTCCCATTCCTCTAACCGAGTTGTGAGTTTAATTTCATCTCGCACTTCTCTTCTCTCGTGAGGCCATCTAAACGGATTTTCTTATTCAAATTTTCAAGATGAGCAATAACTTCATGTTTTTTTTTATGAACATCCCCAAACTCTTTCCAGTTCCAAGTCTTGATTTTGGATTTAATGTATTGCAGTCTTTTGGCAAAATAGAACATCTTAGTCCCATGCCTAGGTTTACCTTCCTTCCACCATTGTTGCACATGAGGTCCGAAGGAAATGTCTCTAAGCCACATTAATTGAAAACGAAAAGGAGAGAAACTCACATTGGTTTTCCACATTTCCACCATGACCGGCCAATGATCCGAACCAACATTATTAAGAGTCTTCACTTTAGGAATGTGACCATGGATTAAGAAATTTTCAGAGAGCAAAAACCTATCCAATCTCTCCATTATACAAGCTAAGCCTTGCCTTCTCGTTAGACCAAGTCATAAGGCCATTATCTCAGTTGGATATCCACAAGATGGAGGTTTGCAATATATTCGCTCATGAGGTCGGTGCTTTTGTCCAAATTTCTATTTCCCCCTTTTCTCATCCAGAGAGAGGATGGTATTGAAATCTCCTCCGATCAAGATCCAAGCTTTAGGAAAATGAGAGATAATATGAGTAATATCCTTCCACTGTCTTCTTTTTTCCTCCAAAGAAGTCGGAGCATAAACAGTAATGCAGAGCATAATCTGGTTGGAATGTCTACTTTGAATAGCTATAGCCAACAAACCCCAACTGCCAACCATATGGTGAATAACTACCTCTTTTGGATCCCAAAGACAAGCAATGCCACCCGAAGTCCCTTGGGAACTGAGGGAAACCACTTTTCCAGCTGGCCAAATTTTACCGGCAATTAAGTCCATATCCTCCATTGACATCTTTGTTTCTTGAAGGAAAACAAGATGTGGATGATTTACCTGAATCATTCTTCTAATTTCATTTTGTTTTGAAAGACTCCCTTTGAGTCCTCTAATATTCCAAGTGATGATCTTCATTAATACCAGGGCTAAAAAAGTTGGGAAGGGCATTAATCTTACCTTCCTCTACAAGCTTTTCACCTTCTTTTACCATATGATATTGATTGGTCTTGCGACCTACTTTTTGATTAGAATCCATCTTCAATTTTTTTTCCCTGTTTCTTGACTTATTCCAATTGAATCGAGATGGCTTCTAACCTTGAAGAATGCTCGTACACAGACCAAAATTTTACTAGATGGTTCAATGGAGTCTATATTGGGACCTCGCATTATTTGAAGTTTTGACATTTGAAATATTGTTTTTCTTGTGTAAATTTTCTCCTTTTTTTTTGTTGAAAACCTTTGATTTGTTGGTTTGTCTCTCGAGTTCTTCCCTTCATATTTAAATTGTGTTTCTAAGATTTCAGTTTCCATTATTTCCTCTTCCTCACTTGGGACATCATTTGTGGAAAGGATTTCAAACATATTAGCAGATGACTTTGATTGATCCTTCATAACCGGTTTTTTCTCGAGTGTTCTTCTTCTTAGGTATTTGGAAACCTCGCTGAGTTTATATCTTCTTTCTTTTGATCAAGAATTTTATTTGGGCAAGCACTGGCCAAATGACCATATTCATGGCAAATTCTACAACGAAAAGGAATGTTCTCATAGTCCACTACTTGCTCCCAAGTGTCTTCCCCAAATTGTAATGTGATATTTTTAGGTAGGGGTTTGTCAAAATCCATTAAAACACAAATCCGAGCATAAATAATATGTTCAAAATTTTGAGTACAATCAGCAATCATCATAAAAGTTCCTAAAGAGTTTCCAATTGAAGAAAAAATAGTAGGATTCCAAAATTCAATAGGGAGGCCAAAGAGTCTAACCCACACGGGAGCTATAGAAGGCATCTCTTCTTCGACTTTAAATTTAGTATGCCAGGGCTTCATGAAAAGCCCCGCCCTTCCAAAAACCAAGGACCCCCTTGAAAAGTTTTCTCTCTATCTTCATTATTAGCAAATAAAACAAGAAAATAACCATTTGGATAAATAGAGATTTGTAACTCACCTTTAGTTTTCCAGCTTTTTGCAGCCCAGACTTTGAAAGCAGATAGACTCTGACGAAAACCCACGAACCGACAAATTAGTCCTCTTTTTTCCAAATCTTCAATGCCAAAAATGTTACCCATGTCAAGCTTAACAATAGGAGTTCCATCAGCTGCTTTAAGACATCCTGACTCCGTTTTCCTGGGATCAATCTTAGGCATTCTTAGAGGTTTATGGGAAGCCCTAATATTGATATTAGCATTGGGCCGAGGCTGTCCACCACGAAGGGCATCCCTAAAATTCATTTTTGGGCTCGAGTCTTCAAAATTCTTACCCTTGATAGGGGTTTTCACAGTAGAATTATTTTGTGGGTGCACCTTAGCACCAGATTCACTTGAGATATGAGCCATTTTTTGATCAACTGCTTGAAACTTGTTTCGTGATCTCTTTAATCCTTGCCCTAGACGTCGTGGAAAGGTATGGTTTTCACTTTTCTTTTGTGCAGCAAATTGGAAGTCGTTGTCACTCAAGTTCACAGTATGATCTGTTGAAAGACAAATTTCTAACCCATATTGTATCCCCTGCAACATTTCCTGCTAAAATATTGAGCATAAACCACAAAAATATTGGCCGCTAGGGCCCGAAGGCCCTAAAACCCAACCTCTGGAGCCGCTTGCACTCAACCCAGATGAAACCCTCGCATAGCCGCTTGCCAAATATGTCGTTCACACATAGGGATGTGCTAGGATCTGTGTTGCTCCAAATGATATGAAAATTGGTGGAGACGTTCTAGGGTTTTTTAGGCATCTACCCTCAAAATTTTAGCTCAATCCGAGTCCGGATGAGTGAGATATGGCCGAAACGAGTTCGGTAGTTTGGGCAGTCCTACGAAAAACGTCCTAGATGGATTTTGGGTAGTGAGAATGCTATTGCATTTTCTTGTAAGTTTATTGATTCCTTGGTTGTTCTCATATAATACAAGGTGTAATTTTATTGGTTTTACATGCCCAATCACCAAGGACCTTGTCTGCCATATTTCAAGGACTATAATAGGCATCAACTCTTTGCATGTAATTTCCCTACAGTAGCCATATTTGAGACTCGAGATATCTTTAATATGTGATACATTTGAACACTATCCTATGTTGATATTTTGAGGAATAACCTAATAATACCCATTATGTCATATCCTTGGGAATATCCAAGTGTAACGCTAGATAGTGTCTATCTCGTTAAGATCCTCGCTATAAAATAAACTCAAATAACACACTCTCACACAATTGCTTGGAAATAACTCACATAAACATCACATTAATATAACAAAATTTTGCATAAAGAACAATCTCACAATAGAACTGAATCGCAGGCCTCTTCGAGGGGGCAACCTCCTTCAATACTTCATTAATTTTGCAAAAGATGGTTACATTGGTGCCTTTTCGGGTATTTAAGGAGTTTCCTTCCAAGGTTGGCTTACATGCAAAATGCCACCCGGATTACATGCATAATGCCACCCGAATTACATGCATAGTGCCACTTTGAATTACATGCACAATGCCACTCGAATTACATGCACAATGCCACTCGAATTACATGCACAATGCCACACGAATTACATGCACAATGCCACCTATCTACCATGTGTTACATAAAAAGGGTGCCATTTGTCATAGGCACTACCTAAGCTAAAACTTAGAACATTACAAAATATTAATCATGGGTACTACCCACGTTCACTAGGAATTATTACAAAAGGGGAGTTATTACATTAAGGGTTAGGATGAGATCCTAACATGCCCTTCTCCTTAAAGGAGCTTTGTCCTCAAAGCTGAAAATGAGGAAACTGTTGCTGGAGTTGATGGAGAGACTCCCATGTAGCATCCTCAAAGTTGAAGTCCACGCCACTGAACCAGGACCTCTGTGATGGTACGGTTGCGCAGAGTGCGAGTTCGACGATCCAAGCAACTGCTCCGGTGCAAGTAAGATGGAGCCTTCTTCATCCAATTCAGGGAGTGTTGATTGAACCTGTACCTTTGTGCCCACAACTTTCTTGAGAAGGGAAACATGAAAAATAGGGTGGATCTTGGAAGTGGGGGGAAGAGCCAATTTGTAAGTCGTTGGACCAATCCGCTGCGTAACCCGATAAGGACCATAGAATTTTGGAGCAAGCTTCTGACACCTGCGGAGTTGTAGGGATGATTGTTTGTATGGCTGCAAGCGAAGGAAGACCATATCACCCACATCAAAACTACGCTCGTAACGATGCTGATCAGCTTGTTGGCGCATCCGATTCTGGGGCCATGTTCAAATTTTGCTTGAGTTGGCGGAGGACCCTGTGTGTTGACTCGTAGCATTGTCGACGGCCTGGACCTTGGAGCTGCCCGAAATGTAGGAGGAAGGCGTGAGTGGAGGGCGCCCGTAAACTGCCTCAAATGGTGTGAGTTTGGTGGCGGTATGATAGGAAGTGTTGTACCACCATTCAGCCAAAGAAAGCCATTTTGCCCAATGAGTAGGATGATCAGAGGCAAAGCAGACGAAGGTAGGTTTCCAAGCATTTATTAACAACCTCTCGTTTGACCATCCGTTTGCGGATGGTAGGCTGAACTCATTTTGAGCCGAGTCCCCTGCAACTTAAACAACTCTTGCCAAAAATTGCTAGTAAAGGTGGGATCACGATCAGATACAATGGAGGCGGGCATGCCATGAAGGCGAAATATGGAGTCAAGAAAAGTTTGGGCAATAGTGGATGCTGTGTAAGGATGGGTTAGGGCACAAAAGTGAGCATACTTTGAAAGGCGGTCCACTACCACAAAAATAACAGACTTGCCTCCGGATTTAGGTAGCCCTTCTATGAAGTCCATGGAGATGTCAGTCCACACCCGATCCGGTATCGGCAATGGTTGAAGAGTGCCCGGGGAGCGCACCGTTTCTCCTTTCATCCGTTGGACAAGTGTCGCAATCCGCTACAAAAGAGCGAATGTTCGGTTTCATGCCTTTCCAAAAGAAGGTGCGCTTGAGTCGTTCATACGTTTTTAGGAACCCTGAATGGCCAGCAGATGGAGTAGCATGTGATTCCTTCATGAGGAGTTCTCGAAGTGGGGACTTAGGAGGAAGAACCAGACGTTGATGGTAACGCAGATCTTGGCCATCCCAACTATATCCTGGTGTAGACTCTAGATCATCCCTAAGTGAAGCAACCAGGTCTTTCAAATCTGCATCCCGAAGTATTTCCCCGACGTAAGGGCTCAATCCATTGGGGCAATGGTGCAGAGATGGCACACAGCATACTAAGGGCCTCAAATTGGCGAGAGAGAGCATCTGCCACAAGATTTTCCTTCCCTTTTTTGTACGTGATGTCATAATCATAGCCCATGAGTTTTGATACCCACTTTTGTTGCTCGGGAGTGGCAACTCGTTGTTCTAGAAAGTATTTAAGGCTCGGTGGTCGGCTTTTGATGGAGAAATGGCGCCCAATGAGGTAAGGCCGCCAATGTAGGACTCGCATGCAATATTGCCAACATTTCCTTAGCATATGTGGATTTTCCCAGATTGCGATCAGATAGGGCTTTTCTGGTAAAAGCCAAAGGGCGTCCTTCTTGCATCAATACCGCCCCAATACCACGACCAGAAGCGTCACTTTCAATGACAAATTTTTTTGAGAAGTCTGGCATGGCTAAAACCGGAGTGGTGGTCATGGCATGTTTGAGGTCCAGGAATGCTTGCTCACCGGCCTTGTCCACATAAAAGAATCCTTCTTCAACATGGAGGTGAGGGGGGCGGCTATCTTTCCATAATTGCGGACAAATTTACGGTAATATCCTCGTAAGCCCTAAAAATCCTCGAAGTCCCTTGAGTGTGCGAGGTTTTGGCCATTCTTGGACTCCTTGGATCTTCTTAGGGTCAACCTTGACACCATCCTTTGAGACAATGTGTCCCATATATTCTACTTCAGTCAAACCAAAGGAGCACTTGGACCTTTTTGCAAACAATTTATGGTCGGCCAGTAGTTGGAGAGTTTGATCTACATGATTGAGATGCTCTTCCCATGTGTGACTGTAAATCAAGATGTCATCGAAGAACACAAGGATGAACTTCCGCAAGAAGGGGCGAAAGATGTTGTTCATCGTGCTTTGGAATGTGGAAGGAGCATTTGTGATACCAAATGGCATTACCAAGAATTCATAATGACCTTCATGAGTGCGAAAAGTAGTTTTAGGAATATCTTCATCCCTAAGCCGGATCTGATGGTACCCAGAGCGAAGGTCTAGCTTGGTGAAGTACATGGTCCCATGTAATTCATCTAGTAATTCATCAACCACAGGGATAGGAAATTTATCCTTGACCGTTATCTTGTTGAGCTCTCGGTAGTCAATACACAATCGCCAAGAGCCATCCTTCTTGAGGACCAGGAAGACTGGTGCAGAGTAGGGACTAGTACTAGGCCGAATGACACCCGCCTTGAGTAATTCCTGTATCATCTTCTCAATCTCCGACTTCATGGCATGGGGGTATCTGTACGGGCGGATATTGGGAGGTGTACTATCTGGCAATAATGGAATGGCATGGTCATGAGAGCGATGCGGTGGTAGTGTGATTGGTTCTGAAAATATGGCCTCATGTTTGTGGAGAACCTGTTGCATGTCTGGTGGAATTTCACCCATTGGGGATGTGGATGGTTGGATGGAGAATAGTTGTGCAATGACCCCACGTGATGATTTCTTTAGCAATTTCTCCATGCCGTTTGAACCGATAATTTGAGGTGTTCCCGCCGGGGAGCCCTTGATGATGTGTGTTTGGCCATTCTCGGGAGAACCGCATCCAAAGTTCAAGCAAAGTTCCAACCGATAGTGCCCAATGTACTCAACCATTGAGATCCCAAAACAATATCACATCCACCCAACTCGGAGGGCAAACATGTCCCGCTTGAGTGCATAGTCCCCTATCTGGATTTTAACATTGCGACACTTTCCCTTACAAGGTAAGGTTCCCCCGTTGGCTACCATGACCTCAAAGGAGTTACAAGTGTGGATATAGCAATTTGCCCGCAGAGAAACTCTAGGGTCAATAAAGTTGTGTGTGCTTCCCGAGTCCAAAAGGATGGAAAGACGTTGGCCCTTGAAAAATCCCGTAACCTTCATGGTTTGAGGGGTAGTAATGCCCGCAAGGGCATGGACTCGTAATTGCCGTTTCAGGTTCCCTGTTTCACTTCTTCTTGTGGAGGAGGTGTTTCTGGAGGGTCCTCATCCTTATCACTCTCATCGAGGTATCGTGTTCTTCAACATCGATCAGTAACAATTTTTTGTGTGCACACTTATGCCCTTTGAAAAACTTTTCATCACAATTATAGCATAATCCTTGGGCACGACGTGCATCCATCTCTTCGGTGGTGAGGCGCTTTGGTGCAAGCAGGTTTATTATCAACTCGGGTTTTGGGCTCTAGGAGGAAATGAAGGTCTATTTTGCAGTAAACTTTGATGGGCGTCTTTGGGCAGAGAGTTTAGATTCGGCCGTACGGGCCAAACCGATAGCTTCCATCATAGTTCGTGGTTTCAACATTTTGACTTCGCTTGGAGTTCCATCTTCAACCCACCGATATAACAACTCGGAAGAACCCTTCACTCAATCCTCTTGTTCGATTGGCCAATTTTTCAAATTGAGCTTGGTACTCTCGAACCGACCCCGTTTGTTGTAGTTTGGATAAGGCTCCCGTGAAGTCCTCAAACTCACTAGGACCAAATCGAGTGAGTATTTGGGATTCAAAATCCTCCCAAGAGAGATTTGGGTAGGTAAGACGCAACCATTGAAACCAAGCAGAGCCTCGCATTCCAAGTTAAAGGAAGCCATCCGGACTCGATGAAATACCGGTACATTATGAAGTCGAAAGAATTGGTCAACCCGACATAGCCACCCATCAACATCCTTCCCACCGAATTTGGGAAAGTCCAACTTGGGCATTCTCAAGGGTGTATCATGGTCACGATTCCTTGTAGAACTCTCACCTTGGTATTCCGATTTGGGTGGTTCTCTTCTCGCCTTGTTGTCCACTTCACCAATGCTTCTTCTAAGCGATTGCTAGTGGCCTCATGCTCTAGGCGAAGACCTTGGACTTCTTCCCTTATGGAGTGAAAAGCCGAGTTCAAGTTCTCAATGGCTTTTGTTAGGGAATCCAAGTGTTCTAGTTCTTTCTGGTGTCCACGAGTACCCTGGGCCATTTTTTGACCTTTTGTGACCAGTTACTAAAAATAGAATTGAATTTTTTTGACTTACTATTTTTAGTAAGTGCCCAAAAAAGTGCTTGGGTGCTATATATCAAAATGATCAGCAGGAGGAGGTGGTCACAATGAGCTATATCTCTTAACACTACTTTTTGGCACCCCAGACTTTTTTTTTTTTATCTCCTGTTTTGCTGAGTCTAACGGTGTTTACAGATTCTGATTCTGAGCTACTGAGCAAAAGTTGGGTACTGGAGCACTATCTAAAACTGGTCGTGTTTCACACTCAAGATTCTCTGTATTTTGTAGGTGACTGATATGACAGTTCTGTTCTGACTCAAGACCGTGAATTCTCGCCCCGACCGTGCCGACCTCTCCGACTCGATCGACTCGACCGTGGATCGCCATCTGTAAATTTGACTGTTACTCTCCGTACTTTCAACTTAAGTGTCACCCTCATGGCTTATCCCGAATGCATGTCCCTTTTGTTATTTTTTTGGTAGAGGACTCCTTTCTCATATGCTCACTTTTGAAATGCAGGTTTACGAACGGGGGTGTTTGGATTCTTATTTTGATTTTTATTTTTGCATTTTTTACAGGTTGCAGTTTTAACATAACCAGGGAATGCTAAGTATAGGAGTATGTACCACCCATAGGCCCTCTAATATACCGACAGTGACGAACAATAGTGCTCGGACCAATATTTCAGGCCACTACTCAAGGAGGATTCCACACATACCCTTGAGCACACTACCTGCCTCTCTGACAATACGGGAGGGTAATCGTCCAGGATGCTGTGTCCCGTAGACTATGAGTAATACAAGGCCGAAGAGCTTCCTAATGGCTAAAAGTTTGTTTAATCCTAGATGGTCTCCCGATATACCCGAAGATACGTGGGAGCTCAAGTCCGTGCGCGAGTTCCGTCTCGAGGCCCGGGTATTGGAGCCCGATCGCCCCTCACTTCACTAGACGCTTTATGGGCTATCTAGCTTAGCCAATAACGACAGATCCTTCGCGATATTTT
Organism: Wollemia nobilis; assembly: GCA_028583015.1. Taxonomy (NCBI): domain Eukaryota; kingdom Viridiplantae; phylum Streptophyta; class Pinopsida; order Araucariales; family Araucariaceae; genus Wollemia; species Wollemia nobilis. The sequence goes on from JAQPPZ010002399.1 coordinate 4,364,638, forward strand.
AAAACCCCCGGTACAGTGTTTCTACCTACTCAACTAATAATATATTTTTTTGTTTTTGGTCTGGAAAAAAAAACACCGTATTTTTTTTTGGATTTTTTTTTAATAAGGAAAAAAGAATGGAAAAAACACACGGAATTTATACCTAACAAAGCGGATTGGATGGCAAGAATCGTTGCAGCTTGCAGCAGAACCTGGCCCCGGAAAGCGCTCCGATACCACTTGTTAAGATCCCGCTATAAAATAAACTCAAATAACACACTCTCACACAATTGCTTGGAAATAACTCACATAAACATCACATTAATATAACAAAAATTTGCATAAAGAACAATCTCACAATAGAATTGAATCGCAGGCCTCTTCGAGGGGGCAACCTCCTTCAATACTTCATTAATTTTGCAAAAGATGGTTACATTGGTGCCTTTTCGGGTATTTAAGGAGTTTCCTTCCAAGGTTGGCTTACATGCAAAATGCCACCCGGATTACATGCATAATGCCACCCGAATTACATGCATAGTGCCACTTTGAATTACATGCACAATGCCACTCGAATTACATGCACAATGCCACACGAATTACATGCACAATGCCACCTATCTACCATGTGTTACATAAAAAGGGTGCCATTTGTCATAGGCACTACCTAAGCTAAAACTTAGAACATTACAAAATATTAATCATGGGTACTACCCACGTTCACTAGGAATTATTACAAAAGGGGAGTTATTACATTAAGGGTTAGGATGAGATCCTAACACTATCTCCTCACGAGCTTAATAGAATTGCTAAAATCAAACAAATAAATAGACCTCAAAAAAATAAACTTCTCTTATATAGATCAAATAGTATTAGCTCAACCAGTTAAACTCATCGACTTTCAGGGAGGAGAGATAGGCATGAATCTTGCCAATTAAAACAAGGAGTCAAATCCTGATTGTTTTAGAAATTCATTCCCCTTTACTGTAATGTCCTTGTATTGAAACTTTGTGGAAGATAGATTCTACCTTTTTTCAAGATTATTCAAGTATTTAAGATAATTCTCTTTGTTACCTTATTGGTTTGATATGCTTGTTTTTAATTACCTATTAAGACCTAATAATAATGAGAAAATTTAAAATTATCATGCTAAATATGAGATAATTTAACTCTATTAACAAACTCAAAACCCTTTTCAAAGGTACTAATTGTAATCCTCTAAAAAAATTAGAAATAATGCTCAAGTTTGTCTTCACCATCACACATAATAATAAATAATTTGTTATTACTATAATGGCCAATAATGGCTAAGCAGTCTCCTCCCAACCATGATCCCTCTTGGTCTAGTTATCCTCAATTGAGTGGATTATATGTCAATCTATGCATCTTCTTGGTTGTGATCTTCAAATTTCATACCTTGATATTTCTATCTTTAAAATGTCCTTTTTAGGTTAGGTAGGCTGATTTGTACTACATTGGGTGGGTGTAATCCGGTATAAGATTCAATGAATCCCTTCTAAATCTCTCCCTACTTTCGCTTTCCCTTTCTATTTCCTGCAATCACAGAGAAGATATAATTTTTAGTTTAAGCTAAATTTTATGATCAAACATTATTCAAAATAGTAGTAGCTAAACATTTTAATGATGAAAAATATGAAGATCATTGATCTTCGTTTATCGCTATCAATTTTAACTATTGATTTCATTTTTTACTTGTCTTTGAATTCAAACCATAAATTGCCTCATTAAAGGTTTTTATGCCATAGAATTTACTTTATTTTATTATTATTATGATTATTATTATTATTATTATATTATTTTTTAATTTATTTTTAACCACTCTTCAATAAATCTGGATATCATTAAATTGTGTTAGAATATATGCTTTCAAAGGTTTTATTTAATTTTAATTTTCCTCTCCTTGATATATTTTAATTCATTAAAAATATCCTAGTCATTGATTTTATTTTAAAATGTTTGAGCCATTGATTAATGTTGAGTCTTTGATCTTACTTTACAAAATTTATTAATAATTTTACTTCATTAACCCTATTGGTCGTTTGCAATATTCAATGCCTATAAAATTTATTTTATTCAAATTGTAGACACCAAAATCTGGCACCCTCTAGATCACATTCACCACCTCACCATCAAATCCTGCATAATAAAGATATATGCCTAAGTTCTAACTTAGGGATATAAAATCCTGCACATGATTCTATTTTCCTAATTTATTTAATTAGGAAAATCACCCTAGGATACCTTGTCCACACATTGGACATGTGTCCTGGACACTTCACTTAGAATCTTTGCCACATCTCACCCACTCTTGTCCCCTTTTGTCTTTGCACATAGGACAGATTCCCAACACCCATGTTGCATCTAATCCACTTTGTCCCTCTTGTCCCTTCACATAGGACAAGATCCCATGTTTCACTCCACTTGTAGCCACATCACCCCAGTTAACTGAGGCACACTAGATGACTCACTCTAACTGCCCCTTCCACTTAACAACCCAGATTTGCCACTTGGCAAACCAGGCTTGCCACCTCTCACTTCCCTCCAAAACCCCAGGGAGCCTATAAAAGCATCATTGATCCATCAAGAAAAGGGAGCTGAATTTGCATACCGATAGGCTACCAAAATACGCCTAGACCCGATGAGAAACTGAGAGCGCGAGCTCGAATCTGATCATTGGCATGCATCCCGAGGTGACCTGTCATCTCAGCCAAAACCGCCCACCCATGGTTCTACAGTCAAAAATGTGCATCCATGGTTTCACAACCGTAGGTCCACGGTTTCCATCCCGCAACCGCATTTCCACGGTTCCACAGTCCCGAACAGAGATAAGTAATCGAACATGTTGAGCAAGGTTTTTATTAATTGAATATTTTATGTTATCTGCTTTGCATATGCATATCAGTGATAGGTTTATAAATAGTATTGGTTTTACCGCTTGACTATACAGGTGCTATTAATCCCCCTTGCTGGTTTTGTATGTGTACAGGTAATAGGTACCTTGAATGAGCTATTGAAGCTGGAGTGGTCCCTTGCTGGATACCAAAGCCCCCTCACCCCTTTGAAGCTGTGACGAAGGAACGAAGAACACCACACCCTACGAAAGAGTCGGAAGATCTCCCCTCCTCCATCGAAGCATTGCATATCAGATAGACAAGAAGAAGCATTGTAACATTGCTCCCAACACGCTTGGGGCAATTCAAAAATCCTTTTGTAACACATTGTATCACTATTAATACAAAAGGGGCATTTTGGAAAAATTACTTCTCTCTCTCTATTTTTATTTAAATAAATTGTGTTCAGTTCTTTGGTTACAGAAATGGTGATCACGGTGGGACCCCTAAGGGTTCCATTTTGTTTTGCCTTGCTTTTTAAATCTGTTTACTAATCTCTGTCTGCACCTACAGGTTTCGGGAATTCGAGACGCACATGGATTCGACCTTAGATCGACACTTTCAGAAAACCTTGTGGTCGAACTGTTCACTGTGGAAACAGAGACACGATTTCTATCTAAGTAAACATAGATATGCGGTTTGAAAATGTAGAAGCGTGGTTGTTGCATGGGAAATGTGGGCCGACGGTTTACAATAGGAAGGAGCGGAAGGAACACAGGTCTGTACTTCATGCTTTCTGTTTCATTTTTGCCTTAGTTCTAGTTTAGATTGCATTTAAGTAGATTAAGAGTCCTAATCCTGTATGCCTTTGTGTGCACTTAGGTCTTAGGGATAGGAGAAAGAACTTAAAATTTTGCATTCACACATAAAATAACAAGAAAAATTTGAAAAAAAATCTGCATTTGCATAGTAGAAAATAGATCATTTTGCATTCACCGGGTTAGGAATAACTCAGGTGTTTATTTCAGGTTTGGGTCTATAATATTATTCTATTTCTATTGATAGAAAGGACCCACGCATCCACGGTTGGGATATCCCAAATGCAGACGTACGGTTGGCAAACCACGCACCCGTGGTTTACCAGAACTAACCACGCATCCACAGTTAGCCCTGTTAAACAGAATCTGATTAAATTAGACCTAAAATTGGTACTTTTGCCCTTGATTTGCTATTTTTCATTCTCTATTTTCTATTTTTTGCATTTAGGCCATTGAAACATAATTGCATAGTAATTTTGCATAACACCCTAGTTAAACAAAACCACCACACACTCACATAAACATTGGAAAATGATTAGATTTCATCACCGTCAAGTTTGGATTTCATCACCGAACCACCAACATTATACCCTATTCTTAGCCAAGGCCGATTCCAAGATCCATCATAACCCATGGGTGATAGCACGCATCTCTCTTCGGAGAGGTGTATCGCAGACTATAGGTGAACTGGGTGAGGAATTGGTAGGACATGTGCTCCCTGGTCGTGTGTGGACTTCATTACCACACATTATAGGTGGGATTACATGACCTAGAGTTCATAGCCAGGTTGTCGAGCTATGAGTATACAGGTGAAATCCTAGATTCATTTAGGGCAAAACATTGAGCACACGTCTTTTTCATTTTTCAAACAAATTTAAAAAAAAAAAAAATACGAAAATCTAGCATCAAAAATTTTGTGTGTTTATTTGCTTTGTGTGTTGTATTGCATTGTATTGTCACTTTACTTGCATAGATAGTCTCACTTCGCATCTTACCACATAGTAGCGTATGGTAGTGACTCGTAATCAAGCTAAGAAACTAGTGTCAAACCAAAGTCAGTGGTCTTCCCCTATGGCCTCTCAGTCTGGCAATGTCCCTCACACTTCGGTGGTGGGACAAGTAGGTATACCCCTTTCTATGTCCCAGAGTCTTGATGTAGGGCCTTCTAATAATACCCCCAACATGGACATAGACATTATGCATAGAGCTACTCACACAACCATACTTGAGACACCTAGGAGTGAACCTCCTACGGTGGTAGACAGTCAGGTCACCATGATAGATATGGATACTATTAGAATGTACTTGAATGCAGCTGGAATGGTCTTCCCATCATTACCACCACTCTCCATCCCATCACGTGTCATACCCTCATCACAACAAGAATCCATATTCACCTATCCATAGTAGTCAGAACAGATTTTCACCAATCCTCTCTTTGAGTTGGTTGTTGTAGCATTGGCCAATCAACCATCGTCATCCAACCAAATCCCCCCACATTATCACAACAAATGACCATTACCACTAATCCCTTGTATGAAACAATTCCTATTGTTTCGCAAGCCCCAACATCCATTCCTCCATCCACACTTGTAGGACATACGTCTCATACCATTCCATAGTCAATAGCGATACCTTTTGCTACTTACCCCCCATCTACCTCCACTACCATGGTTATTTCACAACCAACTCAGTCCACCACATCATAGGTAGCAGTCCCTACGTCAAATGCAATTGCTATGCAACAGGATTTCTTACAGTTGCAACAAATGATTTTAGATAATGCTAACCATAGCATGAACCCTGACCCTAACCAACATTTGCAAGGGATTGAGAAAAATCTTCCACCTACATCTCATCAACCTAATGCCTTTATCCAAGATCCATCTTGGGTAATGCGTCCTCCCTCTACCACTATGGTTCATAATCAACCACCACACCCATATGCTAACGCAATAGGTCAACATAATATCATACTTCCATCACCCCATCCATATCATAACATCCCTCAACATCCATACCATAACACATTTCAGCCACCCATGTCTTATCACCCACAACCTACATACAATCCACCCCATTACCAACAACATCAAGTACATTCGAGTGTCAATCCTGTAGATGACCCTAGATACCAGTTTCTACAGAGTCAGATTGATAGTCTTGCCATGCAAACTCTAGGTTTGCAATACCAAAAGCCAACTTTGAGGTAACTACTCAATCACCCTATTCATGCTTCGGTACCAGAGCCGCCATATCCACATGATTTTCAAATATCGAAGCTTGAATTTAAAGGGGAAGAGGATCCCCGTGAGCACATAACAAGATTTGTGAATGCATGCTTCAGAATCAAAAGCAATGATGCATTACTATTACATACATTTCCTCAAACATTAGGGGGAGAAGCCCAAGACTGGTACAACCACCTACCACATCAAAGTATTTTTACCTTTGAACAACTAGCGGACCAGTTCCTGGAAAGATTCACCCTAAATGTTAGAAAACAAACAACATTGACTGATTTGATTTATCTAAAATAATATGATGATGAATCAGTCTATGACTTTGGCAATAGATGGAGATCAATCATGATCAAGTTACCATTTTCACTCCCTATGCCAGAGATAATATGAATGTTCACGAAGAGTTTTGGTAGACCCATCTCTTCATTGCTACAACTACAACAGTATAGAACATTCGATGAGGCACTCGCCCAAGCAAAATTGATTGAAGAAATCAAAATTCAAGAAGGTGAGATTAAGCCTAAGAAGAAAGAGTGGCACAATAAGAATCAAAAGGGGAATAACCATGGTCAGTCCAAGACCGCATAGGTTAATCAGATAGTTTTGAGCCAACCATAGTCAAATCAACTGGCTCAAACACAAATCCAACAACCCCAACAACAACAACAATCGCAACAATCGAATTATCAAGTGGTTCCACCCCCACAATAGGCACAAAATTAGACACAACCTACGAAAAGGCAACAATGTCATTTTAAGCCAAAAATAAATTACACACCAGTACAAGAGCCATATTCATTAGTATTTCAGAAGTTGTATGCGACAAAACTTTTTAATTTGCCGAAAATGAAACCTGATGATCCTAACAAACCAAAGACAAAAGGTTACAAAGAACACCTCTTTTGCATCTATCATAGACAAAGAGGACATGATATTGAAGGTTGTCATGGATTTAAAGGAATTGTGCAAGATTTATTGGAAGTGGGTACAATCAAAGTTGACAACCCACTAGCCCAAAATAACCAAAACCTAGGCATATATCAGACACCTTTGCCACATCGAGAGGTAAATCAACAACCGATGGGAGCATCAACTTCTACAGTTCCTCCCAATCAGGTTAATTATGTGTCTCAACTACCACAAGGTTTTGTAGGGGCTATCAGTATAGTTACCCATGGACAAAGGTAAGCTAATCGCACAACTCAAGCTCTGACAACATCACCAACCAATGTGCCCATACAACTTGGATCGAGTGGGCCACCACCACCTTTCCACAACCACCCTATTGTTACACTGAACAGCCGGTTAACACAGAGTTTGAAAATGGCTTCAAAAAAATTGTCAATTTATGAGCTAATACAACAATCAACACCTCATAGGGAAGCATTGATGGAAATTTTAAAGTCTATTCAAGTACAATCAGAAGACCCCAATGCATTCAATTCCTTTGTGGGTAGTGTGCAAAAGTGCATGGAACCCTCGATAGTATTCTATGACTTTGAGGAAAAACAAATATCAATAGATTCACCTGATCCACCACTGCACATAGTAGCTCACATTGATAGGAAACCCTTCAAGAGAGTGCTTATTGATATTGGTTCTTCAATCAACCTCATTACCACACCTGCCATGATGAAGCTCAACGTCCCATCATCTCACATCACAACATCCACATTCACTCTTAGGGCCTTTAATGATGCTTTATGCTCAACTGTAGGGAATGTTGTTCTTCCCGTCACCGTGGGGGTGAAAACAATACATGTTCTCTTTCACATCTTGGAAGGGGAAATGCAATATAACATACTTCTTGGATGCCCTTGGATTAGGGAAATGAAGTGTGTGCCTTCAACATTGCATCAATGCTTAAAATATGTGCATGAAGGTAAGGTACATTGCATACCAGCTGACACTGAACCTTTCAAGTACTACAACTTTATTTCAAACCCATATGAGCCATTGCTTCCATCAACACATCTAACCATCCAACCACTAGTCATTAGAACCATTCCATCCAACACCACATCATCAAAAGCACCCATTCCAGAAGAGTTGCCTATAGTTGACCCAACTTTTGCATCCAAAAGCGTTAGCTCAGTGCATCCTTCAAACACCGCATTTCATTTTCAAATTACACCCACCCATCCTGCTAATCAATTGCCAACTCCATCTAGTACACTTCCAGATCCAAAGCAACCATTCACATTCAAAGCACAACCCACATCATCAACCACTACTTCACAGTCATTAGAACCCGTAGTCTCACAAATAGGGCCACCTATTAGAGATAATCCACCACCGCCAATAGAGCCAAGAGCTAATGCTCAAGAACCCTCTTCATCCACTGAGCCATTAGCCACACAACCATCTAGAGTTGTAGTACATCTCGCCAATCCAAGTATTGGTGAGTACATTATTGAAAGTGTCACAGTTACACCACCTATTGAGTCAGTCAGGGATTACGGTCACCCTCGTGACCCACCTTTAGCTATAGGTGATCTGTATAGAATGGGTTCTCAAACAAATGCAATCAATTTCATATACGGAGGGGTAGATTCTTCATCTGACCCACCTCCTCAAGACGACAACTTTTTACAAGAGTTTAATGAAAACATTGATTATTTGTCTAACCCAAGTTTCCCAGTGAGATATTTTTGAAGGGTTAATTGGCAAGGATATGGACTTGGAAGACATGAACAAGGTCCTCACCACATAATTGAACCAGAATACAGAGAGCCAAGTGACCGCTCCGGTTTAGGCTACAAACCTTCCATCACAAGTTCCTCTTTGAATCAAGATTTCCAAGAACTTGACATAGAATGTGAAGAAGAAGAGGAAAAGAGCGATGAGGAGGATGAACCTAATGATGAGGATGAACAAATAGAAAGTAGATACCAAATCTACAATTTTTACCCTCAAGAGCAAGCCTTACAACGAGAAGCAGATTATGAAGATCCTACTGAGATGGCATACCTTAGGCAAGACCCTGAGCCACTAATACTAGGACCTCATACAAATGCTAATGGCTTCTGGATGAGTGACAATGATGAACCCGATGAAACTAAAATGATTTTCATCAACCATGCTCTTGAGATACAAGCCAGGAGAATGCTCCAAGTTGAAGCACATCCTGAATGGCTTAATCAAGAAGAAGAAGAGCCTCAAGAAGAGATAATATATGGAGAAACCATGCAAAGAGATAACTGGTATCAAAAGAAGTTTCCAATAGACCATGCACTTTTTTGGCTAAACAAAGAGCGTGAGGGTCCTGAACTAGAACCTCCTCCATCACATTGGCAAAGCATGCAACACAACCAATCACACACATTAGGTCAGTTGCAACCTAGAGAATATGAGTCATCAATTCTTGAATCACAGCCACCTCATTTCCATCAAGTCAACATGATTTCTATTGATTTGCTCACCCCACTCCGCAATCCATATGATGAGACAAAACCGATCCATATCGACACTAGTCTCATAGCCATGGACAGGATTTCATCCCCGCCATCCACTACTGAATTCATCCTATCCAAAGAGTTGTTGCATGCTTCAAACGCTTATATTCCACAACAACCTTCATCATCAAACAATTCAATTTTTCAAACTGAGATAGAGGGGGAAACCCCAGACACATTTGAAAATGTGGCAGATGATATCCACCTCATCCCAACTCCACATCAGCTAGAGGAAGGTTCTCACATGTTAATTGAAGAGTCTATAGACGTGAACCTTAGTGAAGATGCGGATAATCCCCAGATTGTAAAAGTGGTGAAAGAATTATCCATAGAAGAAAAAGAGTGCATCATAAACATGCTTATAAAAAATAAAGAAGTGTTTGCATGGTCCTACAAAGACATGCCTGGCTTAGATCCGGACTTGGTAGTCCACAACCTTACGCTAGCACATGATGCCAAGTCGTTCAAGCAGAAGCTTAGGAAATTCCATCCAACAGTCGCATTAATTGTGAAAGAAGAGCTGCAAAAGTTATTGGATGTACACTTTATAGTACCAATCGATTATCCTGAATGGCTTTCAAACATGGTACCCATTCGCAAACCGAATGGGGGGATACGCGTATGCACTAATTTTTGAGACTTAAACAAAGCGTGTCCCAAGGATGATTTTCCTTTGCCGAATATTGATCAATTAGTAGACTCCTATGTTGGTCATGAAATGCTTTCCTTAATGGATGGTTTCTTGGGATACAACCAAATTCAGATTAATCCCGAAGATCAACATAAAACAACATTTACAATGCCTTGGGGGACATTCTGCTATAGAGTGATGCCTTTTGGGTTAAAGAACGCAGGAGCTACATATCAGTGTGCCATGACGTACATATTTCATGATTATATGCATAAGATAATCGAGGATTATGTAGATGATCTTATTGCTAAATCAAAAATGCGTCTTGAACACATAGATGTGCTAGAAAAGGCATTTGATCGATTGATAGAACATAAGGTAAGGTTAAATCCTAAGAAGTGTGTATTTGGTGTCACATCAGGAAAACTTCTAGGATTCATTATTTCCAAGCGAGGCATTGAAGTAGACCCAGGCAAGGTAAAAGCAATATTAGAAATGTCACCTCCCAAAAACTTGAAAGAGTTGCAAAGTTTGCAAGGAAAAGTCCAATCTATTCGATGATTCATTGCGCAACTCTCAGATAAATGCAGGCCTTTTAACCACCTATTACAAAAAGGAGTGATATTTTCTTGGACAACTGAATGTCAGGAGGTATTTGATGATATAAAGAAATATCTGGCCTCACCGCCAGTTCTTACGCCACCTAGAACAAGAGTCCCATTTCACCTATACATTTCTACAACAGATTTTGCTTTAGGGACAATGCTTGCACAAAAGAATGAGAAAAATAAAGAACAAGCAGTTTACTACATCAATCGAACATTGGTAAGTTACGAAACAAGATATGCTTATGTCGAAAAGTTATGTTTAGCAGTGGTTTTCACCACTAAGAAACTTAGACATTACATGCTAAGCAATACCACCTATGTTATAGCTAGAGAAAACCCTCTGCGATACATGATGACTCGCACTTACAACAACACCTGCACTGCTAAATGGATAATGCTTTTAATAGAATTTGACCTCGAATTCATAAGTCAAAAATCCATAAAAGGGCAAGTGATAGCTGATCAATTAGCGGAAGCTCCACTACACAATGATAGACCATTAATAATTGAGCTTCCCGACGATTCAGTATTTTCTATCATAGAACAAGAAGAAGTGGTTTCACCTGAGGATGAAGCAGATATGACAATGTTCTTTGATGGATCCAAGTGCGAAAAAGGGCAAGGTGCAGGAGTTGTGTTTTACACACCTGAGGGAATACCCATTCCCTTATCATTCAAACTCGACTTCACATGCACTAATAATAATGCAGAGTATGAAGCCTTAATACTAGGTCTTCATTCAACTATAGCAATGGGAATAAAAATATTAAGCATTTTTGGTGATTCTCAATTGGTTGTCTACCAAATAAAAGGAGAATACCAATGTAAAGAACCAGTCTTAAAGAAATACCATGAAGTAGCAATAAGGTTGCTAGAAAAATTTGACTGGTATGAAATTAGTAACTTGCCACGATCGACAAATAGATTTGTGGATGCAATGGCTTCCTTGGGATCTCTCATCCCTAAAAATGAACATGGAGAAGTGCAACCGCTAATCATAACAACAGTGTCTAAACCATCAATTCAAAAAGCAGAATCTATAGGTGAGAAGAATGTTTGTTTGATACATGTCGAACCTTACAATTCTTACCTTGATGAGATAAAAGACTTTCTCAAGTCAGGCACACTACCAATAGAAATGACACGAACTGCAAAAAGAACATTCAAACAAAGAGCCATTCATTTCACTTTACTTGGAGATGTGTTATATAAACGTGGTTATGATGGAATATTACTACGATGTTTAAATCCAATTGAAGCAGAAAGAGCAATATCAGAAGCCCACGATGGTACTTGCGGTGGTCACTTCAGTGGAATGGCAATTGCAAAAAGAATATTGCGCATGGGATACTATTGGCCGAAAATGGAAAATGACTATTGCAAATACGTCAAAAGATGCCAAAAGTGCCAACATCATGCAAACTTGACTCATGTGCCATCACAAAATTTGCAACCAATTCAAAGTCTTTGGCCATTTTCACAATGGGGCCTTGACTTGATTGGTAAAATAACACCTGCTTCATCAGGACAACATAAATTCATCATAACCACCATAGAATACTTCACAAAATGGGTGGAAGCAATTCCAATGACCACTACGACTGGACCTCGAATAGCGGAGTTTATACTTCAGCATATTATCTATCATTTTGGAATACCCTCAAAAATAATTTTTGATAATGGAAAGTCATTTAAGAATAAGGATGTTAGAGCATTGTGCAACAAATTCAAAATTCTACATAGTTTCTCAACACCTTATTACCCACAAGCGAACGGGCAAGCTGAAGCAACCAACAAGACAGTAATATCTATTCTCAAGAAATTGGTAAAAGATAATCATCGAGATTGGCATACTCACCTCCCTTTAGCACTATGGGCTTACAGAACAAGCATAAGAACGCCAACGGGAGCAACGCCATTTTCACTAGTTTACGGTGCAGAAGCTATATTACCATTAGAGCTCGAGATACCATCCTTGCGAATCGCAATACAAGAATTCATGGATGATGATACAACTAGACAAGCACGTCTTGACCAATTGACAATTATTGATGAGAAACGTATCAATGCTCTAGAGCATTTACGAGTATATCAAGATAGAGTCAAACGCGCTTACAACGCAAAAGTCCATCCTCACGAATTTCAAGTGGGGGACCTAGTGCTCAAAGAAAATCAACAAAATACCAATGCTTTACCGCACTTAAGGGATAAATTTGCAGCAAATTGGTTGGGCCCATATATTGTAAAGCAAAATTTGGGACAAGGAACATACAGACTTTCCAATTTAGAAGGGAAATTGGAGCCAGAACCACTAAACATTATGCACCTAAAGGCATTTTATGCATAAAACGACTTGCAATATATGTATATATATGTACATGGCTAAAAAAAAACAAAAGATTTCATTTTACAACATTGCATGCATTTCACATTGTAAATAGACATATTTTTAATTACATTTTGCATATTGCATTTGCATTTCAATTATATGTTCATACACAAAAAAAAACATATAGTTGCATCCATCCCATCCCTTGCTCAGTAATATTTAATAGTGGTGATGATACGACCAAGAAAACAAGTTTCGAGAGTTGGGGGTATTCAACTAAGATTCTTTACAACTCACAAAATCATACACATCATATATCATATATCATACAATTTTCAATCACTCAAACATATCTAGTGAAATAAATCAAACTTCATGACGTGTCCAATTTTCATTAGGACCAAAGCACTTTTATCACATTAAGAAATCTTGAGTATGGTAGATTGACCCAAAGCAATATGGAACCAAATACACTTTTACAAATCTTAAAACATCTTGAATGATAGAAAGATAATGCCAATTTGGGTAAACCTCGAAGCAAAAAAAGTAAAATTCTTCGCTTACCCTATCACGCAACATAGTCCAAAAAAATAGTGGTTATCACCACTACCACAATGAAACAAAAAATATAAATAAATGTAGAGTAGTAAGGATAGGGTCACATTCTCATCATACTTCGGTTGAGAATCCGATTCCCCAAAACTCTATACAAAAATAATTACAAACACACACCACAGATCTCTAAAGCTGAAAATATCGTACTATGTTCCCCTTAGAAAGCTATGTAGTCATCACAAAGGCTTAAAGATCAAATCATTGGACTATGGAGTGAGCCTCCACCGGGGCTATAGATGCTTGAATGGCAGTGGAGTAAACTCATGCAGGGTGACATGTCTCTCTCTCAAGAGGGAGACCTCTGAACGCACATACGGGTAAGCTAGCCAAAAGGAGAACCAATAAAAGGTACCATCCAAATCACTCAATATGGGGCAATAAACATCACAATCACATGCACTGGTTCTGGATTGCTTAGGGTCATCGACACGCAAGATTTAGTAAATGAACTTCACTTGCACACAATATGGTCCTAAAGAAAGTAAGATAACGTCAAGAAAAAATGGTTGACATTACTAGGTTCTTTGAGTCTCTGAAAATCTATTGCAGTTACATATCAAAAATCAAACCAAATCCATATCAACATTCACATTTCCTTCATACATACCACATACCTCATCAACAAAGAATCATCAAGTGGGATACCCCCAATTGCAAAAATGAACAAGTAAAGGTCAAATACTTTGAGCTAAAAAAAAGATTACATGAGCAACATGCATACCATCATTTAGTTACATGAATAAAAATCAAATGCATTTCACATATTCATTTACATTCATTATCATAGCAAAAAGATAAATATTAGATTGCATCATACAAAAAAGCAACACATAAGCAAGAGAATGCATATACAAATAACACATGTGAATCCCAAAATAAAAATGCCATGTATATATATATATTATATACGAAAGTCTACAAAGTACAAAATGCCCGAAGGTAGTATACATCGGAGCACTGAGGCTCATACTAAGATAAAATATACAAAAAACAAAAATAATGCAATAAAACAACTAGCTAGCGCCAGCAGGATCCCTCCGTGGACCCTGCATTGTAGAAGCCCCATGAGAGCTCGAAGTACGATGAGTCCTGTGACTCGTCTCGGTCCCTCGGGTAGCAGTGGCAGCAGATGATGAAGGAGGAATAGGCAAAGGAATCTGATGCTCATGAAGAATGTTCTCCAACATCTCGATGTAGACAGCCTGCTTACGTAGGCTCCTCAAATCAGCACCCTGACGAGCGACCCTCTGAGAAATCTCAGCCCGTAGAGATGCAATAGTCGAAGCAGCATCGTCCCCTCCAGAACCTGACTACAACCGAGAAAGCTCACCCTATAAATGGGTAATCTCACCACCAAGTCTAGTGATCTCTGCATCCTTAGCAGCAAGAGCATCGTTGCTAGGTCCATACCGCAAACCATCCACCTCAGCTTGTAGGTGAGTCACCTCACCCTAGTACCATGCTAAATCGGCCTTCACCCAACCCAGCTCCAACTCTAGACTATCTCACTCAGCCTGGAGAATACCCCACTCCTCCTCTGACCATCGAGGAGGTGCACCCTCATCATCACCACCAGCCTCCTCAGGCTGCTGAACATCTGTACCCATGTCAGCTCTCGAAGAGCTACCTCATCGATGCTTCATCGACCAAGGAACCCATCCACCCACATCTACATCATCACCACTCCCATCATCATCTACGATGACACTAGGAGTCCATAGAGGCTGACTCACAAACCACACATCATACTCAACAGTCATGCCCACATCATCCAAGTCAAGCACCTCCAAGTCTGAGTCATCAACAAGATCATCGACTCACTAGAAGTCAGGAGCAACAGGCAACCCCAACTCATCACCCCATCACCTATACATAATAGGCGCATCAAGAACATCCTGAACGAGCCCAAAATGATGCTACACATGAGAGAACTGGATGAACTCCATATCCCTCAGATGGGCGCCAACAACCCATCGTCCTCTGCCTGACGCGATGAAGCTCTGCTGCATCTGTCACCCAATCCAAACCTCTCCAAGGCCACCAACACATCAAGTCCCTAGTCAGAGAACTCAAGATATCTCTATACCCCGAGGTGCTCACAACTGATCGACTAGTCTCCTCGCTAAGTACCCATCTATATGCACGAGGAGAAGTAGCATCTACACCACAGGGTAAACCAATAGGGTGACCAATGATAATATGCTCCCAACACCAAATCTAGAGCAAAATACTACAACCCAAGCCCTTACGCCCCCGCCTCTTCACCTCGTATAACTCACTGTACACCTCACAGAGAAGAGTGGGAGCCCAAGCCAACCGATGAGGATCAGATATGAGATCTAGAACAATGGGAACCTGATTCCATGGGATCCTCGATCCCATGGAATTGGGCAACAACATGTTGCTCAATATGTACATCATGAAAGTCGACAATGCACCAAGGCTATTATCTGAATACAGGTCCAAATAGGTGATGCCACCCCTACTATAGTCTACGTCCCACATCTCACCAAATAGAGGGAATAGAGCCTCCTTTTTGTCGAGGCCAACTCGAACAATAGGACCCTCGATAGGAACATAGAATATACGATAGATATCCTCGAGAGTGATAGTCAGCTCCCCTATTGGGAGCTGAAATGTGCCCCTATCTAGATCCCAATGCTCAACAAGTGCTGAAAGGAGATCCTCATCAGCTCGGACGGTGCCTAACCACCCGCAACCATCTAAACCAATGGTCTGTAGCAAAGTCCAATCATCATCAGAAAGTGCTTTCCGCACTTTCTGAATGGTCCTCGGCCACCTATGCCGAGCATCAAGAAGCTTAACCTGAAAAGAAAACATATAAAAAAACAAAAATTAGCACAACATGCTAGAAATAAAAACAAAAACGAAAAATTTTACCTAATCATGGTAATAAAACAAAAACAATTTTTTTTTTTTACCTAATCATGGTAATAAAAACAAAAAAAATTTTTTTTACCTAATCATGGTATAAAACAAAAAAACAATTTTTTTTTACCTACTAATGGTATAAAAACAAAAACAAAACATTTTTTTTACCTACTCATGGTATAAAAAAAAAAACAAAAAATCATTTACCTAATCCTAGGTAATACAAAATAAACAAAATTTACCTACTCTTAGGTACATAAAAAAAAAAAAAACAAACAAACAAAAATATAAAAATGAAACACACATTCATTACCAACCCCGCTTAATTACACAAAAAAAAAAGGAAAATCAAAAGCAAAACAAAACAAACGCAAACACTAAAAGGGCAAATCGCCTACCTCAGCAAACCAGCCGCCAACTTCCGCTCCAGCCGAGCCACCACCACCGCTCCCCTCGCCAACCTCCATCTCACTCATCACTTCAACCACTCAATCAATGACAACTGGCAGAATGGTTTTGAAAGCGACAACAACCTTTAAATAGCCGCTTTTAGCGTGAAAAACATGCGCCCACGTTTTTCGTGCACAAAAATGCAAACCCGCATTTTGAGGCACAAAAACGTGAAAACATGGTTTCATAAAATAAAATACAAATCTACATTTTTCACCACAATAACCACAAGTCCACGATTTCAAAAAATATATCAATCAAAACATCACCAAATCTCCAAATAATCATCTACAATCATAATCAGCTGGAGTGAAACTTGTATCTAGTGGATTACCCTATACACCTAGCGGTTGCAGCGACTAGCAATCCATGCAATCCGGTTGGATGGGTAAATCACCATAAGGAAACTCATCAGACATTCACAACAAAACAACAATGAATCAAGTCAGCTAGGTCCCTAAATCTATGAGCTTAAATGTGTTCAAAAATAGATTTGCCAAGGTAATCCTACAACACCTTCCATTGGGTCAAAAGCGGAACAACAACAACAATTTGGTAATAATCAAAAACCGCTTGAGCATTAAATCCTCGACCGACTGGTTCCTTAAACCCATCATTTGGAAGGAATTGCTAAAGTAATAGTGGACGAAAACTCAAAAGAGTGGTCAGGAATTTTACCATGTATTCTACACATTAATGAAACCAAAAGCAAAATTGCAAGAACACAAATAATCCCAAGCTTGGGGCACAAAGAAAATCAAGACAAAATTCATTAACATCACATCAACATCATTTAATAAACAAACCAATTTCAACATTCGTATTTCGTCAATTGGCTTATGGGTGTCATCCTTTACCCAATCGTCAATTGAGGGGGTAAGCAAACAAATCAAAAAATTTAAATTCATTCATTCTGTGTGTCAAAGAGAAATGAGTCCATTCGTCCAATAAAGTTAGATGTCATTAGTTTTTGCACCGCATTGTGTTGTACACAATGCAGTACAAAAAGGGGCAACTGTAGACACCAAAATCTGGCACCCTCTAGATCACATTCACCACCTCACCATCAAATCCTGCATAATAAAGATATATGCCTAAGTTCTAACTTAGGGATATAAAATCCTGCACATGATTCTATTTTCCTAATTTATTTAATTAGGAAAATCACCCTAGGATACCTTGTCCACACATTGGACATGTGTCCTGGACACTTCACTTAGAATCTTTGCCACATCTCACCCACTCTTGTCCCCTTTTGTCTTTGCACATAGGACAGATTCCCAACACCCATGTTGCATCTAATCCACTTTGTCCCTCTTGTCCCTTCACATAGGACAAGATCCCATGTTTCACTCCACTTGCAGCCACATCACCCCAGTTAACTGAGGCACACTGGATGACTCACTCTAACTGCCCCTTCCACTTAACAACCCAGATTTACCACTTGGCAAACCAGGCTTGCCACCTCTCACTTCCCTCCAAAACCCCAGGGAGCCTATAAAAGCATCATTGATCCATCAAGAAAAGGGAGTTGAATTTGCATACCGACAGGCTGCCAAAATACGCCTAGACCCGACGAGAAACTGAGAGCGTGAGCTCGAATCTGATCGTTGGCACGCATCTCGAGGTGACCTATCATCTCAGCCGAAACCGCCCGCTCGTGGTTCTACAGTTGAAAATGTGCATCCACGGTTTCGCAACCGTAGGTCCGTGGTTTCCATCCCGCAACCATGTTTTTGTGGTTCCATAGTCCCGAACAAAGATAAGTAATCGAACATGTTGAGCAAGGTTTTTATTAATTGAATATTTTATGTTATCTGCTTTGCATATGCATATCAGTGATAGGTTTATAAATAGTATTGGTTTTACCGCTTGACTATACAGGTGCTATTAATCCCCCTTGCTGGTTTTGTATGTGTACAGGTAACAGGTACCTTGAACGAGCTGCTGAAGCTGGAGTGGTCCCTTGCTGGATACCAAAGCCCCCTCACCCCTTTGAAGCTGTGACGAAGGAACGAAGAACACCACACCCTACGGAAGAGTCGAAAGATCTCCCCTCCTCCATCGAAGCATTGCATATCAGATAGACAAGAAGAAGCATTGTAACATTGCTCCCAACACACTTGGGGCAATTCAAAAATCCTTTTGTAACACACTGTATCACCATTAATACAAAAGGGGCATTTTGGCAAAATTACTTCTCTCTCTCTCTATTTTTATTTAAATAAATTGTGTTCAGTTCTTTGGTTACAAAAATATATGAAACGGGTTCAATGATTATATTTGTGTCATTGATATCTATTAAATGGAGTAGCAATGAGGAGGGTGTGCAATGTCTCTTTTGTTTGGTTTTTCCAAGGCCTATGAATGCCTACCATAGATATTTGAATGATTGATGCCTACCATTGATTTTTTGTTAAACTTTTCCCATGCTTGTTTTTATCCTCATTTGCAATCGATGCCTACTGTTGGATCTTAGAATAATCGATGTCTATCATTGATTTTTTATTTGACTTTAACAAGGCTTGCTTTCATCCTCATTTACAATAAATTTCTACTGTTAGATTTTAGAATGATTGATGTCTACTATTAATTTTTTGTTTGAATTTTCCAAGGCTTACTTTCATCCTCATTTGCAATCAATTCCTACCATTGGATCTTAGAACAATCGATGTCTACCATTGATTTTTTGTTTGAATTTTCCAAGGTTTGCTTTCATCCTCATTTGCAATCAACGCCTACCATTGGATATTAGAATGATCGATGTCCACAATTGATTTTTTTTTTAACTTTTCCAAGGCTTGCTTTCATCCTCATTTGCAATCAACACCTACCATTGGATATTAGAATGAACGATGTCCACCATTGATTTTTTTTTTTACTTTTCCAAGGCTTGCTTTCATCCTCATTTGCAACCAACACCTATCATTGGATTTTAGAATGTTTGATACCTACCATTGATTTTTTTGTTTGACTTCTAAGGTATTTAAATTTTAGTCTTTCATATTAAATTAGTTTCAAACCATAGCAAAAGAAATGAGCAGTGTTGGTAAACAAACCACTATTATATTATTATTGACTAGCTATGAGTTTGACAAATATTCTTTTGCAATAGTCATTGTGAGGGTTCCGTATAACACCAAATGATCCCCCTTTCTTTATATTGCTAGTTTGACATACCTAATCTATTGTATATAGATAATTTTCCTATAATACACATTGGTACATGGACTAAGCTCATCCCCTCAATATACGTGCTCGTATGCGAGGAAGACTCAAAGGTTCTTTATATAGATCGATCCATGGTACATAAGCAATACTAAAAAGTATTCACTCTAGCTTTGATACCTACTTAAAAAGGCTTTTGCATACGTAGGGTGACAAGTCCCTTAAATACTTGGAAGAACTTAATTTCAGGATTTACACCGAGCGATAGTAGTGAATAGGGTAATGATGGAGTGAATATCAAAAATTGGCTTTCCTTATTTCTTTCTGATGGTTTATAGGGAACAATAACCTAGACATTGTTGTTGTGGCTATATTAGGTGGTAGATACAGTAGCCCAAAGCATGGTAGCATCACCTGTAAGTGTGGGCTAGAGGTATTATTTTTATCGAGAGCTGCCTTGCACAAAAATGAGGTATAAATTTGGGTTTTTTTGCTTCCATAATATATATTTTTCAATGCATAAAATAAAAAATTAAATACATTCATAAATCCATTTTTGTCCAAAAATTAATAATTTTTTAAGGTGTCAGATTCCACTGAAAATGCACCTTTTATAATGACAATTTTACAAAATATTTTTGCAATAGTTTTTTATTTGCAAAAAAAAATAATATTCACTAGCATTTGTTATTTCCTTGTTTTGAGTTTGAGTTGCAAAAATCCAAACAATTTTGTGTTTCTCCCTTTGTTTTGGTTTGTAAAATAACAAGTTTTGTGTCAATTTTGTAACCCTTTTTTTTGTGAGTTTTGTGTTCAAACATCAATTTAAACAAAAAGTGTGTTTCGCATGGCCCCCTTTTGTATTGCAAAAAATGATGTTCAATTTGTGATGTTGTAGCCCCTTTGAGTTTGATTTTGTAGCCTCTTTTTTTTCTTTTTCTTTTTAATTTGCATTTAAATTTAATTAAATAAACTAATATAATCAAAATAAAAATAAAAAAATAAACTAATATAATCAAATAATTAATTAACTAATTAATTAAAAAATAATAATTAACTAGTTAGATCTGCTTGTTGTGGTGCAGTGGTAAATGCCCTGGGTGCTGGTAGAGGCTGACCCAGGTTCTATTCCCCTTGTCTCCATCCTACAGATATATGGTATAGTTAGGAATGTCCTATGTACTGGTAGAGGCCGACAAGGCTCCATTCCTCCTATGCCCAACATGTTGAAAGTGGCACCTCGAAAGGGGTGTTTTCCACTATAAATTAGTTTTGGGGAGACGCTTTTCGTAGGACTGCCCAAACTACCGAACTCGTTTTGGCCATATCTCACTCATCCGGACTCGGATTGAGCTAAAATTTTGAGGGTAGATGCCTGAAAAACCCTAGAACGTCTCCACCAATTTTCATATCATTTGGAGCAACACAGATCCTAGCGCATCCCTATGTGTGAACGACATATTTGGCAAGCGGCTATGCGAGGGTTTCATCTGGGTTGAGTGCAAGCAGCTCCAGAGGTTGGTTTTTAGGGCCTTCGGGCCCTAGCGGCCAATATTTTTGTGGTTTATGCTCAATATTTTAGCAGGAAATGTTGCAGGGGATACAATATGGGTTAGAAATTTGTCTTTCAACAGATCATACTGTGAACTTGAGTGACAACGGCTTCCAATTTGCTGCACAAAAGAAAAGTGAAAACCATACCTTTCCACGACGTCTAGGGCAAGGATTAAAGAGATCACAAAACAAGTTTCAAGCAGTTGATCAAAAAATGGCTCATATCTCAAGTGAATCTGGTGCTAAGGTGCACCCACAAAATAATTCTACTGTGAAAACCCCTATCAAGGGTAAGAATTTTGAAGACTCAGTCCCAAAAATGAATTTTAGGGATGCCCTTCATGGTGGACAACCTCAGCCCAATGCTAATATCAATATTAGGGCTTCCCATAAACCTCTAAGAATGCCTAAGATTGATCCCAGGAAAATGGAGTCAGGATGTCTTAAAGCAGCTGATGGAACTCCTATTGTTAAGCTTGATATGGGTAACATTCAGACCGGCATTGAAGATTTGGAAAAAAGAGGACTAATTTGTCGGTTCGTGGGTTTTCGTCCGAGTCTATCTCCTTTCAAAGTCTGGGCTGCAAAAAGCTGGAAAACTAAAGGTGAGTTACAAATCTCTATTTATCCAAATGGTTATTTTCTTGTTTTATTTGCTAATAATGAAGATAGAGAGAAAAATTTTCAAGGGGGTCCTTGGTTTTTTGGAAGGGCAGGGCTTTTCATGAAGCCCCTGGCATACTAAATTTAAAGTCGAAGAAGAGATGCCTTCTATAGCTCCCATGTGGGTTAGACTCTTTGGCCTCCCTATTGAATTTTGGAATCCTACTATTTTTTCTTCAATTGGAAACTCTTTAGGAACTTTTATGATGATCGTTGATTGTACTCAAAATTTTGAACATATTATTTATGCTCGGATTTGTGTTTTAATGGATTTTGACAAACCCCTACCTAAAAATATCACATTACAATTTGGGGAAGACACTTGGGAGCAAGTAGTGGACTATGAGAACATTCCTTTTCATTGTAGAATTTGCCATGAATATGGTCATTTGGCCAGTGCTTGCCCAAATAAAATTCC
The DNA here is from genome assembly GCA_028583015.1 of Wollemia nobilis. Classification (NCBI taxonomy): domain Eukaryota; kingdom Viridiplantae; phylum Streptophyta; class Pinopsida; order Araucariales; family Araucariaceae; genus Wollemia; species Wollemia nobilis. The sequence continues at coordinate 4,387,310 of JAQPPZ010002399.1, forward strand.
TGATCAAAAGAAAGAAGATATAAACTCAAGCAGGTTTCCAAATACCTAAGAAGAAGAACACTAAGAAAAACCAGTTATGAAGGATCAATCAAAGTCATCTCGCTAATATGTTTGAAATCCTTTCCACAAATGATGTCCCAAGTGAGGAAGAGGAAATAATGGAAACTAAAATCTTAGAAACACAATTTAAATATGAAGGGAAGAACTCAGAGACAAACCAACAAATCAAAGGTTTTCAACAAAAAAAAAAGGAGAAAATTTACACAAGAAAAACAATATTTCAAATGTCAAAACTTCAAATAATGCAGGTCCCAATATAGACTCCGTTGAACCATCTAGTAAAATTTTGGCTGTGTACGAGCATTCTTCAAGGTTAGAAGCCATCTCATATTCAATTGGAATAAGTCAAGAAACAGGGAAAAAAAAATTGAAGATGGATTCTAATCAAAAAGTAGGTCGCAAGACCAATCAATATCATATGGTAAAAGAAGGTGAAAAGCTTGTAGAGGAAGGTAATATTAATGCCCTTCCCAAATTTTTTAGCCCTGGTATTAATGAAGATCATCACTTGGAATATTAGAGGACTCAAAGGGAGTCTTTCAAAACAAAATGAAATTAGAAGAATGATTCAGGTAAATCATCCACATCTTGTTTTCCTTCAAGAAACAAAGATGTCAATGGAGGATATGGACTTAATTGCCAGTAAAATTTGGCCAGCTGAAAAGTGGTTTCCCTCAGTTCCCAAGGGACTTTGGGTGGCATTGCTTGTCTTTGGGATCCAAAAGAGGTAGTTATTCACCATATGGTTGGCAGTTGGGGTTTGTTGGCTATAGCTATTCAAAGTAGACATTCCAACCAGATTATGCTCTGCATTACTGTTTATGCTCCGACTTCTTTGGAGGAAAAAAGAAGACAATGGAAGGATATTACTCATATTATCTCTCATTTTCCTAAAGCTTGGATCTTGATCGGAGGAGATTTCAATACCATCCTCTCTCTGGATGAGAAAAGGGGGGGAAATAGAAATTTGGACAAAAGCACTGACCTCATGAGCGAATATATTGCAAACCTCCATCTTGTGGATATCCAACCAGATAATGGCCTTATGACTTGGTCTAACAGAAGGCAAGGCTTAGCTTGTATAATGGAGAGATTGGATAGGTTTTTGCTCTCTAAAAATTTCTTAATCCATGGTCACATTCCTAAAGTGAAGACTCTTAATAATGTTGGTTCGGATCATTGGCCACCATGGTGGAAATGTGGAAAACCAATGTGAGTTTCTCTCCTTTTCGTTTTCAATTAATGTGGCTTAGAGACATTTCCTTCAGACCTCATGTGCAACAATGGTGGAAGGAAGGTAAACCTAGGCATGGGACTAAGATGTTCTCTTTTGCCAAAAGACCGCAATACATTAAATCCAAAATCAAGACTTGGAACTGGAAAGAGTTTGGGGATGTTCATAAAAAAACATGAAGTTATTGCTCATCTTGAAAATTTGAATAAGAAAATCCATTTAGATGGCCTCACAGAGAAGAGAAGTGCAGATGAAATTAAACTCACAACTCAGTTAGAGGAATGGGAAAAAAGAGAAGAAATCTTATGGAAGCAAAAATCTAGAATTCAATGGCTCAAAGAAGGAGATCGAAACACAAATTTCTTCCACAAATCTCTTCTAGCTCGAAGATCTCACAACTTTATTTCTTCCTTAAAATCAGATTCTGGAGATGTTGTTTATACTTGGGATGGCATGAACTCTATTGTTGTTGATTACTTTTCCAATATTTTTGCTGCTACTCCCCTTGACTCAACTTCACAACATAATGTTCTTCAAGCAATCCCTTCTCTTATCACTTCCGAGGAGAACTCTATTTTGACTCGCTCCTGTTACTATCAATGAGCTTCAACAAGTAGTTTTTAAAATGCAAAAAGGGAAAACCCCGGGTCCTGATGGTTTTCCTATTGAGTTCTACCAAGAGTTCTGGGATATCCTTCATGTTGATTTATTAGAGGTGGTGGAAGAAGCCAGGAAAGCCAAAGAAATTTTGAAGGTTATCAATAAAACTTATATTACTCTTGTTCCAAAAGCTCAAGAGGTTGATCATATCTCAGCTTTTAGACCTATTGCTTTATGTAATGTTCTTCTCAAAATCATTACTAAAATCATGGCAGAAAGGTTGAAGCCTCTTTTGCATAAGATTATTTCCCCAGAGCAAGGGGGTTATGTGGAAGGACGTCAAATAGTAGATGAGATAGTTCTTGCTCAGAAGCCATCCATTCCATGGATATGCAAAATTCTCCTTCCATGTTCATTCGGTTAGACTTATCCAAAGCTTATGACAGAGTGGATTGGCACTTCCTTATCAAAGTTTTGAGGCAATTTGGTTTCTCTAAGGATTGGATGGATTGGATTATGGGATGTATCTCTTTAGTTTCCTACTTAGTTCTTATCAATGGTAGGCCTTCTCAATCTTTCCTAGCTTCCAGAGGTATTAGGCAAGGTGACCCGCTATCCCCTTATTTATTCATCATTCTTGTTGAATGCTTGGGTAGGACTATAACCAAAAAGAGGGAAAACAAAACCCTTGAGGGAGTTACCATTGCTCATGGAGCTAGACCTATCTCTCATCTTCAATTTGTGGATGACTCTACTCTTTTAGGTAAAGCTACAGTTAAGGAAGCTTCTAATATTAAGCAAATCATTAGCTTTTTTTTCTAAGGCTATCAGGCGCTTGATCAATGAAGACAAATCTAAAGTTATTTTCTTTCACCGCTCTGCTAGACAGGAATCCATGGTCTTGGATAAACTAAGATATAAGAAGACCTCTCTTCCAATCACTTATTTAGGTATTCCCATAAATATTCAAAGGCAGAAAAATAAATATTGGAATTGGTTGTTGGACAAAGTCAAGAAGAAAATTGGAAAGTGGACCAACAAGTGGCTTTCTTCTGGGGGTAGAATCACCTTGGTAAAATCAGTCCTTCAAGCTATTCCTATTTATGTTTCTTCCATTTTGAATATCCCAAAGGTTGTTCTTCGAGAATTGGATCAAATCAGTCATCGTTTCCTTTGGAGTGGTACTAAGGAGAAAAGAAAATGGGCCTTGGTGAAATGGGATACTTTATGTCTTCCTAAGAGTGAAGGGGGGTTAGGATTATGGTCTTCAATTAATAACAACAAAGCTTTAGCTGCTAAATTATATTGGAGGATGTTGCATAACCCCAATGCTCTTTGGGCCAATAATCTCCATGCTAAATATGCCGAGAACAAAAGTCCTGAAGACCTTGTTCGCTATCAACTTCCTACCAAAGGTTCTCCCATTTTAGCAGCTCTTAAGACTGGTGAGGATTTGATAAAGAAAAAATTATTTTGGATCATTCATAATGGTCAACATGCAAATTTTTGGACAGATTCTTGGGATGGTCACAAGCCTTTGATAACTCGGTTTCCCGATTGGAGGCCTTGGATGGAGGAGCTTCACCGAGCTAATTGGATAAAGGTGGCTAATTACCGTCGGTACCATACTGGTAATTCAAAGGTTGGTAGATATTGGATCCCTATTGAGGACTGGCCTATTCAAATCCCAGAAAGGCAAAGACAAGATATCCAAGGCATCCTTCATATGAGATCCCTCTCTTGGTCCCATGAAAAAGATTGTTTTGGATGGAACAACACTACTAAGGGTGAGTATTCAATTGCTCAAGGTTATTTGACCTTATGCCATAATAATCCCAACCATTCTTCTGACATATTTTCTCGATTGTGGGCTCAAAAGCTCTGGCCTAAGGTGAGGTTCTTTAATTGGCTTTTATTGCATCGTAGGGTGCTTACTGGTGAGCAACTTATGAAGCATGGTTTTCATGGCCCTTTTAGATGTGAAATGTGTGAAGAGAATGTAGAAAATATCAACCATATTTTTATTGAGTGTACTTTAGCCTCTGAGCTATGGAGGAGAATGGCCACTTTACTTGGCTTACAAGGGTCCAATTTTTTTACTTTTGAACAACTTTGGAGGGATTGGCCTAATCAAGAGGGTGTTGATCATTTTATTAGGCAGCTAGTTTGGATGGGTTCTACCATTCTTCTTTGGAATATTTGGAATGAAAGGAACAACCAAATTTTTAATCAAGATAGGAAGGATATTCACTATATTTGGCAAAATACCATAGCCAACTTAGTTGAATCAGTCCATCATCTCCTTAATCACCCCCAAAACTCCCACCAAAGATGGGATCAAGTGATGCAAATATTGAATATTAAACCTTCTAAGGGCAACCAACTTAAAGGGAATGTGAGTATTAGTAAGATGGATAGGAATAGAAATTGGCAACCTCCTCCTAAGGATTTTGGAAAAGTCAATACTGATGGAGCCTCTAGAGGGAACCCCGGAAAAGCCAGTGTGGGAGGAATTGGTAGACTTTCAGATGGCTCCCTGGTTTTTACTTTTGCTGAGAATTTGGGTATTCTTTCCAATAACCTTGCTGAGGGGTATGGTATCCTCAGAGGCCTTCAGGAGGCTACTAAGGTTGGATGGGAAAAGGTGTTAGTTGAGTCTCGACTCTCAACTTATGATTAATCTCTTGAAGAATCCTTCTAAGAATCATAAGGTGGATTGGAGAATAAAAAGAATTATTGAGAAGATTCAGTTAATCCAGATGGGATTTTTGAAAGTTGATTACAATCATGTGGTCAGAGATCAAAACAAGAGTGTTGATGCTTTAGCTAATTGGGCTTTGGACAAAGGTGATCTTACTTGTTATGGCCACCCTCCTATATGGTGGGCTTCTCAAATTAGGGAAGCTCTTCTTTCTATCATTTCTTTGGATGGCTCCAGCTTTGAAGGTACCTAGTTTCTTCTTGTTTTTTTTTTTTGCTTCTCTTTGGTTCATTCAGTTTTTTTTAGTTCCCTAGCTCATTCTATTCTTTATTTTGTTTCCTCTGTTGATTCTTGCCTTAATAGTCTTCTCGGTCTAGATAGGTCATTGTTTTGTTCATTTTTTATTTCTTTTTTCTTTTTTGTTTTTTTTGTTTAGTTTTTTAAGGTGGGTGGGTTTTTTTATTTTGTTTTGTTTTTGTGTTCTTTGTGTTGTTTTTTGTTGTTCTTGTGTTTTTGTTGTTTTGTTTTGTTTTTTTTTTTATGTTTTTTGTTATTGTTCTTGTGTTTTTTTCGTTCTTGTTCTTGGGTTTCTCTTTGTTTGTGTTATTTCGTGTTTTTATGTGTGAGTGTTTTCTATGTTTTTTGTTTTTGTTTATTGTCTGTTGTTGGTTGTTTTTTATTTTTATTTTTATTTTATTTTTTAATTTTTTAGGTTTTGGTTGTGTTTATTTTTCATGTTTTTTTTGGGTTATGTCTTTGTAGTGTTCTGTTGTTTTTGTCTTGTTTGTGTTTTGTTATGTGGTTCTTGTGTTTTTCTATGTGGTTTGTGTTGTGGTTTCTTTTATCTTATTGTGCGTGTTTGGTTGTGCTTTTGTTTTTGACACACTCAAGGAGCATGTTTTTTATTTTATTTTATTATTTTTGTTGTTATTTACTTATTTTTAAATTGGTTTTGTGTGTTTGTTTGCTCCTTGAGTATGTCAAAGGTGGTAGGCCGGGTCCGAGTCCTGGGCATTTTTGGTGGAATGGATACCCCTGCCTCCTTGGGTCTTACCCGAAAGTGGCATCCCTTTTGGGATGTTTTCCACAAATAAAAAAAAATAAATAAATAAATAAATAACTAGTTAATTAATTTTATTATTATTATTATACTAGAGGAATTGGTAACTCGTTATAATTTTCTATGCCTCTTCGTGGGTTTGAATCTTCTCCTTATCGCTATTATAACCTCTATTTGGATTAGGTAAACATTTTACGTAGCCGGCTATGTTGACGTAACACACCCACTGATACTAGGGGCCTGAGGAATCGAAACCATGGTCTTCACGCTCCTACAAAAGTGTTTTGACCGTTGAACCAAGCCCTCAGACCCAACTAGTTAATTAATTATTATTTTTTGGTAAAATTAAGGGAAGAGGGTTTTGAAAGGGCCCCAAAACCTTTTACAACCAAAATAAGACAACAAACCAAAATAGTGCACTTCAACACTTAAATAGAAGAGTACAAAAATTGTACTACAACACTAACCAAAACAAAATAGTAACTGCATAAACCGACACCACAAACCATAGGATCCAAAGGGCTAGGAGATTCGATAAGACCTGTGAGAGAGTCAAGGTAGTTCTACAACATAGCATCTAACTCTAATATAATCCCACTAGACATTTGAGCCACATCCCAACGGTCCCTAGTAGATAACCACTTCCCAAGGTAGGCAGACGAACCAAGGTAGAAACATATTCTTGATTCCCACTCCCCATTTTCGAAATAATTCTCGCTCCTCATTTTCGAAATAATTCCTGCTTCTCATATTTGAAATAATTCTCACTCCTATTTTTTGAAATTAACTGGGTATTTAAAAATACCTTCATTAATGACCTTCATTAATGAATTAAATGGGGTATTAAAATACCTTCATTAAGGACCAATAATTAATAAATTGATTGGGTATTTAAAAATACCTTTATTAATGAATTAAATGGGGTATTTAAAAATACCTTCATTAATGAATTAAATGGGGTATTTAAAATACCTTCATTAATGACCCATAATTAATAAATTGATTGGGTATTTAAAAATACCTTCATTAATGACCATTGATTAATAAATTGATTGGGTATTTAAAAATACCTTCATAAATGAATAAACTTGGTATTTAAAATCCCGTTCCCGTCCAGGAATACAAATAAGGAAAATACAAGCCACATAACTGGTAAAGAGAAATAGTTGTCCCACCTCTTTAAAAACTGCACCAAATCTTCTAACCAAGTGAACTACCACCACCCAAGACCAATTAACCAACATAAAAATGAGCACAGTTGATGAGGTCCTATGGAAAGTCCCCTTGCCATACCCTATATCAATGAAGATTCACTCCAATATTTGCCATCACGTCAACAACAACATTTCCCTCCCTGAGCGTGTGATAAATTTGAACATCTTCCAACTCCCAATACAACTTTACTCCTTCATCAATTAGATTGGTGACCTTCCAACTAACATGGCACACTCCAATAAGCATATTAATAATGTTGTGGGAATTGCCCTCAATAACTTTTTTCTTAAAATTAAATTCGTTAAGCAAGGCAATCCCGAGGTAATTAATTAATTAACATAAACTAATTATTTAGTTAATTAATTCAAATAATTAAAAACAAATTGAAATAATAAAATTTAAACCTAGGGACATTGAATTATTCAAGATCAAACAAAAATATGGTTGCCAATATTTGAACCCAAAACCTATCAGACATCTTATCTTCCACGTGCTAGCCAACTAGGTTGAATTGCTCATTGAGACTTAAACAATACAATTGTTTATTTAAATGTCTCCTATGCTCATATCAGCGTTGTGATTAGTGAACACTCCTGATTGGATGGATAAGATTTATTTAAACCTTAGAGAAAAAATAATAATTATTTTTTTATTTGATGTGTCTATCTTCGTGCGTGCACCTTCTTGTTCATTATAGTCGCACTACAACATGGATTGGTATGTGTGATGGTCGATTGTGGCCCACACAGTGGTCATCAAGGGGACTATAGCCTACAGGATGGTCGATCAAGTTGTGCATGATCTCAGTTGATTTTTCCCTAGTGGCTATGCAATTGCAGCCCTAGGGATGTCGCATGGTTTCACGTTGCAGCTTGGTCAGGGGCCATGATGCTACAACTTGAGCAGGGGCCATGCTACTATGACCTATGGCCTATGGGTTGCACACTATGGGCCACACATGTTGGTGGTTGCACAGTTGTGGCTAGGGTGTGCAAGCTCTGTGCAAACCCTAAAAAAATATATATATTTTTAAATATTTCATAGGGATCCGCTTCGTCAAAGTTTTGCACCCTGATATTGAACCACATTACTATAGCTATGCTATAGCTTGAACTTAAATCTTTCGCTATGTGACCTAGGAACTAAAATTTATTTTAATTATTTATGGACCTATGTATTATATCATTAGGTTGACTACAAATAGGTACGGTGAATTCTCAACAGGGGCTGCAAATAGAGGTAATCGATCCAAGCAACAAAACATTGTTCTGCCTCCTTTGCTCAATTGTAATCTCACCAATATGAGCTCATAATCAGTTATTGGTAGGGGTAATACTCCATACAAGAGCCATGGATATTGCATTGAAACTAATGTTGGTAAATGAACCACTTTCATTCAAGAATTTGAAATTTATTTACAAATGCTTGCTTAGATTAGCTCATAACAGACAAAGTTGAATCAACAAATAAAATATTTATAGCTCTAAATAATTAGGTTAACTTAGGAACTCATTAAAAATAAATTACAACATGTTTTTTTCTAGAACACCATCCGAATGTGCATTAACAATAATAAAATAATGTAATAACTATAGCCTAGCCTAATAGGCACATGGATTAAATTTTTGCATTAAACCTTTTAAAACCTTTGAAACCTTAATATTGACAATGGGGGGACCAAAAGGGGCACATAGACATGTTGGTGGTTAGGCTTAGAAAATAATGCATGTGGATTAATTTTTTAAGGGGGCATTTAACCCTTGCACATTAGGAATTTTTTATATCTTGTACCATGGAAAAAAGGAGTGAATATTGTTGGCCTATGTGGTATTGGTATTAATTTTTTAGTGGAAAAACTGATTTAAATGGATCATTTTGCTAGTGATGTAAGACTTAATTAGGACAGAGGGACCTATGCATATTTATACTTAGAAATCTTATTTCGGACTTCATTTAATGGATCATAAATATTTACTTATTGAAGCAATCTAAATGTAGTTAATGCAATTAGAATTTAGTCCTTCATAAAATATTCAATGTAAGCAAGTTTAACACCATGATGCAAGCAAACTTAGGTCAAAAAAATAATTTTCAAGTGATTCCCCATCTTGGGGTGGGTTGTGCAATGGCAACAACAGGTATACAACTTCTTTTTCTCCTTAGTAGTTGATCCCTTCTTGATGAATTCTCCTATGGTATTTCCAATATTATTCAAAATATCCTTATTGATAAGCTGATATGGAAGACCAAAAATTATAACCCACACTAGAATATTTTTAAGAGTTTATATCTTGTTAGAAAAATTCTCACTCCAACGTATTAGATAAAGGGCATATCTCCTCATAAATCATAGGTTACCTCTCCCTGATTTCCAAACTAGTAAAGATGATGAGAAAAAAATATTTTGAAATAAAAGTAATAGAGTTATTTGAATTTAATCCCCACTTCCACTTGATCCATGTTATGCTACCTAGGGATAGGAATATGAAGATATGATATGGATAGTTGACATGGACAACACATAATCCAAGGTTGATTATATGATAATAATGAGTGGCATAAAGGTTTAGGAGTTGGCTCCCCAAAGTAGCATTAAAAAATGGGTATAAAGAAGAGATATTATTATTGTAATTATCATCAATTATATTGAGTATTATCTTGTACTAGTCTTGGTTTGTGAAGTGGATATCATTTTAGGATATATTGTAGAGTGGTTCCTTCCTTAAGGAATAACATAGGTGTTTTCATACCTGAAGGGTATTATCACTTCTTGTCTTATGTGGATTAATTATTGTGATTACACTACACCAAAAAAGGCTTTTAAGGGTGGCTAAAATATGATGATTTTTACGGTGGTAAAAAACCACCCTAATAGACCCTCAGATTGCAGTTTAAAATTATCCTCTTAGACCTAAGAGGGTGGTTTAAAATTGCCCTCTTAGACCTAAGATGACGGTTTTAAACCACATTCTTAGACCTAAGAGGATGGTTTTAAACCATCCTCTTAGGGTGGGTCTAAGGTCTAAGAGGACGGTTTACAACCATCTTCTTAGATTCTCACATAAAAAATATATATAAAGGATGTGGGAAAATTTCTTGTTTGGATGTGGTAAAATCCCCTAATTTTTCTTCTCGTAAATCTTTGTCCTTTTTGTGCAAATATTCTATGGCCACCTCTCCCATAGACTACTCAACTTCCTTCTTGTTCTTGTGACCAATGGTGGACTCATACCTTACCCTATTTACAATGATAGATTATCATAAAATATGATCTTCCTCTCTTTTACAGTGTCATAACAAGTCATCCAGAGACATTTGAAAGGTGCACTTTGAAGTTTGTTACCCTAAAAATTTAACAATTTATGAGACTATGAAAGAAGTGCAAATGTCATTTATGTCATTAGGTTTGTTGTAAATCATCTATTAAATGAATAATAATAGATTGTTTCCATGTGCTTTGTCTTCCAAGGCTATTATTGTCATCCATACCCTTTTTAGATTTAGTAAGCCCAACCTAGGACCCAATATTTCTATTTACAGTATTATTGAATTCTTCCCCATCAATGTATCCATATGCGAGTGATAAGCTTACCATTTGTAGGCATTCTTGTGCATTGCTTACCATAGGCCATCTTTGCAAGTATTTTCTATTTTTAAAAACTATATATTTTCAAGATTTTGTGGTATGCTACCATTGAAGAGTTAAAGTAACTGGCGATCGAGGTAACATTTAACCATAATTTTATAATTTATCTTCATTTGCATCATCTACATGTGGTTGCAAACTTCATATCCAATATTGAAGAGAGCACTACTACTGAAGATAAATCTAGCCACTCAGCTTTACTCCTGTATTTGTGGTTGCAAAATTCTCTTTTGATCGAAAGAACAAGTGTATCAGGTGTTTCAATTTTCTTCATTTCAGTGCTTTATTTTTTAATTTTTATATCTTCTTTAAAAACAAAAATTTAGATTTCAAGCTATAGTAGAATTGAATGTTTTTACAGTTTATTTTAGTTTATGTAGCTGTTTATTAGTGTTTTTTTCTTCCATTTTCAAAAGGATTTATATTCTATTTATGAATAAAATCACTTATACTCTAAATTTGATGTTACCTCTTTTAGTTATTGACATCTATATTTATGAGTAACACATTCTTTAGCTCCATATCACTAGTATACAAAAACCCTTTGAAATTAAACTGACCTAAAATTGCAAGCGGAAAAGTAGATTGAGGTTCCCTTCATAGATTGGGTTTTGGGTATATCATCTTTTTATCTTTCAATATGAGTTAACTTGTGACAAGGAACTTGGTAATGCTTCCAAAGAAGAAGAGGGATTGGTAGATTGTCTACTATCTTTCACTACCTTGTTTCTACTTTGTATAAAATTACATGGTTTGAGTTTTTTGATTTATTATCTGTTTATTGGTTCCTTGGTTGTTCTCACAGAATACGAGGTGGATTTTTATTGTTTTTACATGCCTAGTCACAAATGATATTGTTTGCCATATTTCAAGGACTAGAATGGGTATCAACTCCTTGCATGCAAGTTCCCTACATTGTCCATATTTGAGGCTCAAGGAGATATATTTAATATGTGATGCATTTGGACACTATCCTATGGATATTTTGGAAATATTGAAATACCCATATGGCATCTTGGGAAATCCTAGATACCTGGATAATGTCTATCTCCTCATAGGTTTATTAGAATTTCTAAAATCAAATAAAAAAATATAAATTAGAAAAATAAACTCCTCTTATATAGATCAAATGGTATTAGCTCAACCAGTTAAACTCATTGAATTTCGAGGAGAGACAAGATTCAATTTGGAGCAAGGGGATTGTTTTACTTTTGGGATACTTGCTTGTTTTGAGGATGAGCAAGGGATTTTTTAAAACTTGCTCACTTTGAAGAAGAGATTTTTTTAATGCTTTTGGGATACTTACTTGTTTTGAGGAGGATCAAGGTATTTTATTTTGAAGGATGAAGGGGGAACTTATCCTTTTATCAAATTTTAGCTTTCTAGACCATGTGCCTAATTGGATGAATAGGGGAAACCTTTCACTTTATGGCAATAGAAACTTATGACTTCATTATTCCTAGGCTTCACAATGTTTTAATATGTTTTGATGTGTGTGGTCCAAGAGGAAACTTGATTAACCAGGAGCAACATCTAGCACCTAAGGATTGTTTGACTTTGAATTAAGGTTATTTGAAACACTAGAAGTGGTTGAGTGATCCAAAACACCTAGATATTCCTCAAAACAAATACTACCAAATAAATGAGGTGCTATGGGATTTTATTGCAACTATTTTTTATTTTTATTTTTGACATGGTTTTGGATGGTAAAATTGGACTAATGTTAGACTGTAGGTGCCCCTTATTAAGGCAACAAGATTCATTGAATGAAAAATTATCTAAATTGAGTGGATGACAACTAATATGGTAAGTGATATGAATGGTTACAAATGATATGAATGTGCATATGTAGTGAAATTCGGATGCATGAATTGAGGTATGAAATGCAATGTGAATGATTAAACTATTTTTTTTATTTGTTATTTGTTTTTTATCAAGTGTCCTTATGGTGATCTATCCATCCTACCGAATTGCATGGATAACTAGTCACTGCAACCGCCAAGTGACTAGAGTAAATCACTAGGTACAAGGTTCACTTGAGGATTTTTTTGACCAAAGGGGTTTGGTGCCTTTGGAGCTTTTGGATTGATTTGACCAAAGGGGTGTTCTTCCCTTGGAGCATTTTGGATTTGATAGTGACCAAAGGAGTTTATTTCCTTTGGAAATTTTTGAATTGCATGTGATCAAAGGAGTTTGGTTCCTTTGGAGCCTTTTGGATTGAATGTGACCAAAGGATTTTGGTTCCTTTGGAGCCTTTTGAACTAAAATGTGATCAAAGGGGTTTGGTTCCTTTGGAGCCTTTTATATTGAATGTGACCAAAGGAGTTTGGTTCCTTTGGAGCCTTTTGAATTTAAATATGGCCAAATGGGTTTGGTACCTTTGGGGATTTTGAACTTAAATTTAACGAAAGGGATTTGGTTCCTTTGAAGCCTTTTTAACTAATGTAACTAAAGGAGTTTGGTTCCTTTGGAGCCTTTTAAACTAAATGTAACCAAATGACTTTTTGTTCCTTTGGAGTTTTATTTTTTTCTTGGGGAAGGCACGATAACTTAATCATCCCCAAATTTTTTGTGCCTGGTGAGCATGGGGATGGTGTGATACCTTGAGTTTCCCCTCAATGGTTCTGGTGAATATCAAGGTTGTGATTGGATAAGGTGAGTGGAAGCTCAATGGAAAACACTCCCTTATTGATAATATCTTGGACCATATTTTTAAATGCATTGCAATAATTGATGTCATGGCCCACTTATCGATGATAGAGGTAATAGTGATCTTCCATATATGACTTAGTTTTATGTGTTTTTGTGTTTGCAATATGTATTTTAGGTAAAAAAATTATTTTTCATCCTACAACTTTTGAAATATTATCAATAAGGGCTCGAATAGGGGGGTCCAAGTACGAGGCTAGCGATTTGAACGATGTGGGTAAGGTAGATGATATTGATGAGGTGGGTGATATTTGTGAGGTTGATGAGGTGAGGGATTTCAGTGATGTTGATGATGACTCAACTATAGCTCAATGTTTGTGAGGTGATTCAAAATTTATTGTAGAATGAGTAAAGTGTATTGGTGAAGCAGGAGTTGTTGATAAGAATATGGTGGAATGATCGTGTGTTGTGTTGATGAAGCAACATACATGTGATGGGGTGGATGTGTGGGTATGTTTATGGTGGATGAATACCCATGATGGATATTGAGTGAGTAAGGTATGCATATGGGATATGGATGGTTATTTAGGCTACTCCCTGCAACATTTGTTGCAAAATAGGATTAATGCTTTGGTTAGAAATATCCATAAGCAATTGCTACAAATACAAAAATGTTTGCTATATAGAAATTTTGGATGATAATGGTATGGCCATATGAGAGGTAGATGATTGAGTTGGTTGGTTGGAAACTATGTGAGTGGATGTAGGTGGAGGGTAGGTGGCAAAAGGCATTGCCACTGAATATGAGATGGCATGATGTATAGGATCTACAGATGTGGTTTATGGGATGGATGTGGGGATCTACAAAGTAGCATTAACTTGTTCTTCATAGAGGGGGTTAGTATAGATGATATTTTTATGGGATGGTATGGAGGTGTGTTGATGACATGATGATGGATAGATGTTAGTCATGGTTGCAGTAGTTGGTTTGAAAAGTGGATTGGTGATGATTTGATTGGTATGTTGTGGGTTTGAAAAGATGGTTTCCTACTATAATGCACATATGGTTCAATGTGGAATAGTGAGTGGAGGTAGTTATAGAAAGATAAAACTAGTGGTATTTATATATAGCCTAACGACATCAATGTCTACATATGTGACACGACCATCAGATGGTGTGGATGGATCACTCCTAGGAGTTTTAGAAATGGTGACATGATTAGATCTCTACATCATATCTATGTCTGAAGTAGGGGCATTACTAGATGGTTTGATATTCAAGTTAAAAGATACAATACTAGCTACATTGACTTGCCCTACCATTGAAGTGGTAGGGGCTTGAGAGGACTGAGGTGGAAACTCCATGTATGAGGGCAACTAATTCTAAAATTGAGCTAGCTTTCTGGCTAAACTATGGATTGTTACCATATGCTAAGGGTGGGATGAGGTGGAAAGTATGAAGGTACACGTATGAATATTTGGTATTAGTGCAAACAAACAACACGTAAAGTAAACAAAAAAACAAATTTCTTTCTAATTTTTTGTAATATTTTGATTTTTTTTTTAGTTTTGAAAAAATTTCAATTTTTTTGTAAACAAAAGTATAACTTTAATCCTACAATGAATCTAATTTTTCACCTAGATACTTGCACACACTAACTTGGTGATGAAATCCAAGTTTTGAATCCCATAAATACTTGATGATAAAGTCCAAGTTTGATGAGGGAGCCTAGGTACTACCAGTCCTCACCCAATTCATCATGGTCAGTGATACACCCTCCGAAGAGGAATGCATGCTATTTTCCATGGCTACGATGGTTCTTGAACTAATCTTGGCCAAAATAATGGGGTAATGATTGGGGGTTGGTGATGAAATCCAACCTTACCAATGTTCAAGTGAGTGTGTGGAAGTGTGAGGTTTTTGTTTATTATGGTGATATGCAAGTCTAAAATGTAATTTTGTTTTCATGCCTAACTGCAGAAGTAGAAAATATACAAAAGGTAAATGTTAGCATATTGCATTACATAGTTTATATTTAATTAAAGGCATATGTTAAAATAGTGCTTCCTAGCCTCTCCAATTCATGGGTTGGTTAGCCAATAGATTCGGGTGGTTCAACCAACCGAACCATTGCTCATTTTGTATATAACCAACATGTGATATCAATAACATTGTTTCAATGTTCATATTGTTTGCACAGTCTCTTATTTCTACATGGTACTAGAGCATTTGGTTTATGGGACCTGAACGTGGCAAAAGCAAAACCTGGACCTAAGGCACATTACCCGAGGGCTAGATGTAGGTAGTCACAAAGCAAGCTCATTTCCCAAGGTGGCATGGGTTGGACATAGGTGATCATAGAGCCAGATCATTTCCCAAGGTGGCATGCTTTATTTGTTTACAAGTGACAGAAGTGATACTGGACAAGACACAAAACCAACTAATACAAACTCTGACCCTGTCAGGGCACAAATCTTGAGACTGCAGGACCCCTAACATCGAGACAACATGGTGATTGACTGGATAGACCTTGTTGACTTTGCAAGACATGTGGTGGCTGACTAACTGATCTTGTTGACTTGGTAGGATACATGGCAGCTGACTGGACAGATCTCATGGTGGTTGACTAGATCGATCTCACTGACTTGGCAAGACATGTGGTGGCTGACTGGATTGATCTCACTAACTTGGCAGGACACATGGTAGGAAGTGGCTAGATCCAACATAGTAGATAGGCTAACGTGGCACATAGCGATTGGGCAGAGGTGAGTTACATTGCAAGGAAAAGCAAAATATTTGGCTTGATTGCCTGAAGGCAATCAAGTGTTATACTGAGGCTCTCGACTTATAAACTATCTCATGACGCTCACACAGTGCATGTGGGACTAATAAGTCTCACATATTTTTTTACCTTTTCTCGCGTGTGTGCAGTATAACATTGTTCGTGCCCTATTTTTTTCATCATGTCCAGTAGCACGATCGATCGATGCATTGAAATCAGAGACTTGAGAGGCCCGAGGTCAGGGGTTCCAACCCTGTGGTCACCACTTTGATGCTTGATGGTATTTTTGATGCCCTGGGAGCCTTTTTGACACCCAGAAAGTGCATTTGACACCCTTGGAGCACATTTTGATGCCCTGAGAGGTATTTTGACACCCTGTAAGCATTTTTTGATACTCGCAAATGCATTTTTGATGCTCTGAGAGGCTTTTTGATGCCCTGCCAATGTTCGAGAGGCTCCAAAACAAATTTTCAAGGGTTCAGAGGCAGTTTTTCTTCATCAAAGAACACAAGAGCATTTTTATTTTCAAGATATTAACCACCTTTATGCACCCAAAGGGGATTTTTTTCCCATGGAGGGATAAGTTCTTTTTTTCAGTTTAAAAGAGACCTAATACAATTTTTGCACCAACAAGGGGGGATCTCCAGCATTTCTTGTTGCAAAAATTCTAAGACATGGAGGGAAGACAAATTGTTATACAGAACCTTCACAAATGGCATCTGTTCACAAATATCTCTTAGATTCATAGTTGCTAAAAGGTTATAAATTTATTCCATGGAAGACAAATATGAGTGCAATTCTTCAGGTGGAAGATTTATGGTAAGTAGTGACTGGCACTACAAAACATCCTCAAACAGAAGGAGCAGATAAAGAAGCATTTTATAAGGACAAAATATATCTCATGTTTATCTTGCTTGCTACTATAGATGAGGTCCAGCCTCATATATATGATACCAAAACCAGTAAGGAAGCTCAAGATGCTTTGATTACTGTGTATGAAGGAAAGAATCAATCCACTATTCTACACCTTCAAAATCAACTACATACCCTTAGTATGAATTATGGGGAGACATTTGATCTATTCCTTTGTCGAGTGGCATAATTGAAAGTCAAATTAAATGTTATGGGAAAACCAGTGGATGATGATATCTTGAAATCTATCATCTTGAGAGCATTGTCATAATCCTACAAGATGTTGATCACTTCCCTCAATATTTTTGGTAGACAAGTAACTTTTGTGGAATTGGTAAATTTGTTTTAGATTGAGGAGGCAAATTAGGTTTAGAAGGATGAAGTGACAAATAATACCCTCTACACCCAACAAAAGGGTAAGAAACAAGGTCAGTTTCAAAAAGGGGGTTCTTCCTCCAAGGGAAAAGGGAAACAAAATAAGCAGAAGGATAAACAATATTGCAAGATTTGTGATATTAATAACCATGACACCAATAGGTGTTGGTTCAAAAAAAATAAACAAAATGACCAACCTCCAAAGAAGAAAGGCAAAGAGAAACAAAAATATAAAAAGAAACATAAGAAACCTAAGGGTCATGTTGCTTATGCTGACTCCAACTCAAACTTAGATTCCCCTAAGTCTGATTCAGATTCAGACTTCGAAAGAGCACACAAGGTGCTCATGACCCATACTTCATCTTCCCAGATAGAAGTTGTCTGGTATATTGATTCAGGAGCTAGTAAGCACATGACAGGGTACAAATCATGGTTTGAAACATTTGAGGAGAAAGAAGGTAAGCCCATCACAATTGCTGATAATCAAGTATACCAGGTGAAGGGGATGTTTTTGTCTCTCTTCTATATGGTAAATGTCAGATAGAGAAGGTCCTCTATGTCCTTGGATTAGCCAATAATCTATTGTCTATTATTCATATGTTGGATATAAATATTGATATTGTGTTCCAAGTTGTGAAAGGCAAGAAGAGATGTTTTATAACCCACAAAGGTAAACATGTCGCAACTGGCTCCTACAAGGATGACTTGTTCATTCTAGATGCTATTTCAACACCTCATGTTGCTCTGGATACAACTAAAAAGGAGGCTACTTATCTCTGGCATAGAATATATGGGAATCTAAGTTCAATATATTTGCTTGAATTATGCAAATATGAGATGGTGAGAGGACTTCCCCACATTTCCTCCATCTCACTAGTTTGCTCTGATTGCTTAGCAGGGAAGCAACACTGGGTACCTTTTGAATCTAGCTCTTCTAGAGCTAAGAAACCTTTGGAGTTGGTACACACCGATCTATGCAGTCCTATGCCAACTAGTTATGGTGGAAAGAAGTACTTTCAATTGTTCGTTGATGATTACTCCTAAAAGATGTGGGTTTTCTTATTTCAATTGAAATTGGAGGCATTTTCATATTTTCAATAGTTCAAGAAACTTGTTGAAAAAGAGAGGATGTTTCATCAAATATCTCCGCTCAGATCAAGGGGGGGAATATACTTACAAAGACTTTTCATCATTTATGAAAGAACATGGGATTAAGTGACAACTAAAAATAGCCTATACACCTCAGCAAAATGGAGTTGTAGAAAGGAGAATCATTCCATTATGGAAATGGTTTGATGTATGCTAAAAGGAGCACATATTGAGGATCAATATTGGGTAAAAGTAGTAAATACAGCATCATACCTCTTGAATAGAGCACCCACAAGAGCTCTACAGGGTAAAAATCCATAAGAAGCATGGAGTGGTAAGAAACCCTCTATTTCTCATCTAAGAGTTTTTGGATGTAAGGCATTCATGCACATCCAAAAATAGAAAAGGAAGAAGTTAGATGAGAAGACCCTGCAATGTATCTTCCTTGGTTATTATGAGCATTCAAAGGGATATCGCTTGATATATTCTATGACCAATAAAATACATATAAGTAGAGATGTAGTGTTTGATGAAGCTTCCACATAAGATATCACATCTACAGATGTATACCTTGAGGAATAAGAGGAACCTAAGAAAGAAAGTTCACCCCCACATTTTTTTTTCCCAAATGGTATACTAGTACATTTAGAGATTCTAAACTGAATACACTTCCATATCTAACTCAATATTGACCTTGCACTCATAGTATGACACAATAGAGAAGAGTAGAGGCATCATCTTCAAAGGTTGATGAAATTTTCCAACAATTTGATTATCTATTTGTAGATGCAGAGGAAGACAAAGACATCGATATGGATAATGAATAGGTTTATATGACAGCATTGGATGAAAATAAACCTACAATAGTTTAAGATGCACTTAGTGAGCCTCATTGGAAGGTAGCTATGGAAGTAGAACACATATCTCTCATGAAGAATAATACATGGAAGCTAGTCAATATGCCTACAGGAAAGAATACCATTGGCTGCAAATGGGTGTTCAAATTAAAGTATAAGTCATATGGTACTATTGATAATAATAAGGTCCATATTATTGCAAAGTGCTATGCTCAGAAAGAAGGCATAGACTATGAATGTTCTATCTAAAAGGATACATGGACTCCGACTATGCTAGATCCATTGATGATCGAAATTTAAGTTTTGGATACATATTTCATCTTGGGTATGGTCTTGTCTCTTGGCATAGCAAGAAGCATCAGGTGGTTGCTATATCTTCTACAAAGGCAGAATATCACATAGCTATTGGAGAAGTCTGTGAGATAATATGGTTATGTCACATTCTTACAAACATGGGTCTTCTAGAGAATATTCCACTTAATTTGTTTTGTGATAATCAAGGTGTTTTGAATCTTGTCAAGAATCCAATTTTTCATGATTGCACCAAACACATTGACACTCGTTGTCATTTTATTTATGATGAAGTTCCAAAGAACAATATACAGCTCAAATACATTCCCACTAATGCACAAGTTACATATATCTTCACCAAGGCACTTGCACGTATCAAATTTGAAATTTTTTGCAATACCCTTGGTATTTGCCAATAATTTAATAAGGAGGGATGTTAGCATATTACATTGCATAGTTTATATTTCATTATAGGCATATGTTAAAATAGTGCTTCCTAGAACTCTCCAATTCATGGGTTGGTTAGCCAATGGATTCGGGTGGTTCAACCAACCGAACCACCTCTCATTTTGTATATAACCAACATGTGATATCAATAACATTGCTTCGTTGTTTGTATTGTTTGCACAGTCTCTTATTTCTATAGTAAACATATTTTTATATCAATCAGATGCAAATGGCCTAGTTTCTAAGATGCATTTTTTATGCATGTAACCTAAGACCTAAATGCAAATAGAGGAAACAAACCTAATACCTAAGACTTTTATTGCATTTTTTTAATGAGATTCTAAAATAGCAAAAAGAAAAAGAAGGGTTTTAATGTATGGACTTGTGATCCTTTTTTTGCTCCTTATTCTTCAAACATTGATCTAAAAACACTGTTATGTGGTTGAGCAGGTCTACAACCACCCGTTTATGGTTGATTAGGTTTGTAACCACCCGTATGTGATTCCTTGGGCATACGATTAGCCTGAAATAGGTTCTGGAGCTCCTAAGTTTGATCTTAGATTCTCACACAGCTAAAATCCAAAAACCTACAACAAAAGATAGAAGAGGATTAGTATAGAAAATAGTAAGGAAAATTAGATATGAAATGCTTTGGGGGTCCCACCGTGATCACCATTTTGTAATAAAATAAGACAACACCAAATAATAAAATGAAGGAACAAGCAAGGTGCAAAAAAAGTGATCTCTGTATTAAATTTGAATGGATCCTTGATCTCTGTTTACAATGCATTCTCCTTTAATGTGCAAGGGTATGATTACACTATGCTTGCTCTCATATTACAATGGGCAGAGAAAGGGGGAATGCTCCTTTTTACCAAATACAAATGATGATGGTGTCTTCAATCTTCTTTGCTACAACCAAGTGGTGAGTGGGCTTGTGTATCCTATGATGGGCCACTCTAGCTTTAGCAACTGCTCAAATACCTATCTCCTATACACATATCCTACCAAAAGAGGGTTAATAGCATATGAATGGTTTCCATAGTGTGAATTCTATTTTAACATAAATGGAAAGCTATCAAACCCAAAAATTAAATACTTGTAGAATATGTAAAACAATGTAGAATATAGAAAACAATGAAATAAGATACCTTGATGTGTTCTTACCTGTATGATCTATGTTTGGACGTGCTAAAAATACTTTCTTGAGTAACCATAGGTGTGCGAGTGGAGCTGGAAAACCGTGGGTGTGAATTTAGGTATTTATTACTCCAAATAGCCTAAATATTGGTGGATATTTTCTAGGGTATATCAGGAACCTACCCTCAAAATTTTAGCTCAATCCGAGTTTAGATGAGTGAGATATGGCCAAAATAAATTTGGTAGTTTTTACACAAATGTGGGCCCATGGGTGGGGATGGTCAACCATGAGAGGTCAGTTAAAAAGCCACCAGAGGGTGGTTGAATATATGTAAATACCAATGTATGGTTTTGTATAAAGTGGAGAAACCCTGAAGCTTTGATTTGGGACCTCGATGGCTCGAACTCCACAACAATTGGCGACTTCCTACAACGATTTTGATAGCATGACAACATATATTTCCTACCTCCTTTCCTTGATGGAATGGTGTTTATTTTATAGGTAATTTTGATTTTTTGAGGGAAAATATAGTTGGTAATCTAGTATTTCCAAGTGGTAAGCTAGGGCTACCAAATGAAAGGGGGTAGTTATAGTGAGTCACCCATGGTGTCTCACTTAACTAGGGTGATGTGGCTAATGGGTAGGTGCAAGTGGAGTGAGGTGTGAGGGATGTCCCATGTGAAGGGACAAGAGTGAAATCAGTGTGTGAGAAATGGCAAGGGGTGATGGTGATGTGGCTAGGACACATGTCTAGTGGGTAGGTAGGGTATCCTAGGCAGATTTTCTAGATTTAGAAAATCTGGAAAATACTTCTAATGTGTAGGATTTTATATGCCTAAGTTTAAACTTAGGTATATATTTTATTATGTAGGTTTAGCATGTGCTATGTGAATTTAAAATATGCATGAATTATATGCCTAAGTTTTAACTCATGCATAAATTTTATTATGCAAACTTGGAATATGCAATGTGGATGTGGTTTTGGAAATGCCTAGGTTTTGGTGTCTACACAGTGAAGTCAAGACCAAAGCCAATCAGCACACAAAATTTAAAAGGTATATTTACATTGATATTTGCTTTCATTAAAGTACAAAAAATGTATAAGGTATTCTATATATCTAAGGTTAAACTTATATTGCATTGGAGAATTTATAACCTTAGAATAGAAAGCAATTAAACCAAAGGAGTGCAAAATCTCAAGAAATATTTCAAGGTGCTTAATATAAGGTTGAAGTTTATTTATTACTGCATTGAAGAACTAAGCAAATACCAACCTTAGAGAGTTATAATGCAATAAAATTAAAGGAAGTATATCTTAAAAGATATTACAGATTGCATGAGATTCAAACATTAAAATATTTGCAAATAATTAAGTAGGAGATATAAGGTTTTAAACATTGGAAAATTCAAATACTAATTTGCAAATATTATTCCTTTCTAAATTTTTAAATTAGGGATATATAAGGAATAATACATCAAACTTTAGTTTCTTGGAATTTAGAAAATTGAACTATTAAAAATTCAAGGTTCAAGAAGCAAAAGCATTAATTGCTTGAAATTTGGAAATTGCATTTTTAATTAGTCTCTTACACTAATTTATGAGATATTAATCCAACTAAAAGGTCTTGAAGAAAAATAACCTTATTATAACTTGAAGGTGCATCATCATTTATATTTAGCTTTCTACCTACTAAGTATAAGGTATAAATAAGGCAAGAAAGTGAAGTTGAATATTAGGGAGACAAAAGGTATTCAACTCAAACTAGGAAAGCTAAGAATTCTATCAAGACTCATAATACATTCAAACACTTGCAAGATAAAAGGCATTTTACATAACTTGTAAAATTGAAAATTTCTTAGCAAGGTTGAAACTAGGGAGTCATAAGATAGACTACTTCAAAGGTATCCCCAAAATACTAAAGAACTAAAAGAGTTGTTGATTAATCATATACTACAAGATTTAAAGAATTAAAAGTTAGAACTTGGTCATATACTGAAATTCAACCTAGAATTCATATTAGGAGATACAAGGTCTCCAAGTGACAATAGTCTATTAAAAATAAGAAGGAAGAAAGATGTCTACATCAAAAAATACAATGAAAAATGATACAAACAACATCATTAGAAAGAAAATAGCAAGTGTTATAAAAATTGGAATCAAGAATCTACTTATAAAGTTTGAAGAAAACTTATACCTTACTTCAAAAGTTATTCATAGTGAATCTTTAGAAGAAAACTTTGAAACTATGGAATATTATCTGCATTCTTATCTCATTGAAGAAATTGATAATGGGAAGAATGATATTCAAATTCCTTTAGAAATAGGTAGCATATTATATATGCCATTACTTGTATTCAAATTCTACAAAGATGAAAATATAGAAAAAAAAAAGATTTATTGAATTACTTAAAGAAAAAACAACAATGAATGAATCCTTCTTAGAGAATATATTTCAATCCCCATGCAATATTGATACTTCAAGTTCTACTAACTCAACATCTTATCATAACACGTTAAGTGTTTGTTTAGAAGCCTCTGTACTAAAAAAAATAGTAATAAGAAGGACAAAGGCAAAGAGGAAATATTTTTGGAGGAATCAAGTGATAGTACAACCTCTTATGAAAGCCCAAAAGTTGGCTTCAATGACAAGGATAAAGAAGAAGAGGAACCAGATCAAGAAGGCATATAATGCAAAGTAAATTAAAGTCAATACAAAGGACCAGATCAAGCTAAATAACATCTGAAGGATGAAGATCATATTGAAGACTAAAGTCTTCAATACCCAAATAATGTAATACAAGGGGGTGTTAGAGTATATTATATTATTTGGTACATTCCAATGTACTACCTTGGGTATATTTCTAGATTAGGAGTTTATATTAGATTAAGGTTTGAGCAGATACTTCAAGTAATAAATGCACAAGTGTTAGAATGTGCAAAGATATAAGCGTTCATGTAGTCCACATGTACATGAGTCATAGGATAGGTATATGAAGAGTCATGGGTAGAGTAAAGGCCAAGGAACATATATTCCTATATATATGCCTTGAGAGTATGAGAGTTAAGAGGGAACTTGAGAGTGAATAGAGTGAGAGGAATGATGTCATGGTAGAGAGTAGTGAGTAGGTACAATGTAGTTATTCATTGAAAATTTTGGTGTTCATGTCCTCCATTATATTGCATTGTACTATTTTTTTGAGCTTTTATTAATGGCATATTATTGAGTTATTGTAGAATTTTATCATCTAGTTTTCCTACATATTATAGTACCATTATCATATAGTTATCATAGCTTACTTATTTTACATATTTTGGTTTCATTTCCTTTAATATACATCCTCAAAATCTAAAAATCAAATTGGTAAAAATATTTGGAACATAAAGAACATTCTTAATGCATCCACCATAAACCTGTATCTCACATTTTCCCTTAACTAAAATGAAATAAGAATATCCAACCTCAATTAAATATGTATATGTAGAACACAAGGTTGAATATAACTCCTTGGATGAATTCATGTGATGAGTCACTCCAGAATCCAAAATCCAATCCTCAGAAATAACCTTAGATGATTTTCTAAAAGCATTCAAAACCTTGCATTTATCTTTCGAAGGAGTGAAGGATAATTTTTTATTCCTAAATGCTTCCTCTAAGTCTTGTAACTTTTTCCAACACTTTTTTTTGGAGTGAGCATTGACTTCATGAGCAAGTAACATTTGACCTATTTTTGCTTTTGGATTTCTTAGGTTTATTATTGGACTCTTTGGAGGATGCCTATTTTTTATGTGGCTCTTTGGGTTATTGATGAAATGAATGATAAGGTAAAGTATTAGGTTGGGACTTATACTTGGACTTTCTCTTGACTTTGGAAGTAGAAGTGCAGGATGCAACAAATGCCTTATGTGAGGAGGTGTAATACTTAGAGTTAAGAACTTTGAATTCTTCCCTCAAAATATTAGCAAAAAAATTCTCAAAAGTAGGCATATTGTGATCAGAATCCATGGAATCCATATTGGAAAAAAATATGAAGGTAAACATATAGTATGGACCCCTAAGTTTTGAAAATATCATGAAAACACATTCTTCATCCATTTTAGTTTTTCCACTACCCTTTAAACGTGTGAACAAAAATTGAAACTTAGTGAAAAATCATCCAAAGATGGAAAATCATTTGGATTGAGAGCACTAAGTTCAACATCAAGATGTAAAACTCTCAAAGTATCCACTTGCCAAAATATTTTTTCAAAATTCTCCTAAATTTGAAAATGAGTGTCATAATAATTAAGATGAAACAATAGGTTGTCACTCACATGCATCCCAATTAATCCCTTAAATTCATCCATTTTGCAATCATGAACAAACTTATGATACTCTTTTATAACTTTAGGTAGCTCTTCCTGAATTAATATTGATAACCCTTTAGATTCAATAAGTGTCATCATGCATGGCTTCCATATTTGATAATTATGTGAGTTAAGTGGCTCAAAATCCTTTAAACCAATTTTTCAATCACAAGAAATAAAACACAAGATCCATAAATATGGTGTTCAAATCGACACCAAGACACCCTACCCATATATTTTTATTCAATTCTTCCAAAAATAAGAGCTCCCAAAAATCAAATGCCTTTATAAATCAGATGTTATAAAGAGTATATGATTAGATTTGATTTTTACAATCACTACAATTTTGTATATTTGAAAAGAAACAAAATTTGAACAACAACTTCGCAAAAAAATATTTTACAAATTGTAGACACCTAAAACACGTAAATTTTAGAAGACTACTTATATGGATACCTTTGTAGGCCATATGAATTATCTTGGACCTCTCCAATATCCAATAGTGGTTCTAACCACTCATATAGGGTAGTCTAGTCCTATGTAGCCCTAGCTGGTGATGAAATTAGTGGTTGCCTCCATAGCTAATAATGATCAAAGTGACTATGGTATAGCTATGCCTATTGATAGAAACTATGTGCAACTTGCCCATAGCTACACTTGTCGATAGTAGCTAACCTTGTAACCAACTTGGGCTACCAAAGTCGAGTGAAATCCATTGAGCGTAATTGATTCTTGAGTAGTTAGGAGATCAAACATTCTGGAAGCATCCCGACAACTGCTTGAGCCTAAGTGTTTCTTGATTCTTGATTTTCTTTTGAAGCTAGAGTAAGGATATTGGGTGCCTATTTAAGGTCCCAAATTTACATGCAAAACCCTAGCTATCTTCATTAACAAAGTGCTTCCAATTTACCTAGAGAAATTGAGGTGCAAATACTATAGCGAAGCTATATCAAATTGAAGATAGAATCAACATCTCTCTGAGGCATAGAAAAGCCCTACCAAATTGCATAATGACATCTATTTTTATACCATTTGAGATTACCCTAGATTGAAGATCACCCTAGCTATTCAAGTGACGAATTGTAATGAATCAAAGCTAATTTCACCGCAAAACTATGTTCCTAGACACAAGAAAATATTGAACATAAATTAACCTTTGGAATTTATCATCACCAGACCAAGATTTAGAGAGTAGAATCCTCGCCCCATGGCCACTATTTTTTATAGTGGCCCATAGGCACCATCTTTGATGTTGATAGCAGCTAATAGAGCCGACTACTCTAATCATTAGCAACTACGGTCTGAGATATAATTTCCTAGGTCTTAGACATAGATTTTACATTTTTAGCATTTCCTTTTGTTTTCTAATATATAATAGAGGTATTTATTTCAATATTTCAACATTATTTTCAATATTGCATGTATCTTTATCAATATTTATGCATTTTCTTATGATTTATGCTTTTCAAGATATAAACCTCATTTCGAGAGGTCTCATGTACTAGTAATCTATGTTACATATCTATATGTGTAGATTATAGGGCATTTCAAGGATAAATATCACAAGATCCATCATATTGACATCAAGAAATGGAGGTGGCCTAGTAATCCCTTCATAATCAAATTTAGTGGAGAAGCAAGGACTATTGAAGTGCATCTTTCCCCATTTTGGGCCACATACTGTGTAAATTTGTATCAAATTGAGTATCCCTAAGAGGGACCTATTTGTAAATAAATCTTATTCAATTAATAAAAGAGAGCATTCTATTTTGTCATTTCATATTTTCAAATGGTTACATGAATTGCACTTTCAATTTGTTTACAAGTTTGCAATAGTCTATATGTACATCTTTTACAGCTTTATAAGTAGTAATCATGGTGGGCCTAGCCCATTTTTTGAATGCTAATGGAGTTTTTTGTTGTAAATATTAAGCATATTGAGTTTTCATTGATGTCAAAGGGTTTATATCAAAAGGATGCATGGTATTCAAGGCAAAAATATTCTTCTAAGGTTGGACAATTACTCAAGCCAAGGTATATCTCAAAGCAAGGAAAATTGTTGAAAATAAAAGGATTGTAATATTGATTTAAATATTATAAAGAAAGTTCAAAATTTCATAGAGAGGGCCAAAAGTTTAAGAAGGTTTAAAATTTTATAGAGAGGGCCAAAAGTTTTAAAAGGTTTAAAAGTGGAGTTTATAAAAGTTTCTTGGACAAAGGTCCAAATACTACAAGAGAAGGCCAAAGGGTTTATTATAATATTTTTATATTATAATTTAAAAAGAAGGGTTTGGCACCAATGTCTTTGGAGGATTTAAAAATCAAGAAATAAAGTTTGAAGTCAACTCCACGATAATGAAAATAAAGGTATATTTATATGGAAGAAAATGTTTAATTTATTCACCATGATTGCTAAAGTTTGAAATAAAAAAAAAAAATATATATATATATATATATATATATATATATATATATATATATATATATATATATATATATATATATATATATATATATATATATATATATATATATATATATATATATATATATATATATATAAAAAAAAAAAACCCCAGGGGCCAATGTTTGAAATATTTTAATGTGAACGATTTTCTAATGCAAATGATTTTGATATCTCCCTATGCACCATTCTAAAAATTCAAGGCAAGGAGAAGACAATGAACAAGAAGGTAGAATTTGTGGGTTTTGAAGCTTGAACAAGGAAAGGAGGTTTCAATGTGTTGTTCCAATCGTTGGGGTATCCCAACCGGTTGTCCAGCCCTGGAAAAGGCACTACGAAGCAAGGAGTGTTGAGTTCGATTCCCAACTGCATCGTATTTTTGTTGTGTATCTATTTCATGAAGCGCAAAGGGGTGAAAGTTTTGTTGTGTGCGTTTGGTTCTCAATATTATGTGCAACCCATATGATTGGCTATGCCACATGAATATCCTACCATGGTAGATATCCGAAGGTTGAATCTTGTGGTAGTTTCATTTTGGAAGTGCATGAAGATATAGATATAGGGGCAACCCTTTTGGTTTCTACCCGTTGGGCTAGCCTAGTTGGTCATGGTGGTGGTGGCTAGGTGCTATGGTTTGGGAGGTTCAAGGGTCAAACCCCATCCACGATAGCAAAGGCTTTTAGGTGAAAGGTATGCAAAATAATTTTTATTTTCATTAAATTTGGAGTAATTTTAGTGCTTCATTGTGAATTATTTATATTGCATTCTATATGTGATCAAGTTGGAGAAATAAGGTGTATTTTTTATTATCTGAAAAATGTATTGTATGATTTAAATTGGAGAAATAAGGAGTAATTTTTTATTGTATTAAAATTATATTTTATGTTTCAAAGTTGGAGAAATAAGGTGTATTTTTTAGTATTATAAAATTTTATGGTGTATGTTTTAAATTTGGAGAAATAAGGTGTATCTTTGGTATTTCAATTTTGTATTTTGAATATAATAAAAGAAGGGATAAAATTTTACTTGGATATTGATTATATTTTAATAAGGAATTTTGAGTATATGATTTGACATTAAAAAGGGAGAAGTGCTAACCTATTTTGAAGTAGCAAAAGAAATAAAAATTATTTGTTAAAGATAGGTTTGGAAAATTCATAGAAGCACATCATTATCAAGGCATATTTAGAGGTATGGTGATTTAATTCTTTCTCAAGTTGTTTTTGATTGAGGAAAATATTTTTATGATTGGAGGTATAAGGATTTATTTGATGTGCATTAGTGTTGAATGAAATTGGGAATATAAGTGCAAGGGTTTGAAAGTAAATTTGCTCATTATTGTGATTAATATTGGAAATAAATTTGCAAGGATTATAGATCAGACCTGAAAGTAAATTTGTTCATGATTCATGTTTGATTAGCACAACATATTTATGCATTTGAGATTGATTTTGAAATGAATGGTTAGTGGATTGAAATTTTAAAATATATGAGCATTATATGTATGCAAGATTTTTGTAATTCTATGAGCATATTTGAGCAAGTGTTATGAGCATATTTGAGTAGGTGTTATGAGTAGATTTGAGCAGGTGTTATGAGCAGATTTGAGTAGGTGTTATGAGAAAATTTGAGCAAGTGTTATGAGAAGATTTGAGAAGGTGTTATGATTTGAGTAGGTGTTATGAGCATATTTGAGTAGGTGTTATGAGAATATTTGAGTAGGTATTATGAGAAAATTTGAGTATGTTTATGTGAGGATATTTGAGTAGAGTTATGAGTAGATATGAGCAGGTTTTTGTGAGCATATTTGAGCAAAGTTGAGATTAGGTCTTGGAGAAAACCAGAGCAAAGGGGATTGATGTCTCCTATAGATAGAGGTCCATGAACTAGAGTAAAGGGGATTGGTGTCTCCTGTGGATAGAGGTCCATGAACCAGAGCAAAGGGGATTGGTGTCTCCTGTGGATAGAGGTCCATGAACTAGAGCAAAGGGGATTGGTGTCTCTTATGGATAGAGGTCCATGAACCAAAGCAAAGGGTATTGGTGTCTCTTATGGATAGAGGTCCACAAACCATAGAAAAGGGGATTGGTGTCTCTTGTGGATAGACATCCATGAACTAGAGTAAATGGGATTGGTGTCTCTTGTGGATAGAGGCCCATGAACTATAGCAAAGGGAATTGGTGTCTCTTATGGATAGAGGTCCACGAACTTGAGCATAGGGGATTGGTGTCTCCTTTGGGTTGGTTCCCATAAACATTGTAATAGGGAATTGGTTCCTAAGATATTTGTTGAGAAAAATTATAAAAAATATTTTCTTCGTGGATGTAGCTCACATTTGGTGAACCATGTTAAATATGTGTCTCTTATGTGTGTGATGATCTATGTATTATTTCATTATTACAATTGATAATATTAGATGATACTATGGTGGATGTGTATAAGAAGTATTACACAAAAAAAAAAAATTGGATGATATTTCTTTGGAAAGAAAAGTAAAATTTTGATCTTATAATAGTTCACTCCCCCTCTCAGTATAAGCTTGTGTTCTTCAATTGGTATCAAAGCGAGTTCCTTCATGAAAGCCTAATATCTTTAAGGAAGATCTTATAGGAACACACATGGCTCATAAGGAAGGGTTTTCATCAAATAAGGCTCCATTGTTTGATGGGACTAACTATGCTTTCTGGAGTGTGAGGATGAAGACTTATTTGATGGCACATGGATATGATACATGGAAATCCATTGAAAATGGATTCACACCATCTACAAATCCTCCTACAGATGCAAGTGGTAAGAAACCATATGAATATAATGCCAAGGCAATGAATGTAATTTTGAGTGGGTTATGTGAATTAGAGTTTGTGAAAGTCATGCAATGCACTTCAACAAAATAAATGTGGGATAAATTATAGAGAACATATGAAGGAGATGACAAGGTCAAAATGGAAAAACTTCAAACACATAGGAGGAAGTTTGAAGACTTGAATATGAAATATGATGAAGATATTGCTATGTATCTACTTTGTGTTGATGAGGTTGTCAACACTATTCGTGGACTTGGAGAAAATATTGAGGAATCTACTATTGTTCAGAAAATATTGAGGTCACTCCCTATGAGGTATGATGCAAAGGTTTCAGCAATAGAAGAGATGAAGGATCTCAAAAATTTGAGCATGGATGAGTTACATGGAATTCTCACAGCCTATGAGATGAGGATAAAAAAAGAACAAACATCAAAAAGAGAGGCAGCATTCAAAGCTTCAAAGAAGGAAAATAATAAAGAACAAGAATCAAGTGATGAATCAAGTAGTGAAGAAGAGGCTAACTTTGTGAGAAGAAATAAGAAGGGTCCAAGAAAACACAAAAATATGTAGATTGTAAAATGTTTTAGTTGTGGTAACATTGGTCACTATGCAGCTAATTGTCCACAAAATGGAGGTAGTAGCAATGAAGAAGAAAAGGATTACAAGAAAAAGAAGGAAAGAAAGTTTTATTATGAAAAGAAAAACATGCATGGTCAAGGCAAGCATGAGAAAAAGATCTTTCAAAGGCACAAAAAGAGTTTTTATGTTGAAGAAGCAAGCAGTGCTTCAAGTGAAAGTGATGAAAGCCTCTCCAATAGTGAAAAGGAAGAAATCCTATTTTTTGCCATAGAAGAGAATGAAGATGCTCCTGTTGTCAAAAACCAAGAAGAAGAAAAAGAAGATGCTCTTGTGATTAAATACCTAGAAAAAGAGAAAGATTCATAAAAGGAAGAGGAAGCCACAATTGATATGGAAAAGGAACTTTATTTTGAAGAGTTGAAAAGGGAGAACTTAAGATTGAAGGATCAAGTACAAGAGGATGAGAAAACAAAGGCAAAACTTCTACAAGATCTCACCAATTTAAAACTTAAGGTTGAAGAGGCAAAGAAATTTGAAGAAGGTATGGCTGAACAATTAAAGGCAAAAGAACTGGAATGTGAAAGACTAGAACATGAAGCTGAAATTCTAAGGAAGGGACTTGAGAAATTCAATAATAAGATATATCAATTTAGGAAAATCTCAAAATATTTGGATGATATTATCAAAACACAAAGATCTCCATTTATGAATACTGGACTTGGTTATGAGGAAGGTCAAGAGGTACAAGAAGAGGAGTCAATATCAAAAGAAATAGAAGCATCAAAGAAGGTATTTGAAGAAGAGCCTAAGACCTATACTGATAAGTTGAGAAGTGGTAGTATCAAAGAGGAAGCAAACAAATAATCATCAAGGAACAGGGACCATCACAAGAAAAGCAAAGAAAGAACCATGAGATCAAGGCAAGATGAATATTTCTTCCAAGGTTATTGTTTCTCATGTAATAATTTTGGTCATAAAGCTATACATTGCAAGGTTCATGATAAAAATGATCATGGCTTCAACAAGAGAAATTTCAAGTCACTTGCACTTTCCAAGGACTACAACATCATGTGTTTCAATTGCAATAATTTTGGTCATAAAGCTATACATTGCAGGGTTTATGGTAAGAATGATTATAGCTTCACCAAGAATTCATTTACACCTTTCAAGGACTACAACATCAGGTGTTACAAATGCAATAATTTTGGGTATAGAGCAAAGTGGTGTAGAACATAATTTTCAGAACTTCCAAAGACAAGCAAGAAAAAGGATGCTCAAAATGTTCAAAGAGGTAAGACTTCAAAAGTTTGGAAAAATATTGAAAAAGAAGAAGAGCATTGTAATTTGGGAGTAACTTCACTTCCATATCATAATTAATCACCTCAAGAAAAGGAGGTGGTGAGGGGGCTAAGCTAAGTGTTTTATTTTTAGCCCCATAAGGAGCCCTTTTCCATTGATATCAAAGGGGGAGAGATTTCAGTAAGGGGAGATATTTTAGTAAGGAGGAGCAACTTGTCAGGGGGAGCAATTTGGGAATCCAGTTGTAGTAAAAGAAAAATTTTGTAAGGGTTGCCATCAATGACAAAGGGGGAGATTGTTGGAAATATTAAGCATATTGAGTTGTCATTGATGTCAAAGGGTTGATGTCAAAAGGATGCATGGTATTCAAGGTAAAAATATTCTTCTAAGGTTGGACAATTATTCAAGGCAAGGTATATCTCAAAGCAAGGAAAATTTTTGAAAAGAAAAGGATTATAATATTGATTTAAATATTATAAAGAAAGTTCAAAAGTTCATAGAGAGGACCAAAATTTTAAGAAGGTTTAAAAGTTTATAGAGAGGGCCAAAAGTTTTAAAAGGTTTAAAAGTGGAGTTTATAAAAGTTGCTTGGACAAAGGTCCAAATACTACAAGAGAAGGCCAAAGGGTTTATTATAATATTTTTATATTATAATTTAAAAAGAAGGGTTTGGCACCAACGTCTTTGAAGGATTTAAAAATCAAAAAATAAAGTTTGAAGCCGACTCCACAATAATGAAAATAAAGGCATATTTATATGGAAGAAAATATTTCATTTACTCACCATGATTGCTAATGTTTGAAATATTTTAATGCGAATGATTTTCTAATGCGAATGATTTTGATATCTCCCTGTGCGCCATTCTGAAAATTCAAGGCAAGGAGAAGACAATGAACAAGAAGGTATAATTCATGGGTTCTGAAGCTTGAACAAGGAAAGGAGGTTTCATTGTGTTGTTCCAACCATTGGGGTATCCCAACCGGTTGTCCAGCCCTAGATAGGGTGCTGCGGAGCAAGGAGTGATGAGTTCGATTCCCAGTTGCATCGTATTTTTGTTGTGTATCCATTTTGTGAAGCACAAAGGGGTGAAAGTTTTATTGTGTGTATTTGGTTCTCAAGCTGGTGTGCAACCCAGTCGATTGGCTAGGCCACACGAAGATCCTACCATGGGAGAGATCCGAAGGTCAAATCTTCTTGGGTGCATTTTTGGCTAGGAATACATTATGGTAGTTTTAGTTTAGAAGCGTGTGAGGATATAGATATAAGGACAACTCTTTTGATTGCTACCCACTGGTCTAGCCCACCTAGTCACAGTGGTGGTGGCTAGGTGATGTGGTTTGGTTGGTTCAGGGGTCAAACCCTATCCGTGACAACAAAGGCTTTTAGGTGAAAGGTATGCAAAATAATTTTTATTTTCATTAAAGTTGGAGTAATAAGGTGCCACATTTATTTTAGTGCTTCATTGTGAATTATTTATATTGCATTATGTATGTGATCAAGTTGGAGAAATAAGGTGTATTTTTTATTATCTAAAAAGTGTATTGTATGATTTAAATTGGAGAAATAAGGAGTAATTTTTTATTGTATTAAAATTATATTTTATGTTTCAAATTTGGAGAAATAAGGTGTATTTTTTAGTATTATAAAATTGTATGGTGTATGTTTTAAAGTTGGAGAAATAAGGTGTATCTTTGGTATTTCAATTTTGTATTTTGAATATTATAAAAGAAGGGATAAAAGGTTACTTGGATATTGATTGAAATTTTATTGCTTATATTTTAATAAGGAATTTTGAGTATATGATTTGACATTAAAAAGGGAGAAGTGCTAACCTATTTTGAAGTAGCAAAAGAAAGAAAAATTATTTGTTAAAGACAGGTTTGGAAAATTCATAGAAGCACATCATTATCAAGGCAGATTTAGAGGTATGGTGATTTAATCCTTTCTCAAGGTGTTTTTGATTGAGGAAAATATTTTTTATGATTGGAGGTATAAGGATTGATTTGATGTGCATTAGTGTTGAATGAAATTGGGAATATAAGTGCAAGGGTTTGAAAGCAAATTTGTGCATTATTGTGATTAATGTTGGAAAGAAATTTGCAAGGATTATAGATCAGATTTGAAAGCAAAATTTGTGCATGATTCATGTTTGATAAGCAAGGTAGATTTATGCATTTGAGATTGATTTTGAAATGAATGGTTAGTGGATTGAAATTGAAAATATATGAGCATTATGTGTATGCAATATTTGTGCAATGTTATGAGAAGATTTGAGCAAGTGTTATGAGCAGATTTGAGCAGGTGTTATGAGAAGATTTGAGCAAGTGTTATGAATAGATTTGATTAGGTCTTATGAGCAGATTTTAGCAAGTGTTATGAGCTGATTTGAGAAGATATTATGAGTAAATTTGAGAAGGTATTATGAGTAAATTTGAATAATTTTATGTGAGGAGATTTGAGCAAATGTGTTATTAGATATGAGTAGCTTTTGGTGAGCAAATTTGAGAAAAGTTGAGAGCATGTCTTGGAGCAAACCAGAGCAAAAGGGATTGGTGTATCCTATGGATAGAGGTCCATGAACTAGAGCAAAGGATATTGGTGTCTCCTATGGATAGAGGTCCACAAATTAGAGCAAAGGGTATTGGTGTCACTTGTGGATATAGGTCCACAAACTAGAGCAAAGGGGATTGGTGTCTCCTAGATATAGGTTCATGAACCAAAGCAAAGGGGATTGTTGTCTCTTGTGGATAGAGGTCCATGAACCAGAGCAAATGGGATTGGTGTCTCCTGTGGATAGAGGTCTACAAACCAGAGCAAAGGGAATTGGTGTCTCTTATGGATAGAGGTCCACAAACTAGAGTAAAGGGGATTGGTGTCTCCTGTGGATAGAGGTCCATGAACCAGAGAAAAGGGGATTGGTGTCTCCTATGGATAGAGGTCCACAAACTTGAGCATAGGGGATTGGTGTCTCCTTTGGGTTGGTTCCCATAAACATTGTAATAGGGAATTGGTTCCTAAGAGATTTGTTGAGAAAATTTATAAGAAATATTTTCTTTGTGGATGTAGCTCACATTGGGTGAACCATGTTAAATATGTGTCTCTTATGTGTGTGATGATTTGTGCATTATTTCATTATTACAATTGATAATATTGGATGATATTACTTTGGAAAGAAAAGTAAAATTTTGATCTTATACTATTCACCCCCCCTCTTAGTATAAGCTTGTGTTCTTCATTTTTTTTATTCTTCTTATTGTAGGTACAACCACTCCGAGTGATAGCAACTAACAGTCATAGTAGCTTTGAGCAATAGCAACTAGCACCATAGTTGCCCTGATTATCAACAACTTCTAGAAAACATAGATAAAGTCAGCTTGTAGTATTGTTCATCATATGAGGATTCACTTGCAAGTCATTCCATCCCTATCTTCTATTTTTTATTTCTTGTATGATTTTGGAAAAGCAAATTTAGAAAATCATTAGGTTTTCTATGTTTTTTGTTAGCTACTATTGGGAACAATGGCTGTTGTTGTTAGTTTCCCCAAAAGCTAGCAACTATGAATCTTAGCTGCTATTGTGTATAGCGGCTATGAATGCATGCCACTATTCATAGAGACGACTACTATTTAAATTGTTTGTAGGTCTACTTGAACTGAAGCCTAATCAAAGGCTGTATAATTTAATGTGCATTAGCATTTTATAAATATCAAACATTTCTAAAAATAAAATGTTATTTCATATGCATGTAGTTGAAAAATCATCGTATGCTTCTTGATGCATTTTACTTTATGCTTGAAATAACACAAATAATAACACACCACATTCTAAGTGTGAAAATTAATTGTGTTGGGCTCTCACATCCAACAATTTATCAAGACCAATGGTGGAAGTCATTACCAATTGGTTAGATTGTTGATTGAGTTTTTTGTTACCCATTTATGGCTAAGGCCAATCCTAGAACTATCCTACCCATGGAAAATAGCATGTACTCTTCTTTAGAAGGTATATCACTACCTATAGTGTGTTGGGTGAGGATCATTAGTACCTATGCTCCCTGATCAGATATGGGCTTCATCTCCATATCTTGGTGGGTATGACAACTCGAAATTCATCACCAAGTTTGTCGCTATGAGTATATAGGTGAAAATATTAAACAATCAAGAGTATCATCAATAATTTTCACACAATAAGAGAAAGATCTAATTTCCAACAAACCATAACACACAAGATAAGTTTTATGAAAAACAAAGAAATTTTAAAAGAGAACCATTTGTCTACTTTGTGTGTTTCTAAAATTTACATACAATATAAATTCACGAGGTTATGGTCAACACACGGGGTCATCCTTGGTCCACTATTGAGGTTGTTTCAAATGCACATGAGGGTAAAAATGCCCTAGAGCCACCACATGGGCACAAAGCATACCTAAATAACATTTCAAAAGTCTTAGAGGAGATAATTCTACACACGAGGGATCTCACTGAGAAACCCCACCTAGAAGACTAAATGTAAGATCTTCTCATAATCAAAATGATGGTGTCTCTAGACCTCCATATTCACATAATGCTAATAGATCAAACCTACCAAAAAGAGGGTATGTTAGAGTAGATACGCACACACGTATACCCATTGCATATGCACACACATCAAAGGATGGCACAGGTCTTACACCCCTACCTAGTTAGGATGAAGAGGGTACTCCATTCGTAGACCTTGGAGAAGTAGGACATTTGATCATACAAGTATATATCATGATTGTACTCCTAAAGAATCCATTGGGTCCACTGAATAATACATCATGGAAGAGGGAATTAAAACCCAGTTGCATCCTATCTTTACCCATGGTTAATGTTCCAGGTGAACATGTGGTATCATTACCCCATACACACATGATGGTAATGAACACAAGGTAGAATATATGTCAATACAACCTTGATTAATCGAGGGAAGAGTGTTTCCAACCTTATCATATAATTTGAGGTAAACAAGACTCCTCACATGGAGTTGCATAGCCAAAAAACCTATATGGTAGATCGATCAGATCGAATACTTATATTTTGCATAGTCCAAAGAGAAAAATGCTCCAAGATCAATTGGAGGACTCGTGTGTTGAGCATGAGTGTTTAGAGCAGGAAGATGTGAAACAATGAAGGTTGCTTCAACAATGTTTATATGAATATCACAAAAGATAGCAACACATCCTTGATCAAAAGGAGTGAGAAGAGTGATAAAAATGATTAGCTCAAGTAGAATTACCCCTATGTAATAAGTACATATAGAAACACAATGAGATACATGCTACATCGTACCCCAAGTTGCATACTAGGTAAGTAGACAATCATACTCACCATACTTTATACCATATTTCTAGGCAATAGTAGCACCAAGCACCAAATCTGCCTGAGCATAGCCAATATGAAGAGTCAGATAGAGATGATCAGTATCAGTAGTATTCTAAATCATCCTCTATAGATGTGGTCAATGAATACAATCAACCACCTTGATCCCAAAAGAACCTACCACTACCTTCTCCTCGAAGATCCCTTCAGGAGGAAGAGATCATATCTTCTTAGGCTTACAAAGTGCTTACTAAGAGGATCAAATCTCTCGAGAAACAAGATACAGCTTATCAAAATCCTACCTTGAGCAATATCCACAATCAACCTCTTTGTCCTTCGATCTCGATTGTAGCTTATCCCAAATAGTTTGAAATGCCTAAATTGGATAATTTTAAGGGAGACAAAGATGCATAGGAGCATATGAAAAGCTCTATAAACTTGTGCTTCTAATTGCAAAATGATGATACCTTTCTATTACAAACATTTGTGATTACCATTTTAGACATAGCCCTTGAATGGTATAATCAGTTACCAAGGCACAAAATCACTAGTTTTGAATAGTTGATGAATACTTTTCTTGAACAGTTCCCATTTGGTGTCAAGAAGAAAAAAAATATATCTGACTTTGCTAATCTATGCCAATACAATGATGAGCCAGTGATGGATTATGGTAACATATGGTAGAATCTCATGGCAAAACTTTCATTCACCATCCCCTCAAGTGAACTCACTCGAATATTTACAAAATATTGTACCAAAAATTTATCAGTGATACTTTAGTTGTAACAATACACAATATTCGATGAGGTATTAGCACAAGCCAAGGTGATTGAATACATAAAAATACAAGAAGGTGATTTGAATCTCCAAATAAAAAAATAATGGAATAACAAGAACACACACCATGAATAATGAGGACATATCCCCAAGCGATGAGGGCTTCATAGGCATGATAAATATAACAAGGGGAAGCCAAAAATTCCCTATTTAGCATGCACCAACAAAAAATTCAACCAAAGCTAATCATGTGTCACAATCCTCATAATAATTGAATTCTATTCAATCATATAAGGATCCTATGATTTTATTTTTAAAACAGGATATTAAGAAAATCCCTAGATATGAACCCGATCCACCTCTATACATCATAGTGAGCATCAATAAGATGCCATAGAAGTGAGTCTTGATTGACATTGGATCATCTATTAATATCAACACAGTCATAGCCTTGAAAAATCTAAATTTGTCACCTTCAAATATCACAAACTCAACATTCATGCTAAGAGCCTTCAATGATACCACCTCCCCAAAAATCGATACAATAGTCCTACCTATCCAAGTTGGGATAAATACCATATGCACATTGTGTCATATCCTAGAGGGTGAAAGGTAATATAATATATTATTAGGTAGACCGTGGATGAGGGACATGGAATGTGTGCCTTCCATAGTGCATCAAAGCCTTAAATTCATACATCAAGGACAAGTGTATGTGGTCCCCAATGATCCTAAACCTTTAAAATATTACAAAGTGATCAAATAGCCACAGGAAAATCTTGCAACATGCAAGCCTCAAAATGTTCACTCAGATGAAATCAAAAAACATTTGACTAAAGCTTGTATCAAGCTATCACTACCTTATCCCATTATAAAAACTCATGGTATCACCTTACATGATGAGGAGAAGAAAACATTAGTTGACATAACTGACATAGAATCACTTTGGCCAATTGATGATCCACCCACAACTAATCTGAAAGCTAAAATACCTTCTCATAAGTTTGTGGGAATGGTCAATATCAAAATAGAGAACCAAGTTTCTCTAAGGTAATCATAACAATGGGTAATACTGTAATAGTATAGCCACATAAAAAGTGCTACCACCTTTGAAATTAGTTACACCTAAATCATTTCTTGTAGCACCTTCAAAATAGCAAGAACGGGTATCTCCCCCACTTCGAACTAGGGGTACTCAAGATGGCATAGTTCAACACTACAAAGTGAAATAGAAATATGAACTAAGTAATAAAATATAGAATGTGAATGTAGCTATCAAACTAGATCACCAATAAGCACCCATATCATCTCAAATGAAGGATACTGGTGATTCACATTTACCTAAGGGTTCAGTGACACCCATTCTTTCACCTACTTTAATTTATTATGGTGATCTAAACCTATCACTAGAAATACACATGAGAGCCTTATCAGTATTGCAATACATACAAGATCACCTGGATAATATAGAGGTGCATATGGAGCAATAGAATGAGACATTACAATTTATCATGTATCAACTTGAGAGTTAGGAACTACAAAAGCAACCTGCATCTAAGGTAAAATTACCTCCTATACAACCACAGGAAAAGCCATAGTAAGAGTAAGAACCAAGTCGGTCATGCCAGTAGCCTCGCATATATCCACCATTACCCAAGCCTATGATATCAATTTTCAATTGATTATGTACTGTAAATGCCATAACCTTACCTGATGTTTGACCTTTATATACAAATAATCCTAAACCCTATGGATATGAGGAGGAGGAATATTGTCTATATCATAGAAAAAATGGACATGACATTCAAACATGTTGCGGTTTTAGAGCCATGATATACAATATGCTTGAAAAGAAGCAACTTCAGTTTGTTAACCAAAAAATAAGCATAGTTGGTAATTCATACCTTACACCAAAAAATCAATAAGAGTCCCCTAAGCAAACAATTAATATATTTGTGGTTCAATCCTCTCATCAAATGAAGCTAGTGCATGTCGCACATCCAAAACACCAATAGCATATTTAGACTCCGTTAAACAAGTCTATGTTAGTCATTTTTAAAAAGTTGTAAGAAGCTAAGGTCATCACTTTACCTAACATAAACCCTTTAGACCCAAATAGAGCTAAACTCAAGGGTTCTAGGGAGGATCACTTTTGCCTTTATCATTGAATAAAGGGCCATGACATTCATAATTGTTATGGGTTTAAATACATGGTTCAAAACCTTAATGATAGTGAGGCTTGACCCATAGTTGGTTCACCCATAGCACATCAACCTACCATAATGTAAGCCACAACATTCCATTTACGATTCCAATGTCAACCACATCCTCATAGACCTAACTAGACACCTCATCAAGTAGTCACATTTTTAATGACTACTGTGATGCTATTTTAAAATCTATATGAGGTAAATACAATCATGTTAGTAGAGGTCAAGCCAAGAGCACCCAAACCTGGGTCACAGGATAAAATTATTTATTGTATCTTTCATCATATACATGGTCATGACATCCATTGTTGTTATTCATTCAAGAATGTGGTTGAAGAAATGGTAGAACACAATGAGCTCTGTGCAGATGGTTCGCTTGTTTCACCTTGTCAAAACACTGGCACCTATCAAAAATCCATGCCCTAATAGGAAGAGTTGATTTATATCACTCTTCCTAAGCAGGCAAATTATATTGTAGTGAATGACATGCACAATGGGGATCATCAAGGTAGCACACCTTCCCCACCATTCACATCACGATAAATGAAGAAAGGTGAGAAATATAAAGGTGTCACATATTCCTCACTTTCATTGACCAACACACACACTACGGGTATCTAAGGTAGCATAAATTCCCCCTAATAATCAAAAATCCAAAAAAAATCATAAAAATAAAAATCCAAACAAATCAAAAATCAATAAAACACAAAAATATTCAAAACATTTAAAATTCAAAAATAATTTAAAACATCAAAAACACAAAAACATTTACATTTTGTATTGCATCATATGCATTCATTTAATTGCATTGCATTAGGTATTATCATCCATTGCACTTGCATTAGGATAGGTTGTATTTACAATCTCACAAACAACACCACATTTGTATACCAATCATGCATTTTCAAATCATCATCATCCATCATACCTTATGATGTAGAGGGGGAAAATTGCCCTACCACGTACAATTCTCCAAAAAAGGTTGGATCCACAAAGGTAGAAAGTGTTATGGGGTGAATCATAGGGGTTGTGTTATTATCTACACTCAGTGCTAGGGGGATGGGTTCACCAAGAATGGTTTTAGGACTCGCTCCAAGTCCTCGAGATTTTTGGGATAGTTTGATGTATTTAGTTTTAAGAAATCACCTAAGTTTGGCATTTCTAGATCTATGCTATAAAAGATAAAGGACAATGCAGAAATCAGAATGCAATAATACAAGAGCTAACCTAATATATATTTTTTTGAATGCTTGCTAACCTAGGGTTTTATCCAGAAAACATTTAAATCAAGGACACAAGATAAATGCACAATATTAACTCTAGATGCACACTATATGATTTTCACTTTTATATGCCTAAGAATCAATATTCAGATCAAATCTTCAACCAATAAAATAATTAGAACACTTATCTTGATTGGTAGTTGACTTAGCTTTTTCTGCCTCTTATCCAATGATATCAGAAATACTTGTTTTCTACAAGATAAATTATGAAACACTTGAAAATAGGATTAGAATTAGGGGGCCTGCTTAGCCCATTGTAAAACAATTCTTGGAGGTGTAGCAGTCAAGCCCCTAGGTCCTTTTAGATGAACTTTGGAAATAAAAGTGAAAATTGACCTTTGTAGAATTAATCATAAAACAACAATGCAACAACAAAGAAGTAGAAAATAGATTATGCTATCATGCCCTAAATACAATTTAGAAACTATTCATGCAATAAAAATCTGACAAATACCCCCAGTTTAATCCTAGGAAAAATCAAACCTCACATATGGCAGGTGTGATAATGCTATAGGAAAATTTGCACTCCATTAGTATGGGGTGTGATCTCACTTATGTGAGAAAAAACCCTATGTTATGGTTAGCAAAGTCATGCCTCATTGGGATAGGGCAGGATTCACTTCAAATAAATGAAACATAAAAGATAAAATTAGAGTGTAAATAAATGCAAGAAACAAAGTGTTTCACAGCCTAATGGACAACACGAAAGAAGGCAAAAGAGATCGAGGTATCCAAATGAGCACTCTCTTTCCTTCTGAACTACAACATAAATCCACCAAACCACACAGTAATCCAAATCAATGTAGCAGAAGATCAAATAAAAAATTTGCACTTTGGGGTCAGCTTGTAGAAGAAACAGGAAGCAAAATGAAAGTAAGAATACGAGCACTAACTAATCATAATAATTTCAAGCTTAATTATTTCCAAGATCGATCACATGTATATCATATTTAGGAGTGGGATTAACCCCTCCTTTTATAGATAAAAATCAAGGCGAAAGAAGTAGGAAAATAAAAGCAAGTTGATGCCAAGCATGCTAAAAGGGTTAAATCCGAGTTTTAATAAATTAAAACCCTAAAAATAGCAAAATCGCACCCCATGCCAATGGGGTGAGATATAACTTCTATGAAGTTGCGCCCCATCATAACCAGATGTAATTTTGCTAAAAATCTAAAGAAAAGCAAGGTAGGGGGAACAAAGGCTTACCCTTGCCTAGGGCGAGGGTTAGGGATCTCTTAGGGTCTCTAAGGAAGATTACCCACTAAAAGTGGGTCAATTTTCTATGTCTACATTTTACCCCCTCTTTGATGCATTTAAGGCTAAGTAAATGTGTCAAATAAATGATATAGGCACACTCACTGGACTAAGACAACAAGAAAAAATGGGATGGTCAGTTTAGAAGAAATGGGTGGTGCAAAAACAATGTCATAGACACTTTCTTATTTTACACGTAAATCGAGGAATTTGGGACATTAATGCCTCTATAGGCTAGGGTGCCCCCTTGAGTTTTTATGAAGATGATATATCTCATAAAAACTTGAAATAATTGACGTAGAAGAAGAAAGAGAGAGAAAGAATGAAAATCGAATAAAACAAGGGTAACAAGTAGATCTTAAAAGGGTGAAATTTGCACCACACATTAGCAAAGAAAAGGGCTCTAGGGAGAAAAATAAATGGTGTTACCAGTTCATCGAGCAACATTCATGAGGGGTAGATTTAGGGTACAAGAGCGGGTAAGTACAAAATTCTTCCCTCCTGATGCATATTTTTCTCTGTTATTTACAAATTTTAGGGCAAAATCTATGGAATTTCACCATTTTGAATGATGATTTTTGTGCTCGATTGGGGCACAATTTTGCATCTTGACAATGAGTTTGCTCTAGATGAAGTGCAAAAAAATCATGCCAGGGTAAAATTGAGCGTGAATTCATGAAATCATGCCTCCCAAACTAGAGGGCACAATTTTCATAAAAACTAGAAAAAGGAAAAAAAAAAAAAAAGGAAAAGCAAAAACAAACATGAGGAAAAAGAGGGAAGGCAAGCAAATACGAAGTGCAAATTACAAAATCATGATCAATATTTGTGTTTTTATTTGAAACTATGGATTTTATTATTATTTTTTATTTTTATTATCATTCATGAAACTGATTTGATTTTATTTGTTTGTGGATGCAGCTAGG
Organism: Wollemia nobilis; assembly: GCA_028583015.1. Lineage (NCBI taxonomy): Eukaryota > Viridiplantae > Streptophyta > Pinopsida > Araucariales > Araucariaceae > Wollemia > Wollemia nobilis. The sequence goes on from JAQPPZ010002399.1 coordinate 4,431,650, forward strand.
TATTATCGAGAGTCAAGAGTGGAGGGCAGGGGCTCTGGAAGAGTTGGATGCACTCAGGCCAAAGGAGATGGCTCAACTAGATATGGTGGGGCTAGACCACCTAGCAAGGATACCTCACATTGATACAGATAGGGCTATGCTAACAACTCTAGTAGAGAAGTGGTATCCGAAGTCCTCTACTTTTTGGTTACCCATAGGAGAGCTCACTATCACATTGGAGGATGTATGGCAGATTTTGTGAATCACTATTAGAGTTACAATAGTTTACATGGCATGGGGACAAGTAGCCACACTGCATTGGTTTTTAGTAGGGTTTACTCACCAGGTACGAGAGAGCACCATATCAACCAATGATCTAGTGGGCTGCTACGAGGTAGATCCTCTGACCACTGTACTCTATGGGGTTGTGGCTGGGCTATTTATGTACCATACCAATAGGTAAAACTTACCATGGGTGATGGTAGGAGTAGTGGTAGACATGCATGATCAGAGGGTTTGATTTGCATGATTCCATATGTGTTGGTCTACCTATACAATATGCTGTACAACATTATGTATAAGTGGTGTACAAGATTGGTGTGTACAACATTGCTCTAGGTGTGATGTTGGGAGCACATCACAGTACATAGATCAGAGGTACTACTAGGCCCACTACCTAGCTTGGATAAACAAATAGCATACAGGTCACTAAGGTCCCTTGAGAGGATTGTGAGGGCCTATGCAGGGAATCTACCACTAGCGAGGTGGGTGATTTATGATATTTGGGAGGCAAAGATTATTTGGAGGCCATGGCACCTTCACCTTGGGTGGGCAAAGGATAAGATAGATCTATCCAAGATACATAGGATAAGGTAGATAAGGTCAAATAAGGAAGAGCTAGAGATATTTATTATTAACTAAGTCCTTCGGTAGCACGGGATCTTACAGGGAGTCTCAGACCTAGTACTTTTACCAAAGGGTGACCCGAGATCTAGCAAGGGTAGGATATGAGCCAAACCTCACCAAGTGGATTAAGGAGGATATGTATGATCCTCCTTACATTGATCCAAGGGTAGATGATGCAGGAGTGGTTATTGGGTACAAAAAGTGGTATAGAGGAGTTGTGCCCTAAAGTATCTCCTTGCCAGTACCAATATAGAGGTGTTAGGTGATGGACTTGGGCATACAACGAGTCTTTTGAGAGGTAGCACACTGAACCACAGAAAGGGTAAAATATACTAATTCTAATATAGATATCAACTCTTGTTTAGATCCTAGTGGTAGAGGGTGCCATCTAGGTGGCAGGGACCAGAGGTGGGGGATGAGGTACGCCCCCATAGATGAGGCTATAAATAAGATATCTTGGAGAGGCCTCCACATCTATAATAGTGATGGTGAGAGCCAATATAGGAGGAAGATAGAGGAGCTACAAGCATAGGTAGCCTCTCTATAGATCTAGATGACCCAGATCCAAGAAAATAGGGCTAGGAGGCTAGAGGAGCTACTATGATTATTGAGCACTATAGAGGCTAAGAGGGACTTGGCTTAGACAAATATCGATCAAATCCAGGGAGAGATAGCTAGTTTGGATGGAGAGCACTAGAGAGCTAGGGTAGAGGGATGGCTATCATTGAGAGCATCTAGGTAGGTAGCATGGTGCAACTTATTCAAGAAAATCTATAATGGACAGGAGAGGGGTTGGAGATAGCCCTTTAGTGGGCTACATTTTACAAGATGGTTTACTATGTAGTTGTCCCACCAGGTCAGAGGACACCACTTCCTTCATCTCTACAGTCAGTGAGTAGATTATGGTCTTGATCACAAATGGCATCGGTATCATGGTAGTTCGTATCACAGTGTAGGTTGCTTCCTCCTTAGGATGGGCCAAAGGGAGCTGGCTCTTATAGCTATGATAGAGGACTACAGATCATGATGATGCACCAATTTTTAAATTGTGGTGTACATCCCTAGGTTGAGTGTTTCAAGTTTAGATTGTGGTACACCAACTTGACATGGGGATGATGTGTTCTTTTTTCTCTCAAGTAATACATGGCTACTTTTATTTCTTTATTTATGTGTGTAATGTGTGTTTTATTTAATTCATGATTTCATGTATGCAAAAACTATCATAATGCAAACTATATGAAAATGAATGGATGCAAAAGAATAGGAGAAAGACAAAGAATATATATGAAAGAAGAGAAAGAAAGAAGGAGAAGAAATAAGAAAAGAAAAAAAAATGAGGAAGAAGAAGAAGAAGAGGAAGAGAAAAAGGAAGAACAAAAGAAGAAAAACCTAAAGTTCAACCATATAAAAAGGAGAAGAAATGACAACCCATAGCATGGAATTAGCATAGGTTGCAAGAACCAGTGTAGTTAGATACCATAGATCATTTTATAAATAGAGCTAGATCTGATATAGGTTTAGCACTTGCAGAAGTGTAAAAAAGATATGTGGATTCTGACCCACTATGGATGGTTGCTCCCTTATTTAATGCTATGAGGTGTTTACCTGCTAGGATGTATGTTGAGGTCTACTAAAATTGATCAAGGAGCTTATCTTATAATGGGGTGTTGAGCCTAATGAGTCAAAAGATATTATGAACCACCCAGGTGTTGTAGGTGAGTTGGAGAGGAGAGGGCAATCCTCCAAGGGAGGTCCCAAGTTCAAATCTCCACCCTACCAAAAAGCTGAATTGGGTATCTAAAATCCAATTGATAATTTTGGTGCGGTCAGGGTCGGGTGCGACCCCCGGATGACTTTGACAGTGTAGAACCCCATGTCCGTGGTCTCTTAGACCAAGGTGGCTTCGTAAGGGGTTTTTTGCTAAAAAAAAAAAGATTATGAACTGAAATAAAATCATAGATGATGTAATACCTTCTAGTATGTATAAGTATCCCATGTGGGGTGTAATATGTAAATAAATGATATGCAAGTGCTATCCCAGTTAGGGATCTTAAGAAGACTTTGTGAGTGAAAGCATTATCATGATAAAGGAATTGAGAGAAGGAGAAGAAGAAATTATAGGAAGAAAGAAGGAATAAATCCCTAGGGGGGATCTTTCTAGGAATTAGAGTCCTAGTGAGAAGAGCAATACATGTGAGCTATGATCTAACTAGGTATCATCACATGCCATTGTCACAAAATCCCAAAAAATATATATGAGCAAGCAGTCATGAACAAGCAATAATGAAATTATGATAGGCAATCATGCAAGGTGTTATTTAGATGTTAGGAAATCATACAAGGATGACAAGCAAGAAAGCAACATGAGCAAGCAAGTGTGGGAATGCAAATGTAACTACATGAAATAAAGATTTTTAGACAGAATTGAAATCAATGCAAAATCTAAATGCATCATTAATCTTATGAAAATAAATTAATGTGCCATGAGGTTTTGGATTGAATATATCCCCAAGGAGTGCATTTTATTGATGATAAAAATCATGGGAAAGTTCTTCCAAGGCCCTTATTTATATATCCATGGCATGATAATAAACACATCTTCTAACATCACCATTCTCTTTAATAAAACAAACATTATATAAAGATCCACCATTCTATTGCACAGAAGCAATATCATTTTTAAAAAAAACAAAATCAATCATATTGCAAGACATTAGATTTGGAGGAGAAGCATGATTAATGCTTTTATTCTCATTTATTATCATCTTTTGATATTCTATATATTCTACTAAAGGCACAAGATGATCATCATCCTCAAAATACAAAGGTTGATTTTTATTAGGTATAAAACCTATACCACATATCCTAGTCCAAATATTAACATCCAAATGTTCTTGAATACCTTTTGGTTGGGGTCCCAATACTTTACCTACAAATCCCATACTAGATAGGATCTACTTAGGAAGGGGATAATCATTAGTGAGATAACATTGAGTGAAAGAGCGCTCACTAGAATATGGGTTGCTACCATAAATATTTTCTTCAAAGGCAGTCCCTCCAAAGATAAAGGTACACATGCCAACATGTACACCATCAACCTTCTTATGGGTTAAAACCATAGTTCAAGGTGATGGTGGTAGCTTGGTGAGATCCAAAAGAGGCTCTTGGAGAAATTGATTATCATGATCCCAGGATGAAGAATTGGTTTGACATTCCTCAATCACTTTTAAATTTTGAAGATGCTCTAAAATTTGAGATGAGGAACATGGATAATTTTCTAAAGAAGTAGAAGGACAATAATAAGATTCATATTGAGCTAAATCTATATTTGAACAAAATTCAAATGGTTGAGGATCACCCGGAATGGTGATAACTTGATTCTTGAATTAAAATTTGAGACATTGATAAAAAGTAGAAGGGACGACCTCTATTGCATGAATCCAAGGTCACCTAAGAAGAATATTAAAATATGTAGGACAAGAAACCATGTAAAACAATGTATCCAATATTTGAGGCCCCACTTTTAATGGAAGAAATATGACACGATAGGCCTCTTAGGATTTATTATTTAAATCTTTAATAAGGATATCATATTTTGTTAAATCTTCCTCTTTTAACCCAAATTTCTAAAATAATTGATATGTACAAAAATTAAGGGATAAGACATTATCAATCAAAACCTGTTTTATAAGGGTATCACCAATAAGTGCAGTGATGTAAAGTGATGAATCTCCATGTAAGTTTGAGGAAGGTTTATCATCATATAAGAATGAGACATGATGTATCCCAAAAGAACCTATGGCATAAACTATGGCATTAGGTGCCACATATGGAGAAACATATTATTGTTTTAAAATTCCATTAAAGCATTTTAATGATCAAGAGAAGTTTGCAAAAGCTATAAGACTAATATTTTTTTTGGAGCATTGGCTAATTGCTTCTGAATATCGTATGAAATTTGTGATTGTGGTCTTAGCACTATAGGTGGAATTGTTGTAGCTAAATATTTTCTTTGATTTTCATTTCAAATTAGACTGGATTGTGGTACAGAACTCTATCCTTTCTGATTTTGAGCTTGTTTTCTTGTAGTTACCCTAACCATACCAACCATATTACTATGGCATAGGGAATAACCTTGATTTGTCACTTGGTTGGATGCTTGTTGATCATGCTTTGGTAATGGATACTTGAATATACTCATATCTTGATTTTTTATTGGGGTTTGTTGAACAGGAGCCTGATTACTTAGAGTTTGAGAAGTTTTTAAATCAATGCATCCTACGTCAATTAAATCTTGAACCACATGCTACAACTTATTACAAGAATTTATCTAGTGTCCTTCTACTCTGTGATATGTGCAATATTGACCTACCTTATACCAATGAGATATAGTATCTAGTTGTCTTATAGGAGGTAGTTCAACTGCCTTAGCTTCTAAAAATTTCTTCAAAATTGCTTCCATAGTTATATTAAGTCTGGTAAAATTCCTTTGAGGAGGTTTTCAAAATACAATATTTTGTAGGCTATTGGTGATATTATTAATAGGCCTACTATCATTATTACCCCCTGTATGCTTATTATTATGTTGAGACTTAGTAGACTTTTCTTCTTTATTCTTAAGCTAGCCTCTTCTAATAAGATATCGTTACACTTTTTTTGCTAACTCAATTGCTTGATCAAGAGATGTAACAGTAGTAGTTTCTAGTGCATACGATATCTATTCTTGTAAATTACTAATGAATATATCAAGCATATCTTTCTGAGACACAAAATATCTTAATCGACCAACTAAACTTCTCCAACAAGCTAAGAATTCTGAAAAAAATTTCTTCTTTACTTTGCTTCAGATCATAGAGGTTTCTCATTATCACTTTCTTTTCAATATAAGCACTAAATTGATGAACAAACATTTTTGCAGTCTTTTCAAAGATCTTTAAAGAATTATTGGTCAAAAAATAATATCATTCCAATTCAATCCCAACAAGACTCTTTAGAAATATTTTCAATAGAAGCATATCATCATAAACAAGATCATGGCAAGCTATCATGAATCCCCTTAGATGCTCTATTGTATCTTCTATCCCTTTATAGATTGGTAAAAATGGCATATGAAAATTATTGGGATAAGGTCTAGTAGCAACAATAGGATCCAATGGTTGACTGCATATTTCCTTATAATTGTATGTAAACCCTGAAGGCTAAATTATATCCATCCTTGAAACCAAATAATTTCCTATATTCACCAAATTTTGCATTTTTGGATTATGTGTGTTTCCCATATTCCCTTGGCTTAGGTTGGACTTGAGAAGGTTTTTATTATATGTGGTGCCTTGTAAGAATAGAAGATTAACTTGTGGTGTAACAGAAGCAATAGTGTGGACTAGAGGCTTACCATTGCCTAGGGCAAGGGTTAGGGACCTCTTAGGGGCTCTAAGCAAGATTACCCACTAAAAGTGGTTCAATTTTGCGTGTCTACATTTTGCCCCCTCTTTGATGCTTTTAAGGCCAAGTAAATGCATCAAATAAAGGATGTAGGCACACTCACTAGAAGAATATAGTAAACAAAGATGAGATGGCCAATTTAGAAGAAAGGGGTGGTGCAAAAACAGTGTCATTCCAAACACTTTATTTTTTTTGCATGCAAATAAATGCATTAGGAACATTAATGTCTCTATAGGCCAGGGTGCCCCCTCGAGTTTTTATGAAGATGAAATATCTCATAAAAACTTGAAAGAACTAACAAAAAAGAAGAAAGAGAGAAAGAACAAAAATCAAAGAAAACAAGGGTAACAAGTAGATCTTAAAAGGGTGAAAAAGGATAAAACCCTAATTCATTTGCACCATGCATTGGTAGAGACAAGGTTTTTGGGGAGAAAAAAAATGGTGTTACCGGTTCATCGAGCAGTGGTTGCGAGGGGAAAATTTAGGGCACGAGAGAGGGTAAGTACCAAATTCATCCCTCCTGAAGCATATTTTTCTCTTTTATTTGATGATTTTAGGACAAAATCTGGGGAATTTTTCCATTTTGGATGATGATTTCTATGCTTGATGGAGGCGCAATTATATGGACCAGCCATGATTTTGCTTCAGATGAAGCATAGTGAAATTGTGCCAAGGTAAAACTAAGCATGACTTCATGAAATCGTACCTCTCAAACTGGAGGGAACGATTTTGCTAAAAATTGAAAAGAAAATTCTTTCTTTCATGTAGTTTTATTTGCATTCCCATTGCATCCACTTGCTTGCTCATATTGCATTGTTGCTTGTCATCCTTGCATGATTGTCTGACATCTAAAGAACACCTTACATGGTTGCTTGTCATAATTGCATTATTGCTTATTAATGACTACTTGCTCATGTATATTTTTATGGATTTTGCAATAATGGCATGTGATGATACCTAGTTAGGTCATAGCTCACATGCATTGCACTTCTCACTAGGAATCTAATGCCTAGCAAGATCCCTCCTAGGGATTCCTCCCTTCTTATAATTGCTTCTTCTCCTCTTAATTTCTTTATCATGATAATGCTTTCACTCATGAAGTTTTCTTAAGATCCCTATTTGGGATATCACATGCATATCATTTATTTACATATTACATCCCACATGGGATACTTATACATCCTAGCAGGTATTACATCATCTACGATATTTTATCAGGTTATAATTGCTTTTGACTCAGCAAGCTCAACACCCCATTACAAGATAAGCTCATTGGTCAATTTTAGTAGACCTCGACATACATCATAGAGGGTAAATGCCTCATAGTAGTTAATAAGGAGCAACCACCCATAGTGGGTCAGACTCCACATATCATTTTTATACTTTTACAAGTGCTAAACCTATAGCAGGTCTAGCCCTATTTATAAAATTATCTATGGTATCTAACTACGTTGGTTCCTTGAAACCTATGCTAGTTCCATGCTATGTGTCTTTAGTTCATCTCCTTTTTATATGGTTGACATTTGGATTTTTTTATTCTTCTTTTCTTCCTTTTTCTCTTCCTCTTATTTTTATTCTTCTTTCTTTTTTCTCTCTTATTCTTTCTTATCCTTATTTATTTCTCTTTTTTCATTTGTCTTCTTTGTCTTTCTCCTTCTTTTACATCCATCCATTTTCATATAATTTGCATTAACATAGTTTTACATACATGAAAAAATAAATTAAATAAAAGCACATTAAATTCGCAAATAAAACAATTAAAGCAGCTATATATTACTCGAGAGAAAAAGAGTGTGTAGTCCTCATATCAGGTTGGTGTACCACAATCAAGACTCAGTAAACTCAACCTATGGATGTACACCACAATCTAAAAATTGGTGTATCATATTGATCCCCAGTCCTCTCTCCCCTAACTATGAGATCCAGTTCCCTCTAGACCATCCTAAGGAGGAAGCAACCTAGGCTATGACACGGACTACCGTAATATCGATGCCATCCATGATTGAGATCATGATATACTTGCTAATTGTATATATTGAGGAAGTGGTATCCTCTGACTTGGTGGGATAGTTGTACAGTAAACCATCTTGTAAAATTTAGCCCATTGAAGGGCTATCTCTAACCTCTCTCCCATTCAAAATAGCTTTGCCTAAATAAGTTGCATTGTGTTACCTACCTAGTTGCTCTCAATGTTACCTACCTAGTTGCTGCATAGCCCTATCCATATTAATGTGAGGCATCCTAACTAGGTGGTCTAGTACCACTACCTCTAGTAGAGCCATCTCCGCTAGCCTGAGTATATCTAGCTCTATTAGAGCCCCTGCCCTCCACTCTTAACTCTCAAGAATACCTAGCTAGATCCACAAAAAAATTAAAATCAAATAAGTTTCATGAATTAAAATAAAAAATAAAAAAATAATAATAGAATCCATAGTTTCAAATCAAAACACAAATATTGATCATGATTTTGTAATTCACACTTCTTAGTTGCTTGTCTTCTCTCTTTTTCCTCTTGTGTTTGTTTTTTCTTTTCCATTTTTTTTTTCTTTTTCTAGTTTTTAGCAAAATTGCACCCTCTAATTTGGGAGGCATGATTTTGTGAAGTCATGCTCAATTTTACCCTTGCATAATTTTGCTGCACTTCATCTGGAGCGAAATCACGATCGGACCACGAAATCATGCCCCATTCAAGCACAAAAATCACCATCCAAAATGGTGAAATTCCCCAAATTTTGCCCTAAAATTCACAAATAATAGAGAAAAATATGCATCAGGAGGGAAGAATTTGGTACTTACCCACTCTTGTACCCTAGCTTCACCCCTCACATTCATTGCTGAATGAACTGGTAACACCATTTATTTTTCTCCCCAGATCCCTTTTCTCTACCAATGCATGGTGCAAATGAATTAGGGTTTACCCTTTTTCACCCTTTTAAGCTTTGCTTGTTACCCTTGTTTTCTTCGATTTTTGTTCTTTCTCTCTCTTTCTTCTTCTACATTAGTTCATTCAAGTTTTTATGAGATATATCATATTCATAAAAACTTGAGGGGGCATCCTAGTCTATAGAGGTATTAATATCCCTAATGCCTTGAATTACGTGTAAAACAAGAAAGTGTTTGTAATGACACTATTTTTGCACCACTCCTTTCTTCTAAACTAGCCATCTTATTTTTTCTTGTTGTCTTCTTCCAGTGAGTGTGCCTACATCCTTTCTTTGATTCATTTACTTGGCCTTAAATGCATTAAAGAGGGGGTAATATGTAGACACAAAACATTGACCCACTTTTAGTGGGCAATCTTCCTTAGAGCCCCTAAGAGGTCCCTAACCCTTGCCCTAGGTAAGGGTAAGCCTCTGGTCCCCCTACCTTACTTTTATTTAGCCTTTTAGCAAAGTCGCACCCGATTACAACGGGGTGTGACTTCGTAAAAGTGAAGCAATATCGCACCCCATTGGCATAGGGTGTGATTTCACTATTTTTAGGGTTTTAATTTATTAAAACTTGGGTTTAACCTTATTACCGTGCTTGGCGTTGGCTTGTGTTTTTTTTCTTGCTTCTTTCACCTTGATTTTCATCTATAAAAGGAGGAGTTAATCCGACTCCTAAATAGGATATACATGCAATAAATCTTGGAAATAATTTAGCTCAAATTTTTTATGATTACTTAGTGATCGCATTCTTACTTTCACTGTACTTCTTGTTTCTTCTACAAGCTAACCCAAAAGTTTAAATTTCAAATTTGATCTTCTACTGCATTAATTTGGATTATTGTGTGGTTTGGTGGATTCGTGTTGTATTTTGTAAGGAAAGAGAGTGCTCTTTTGGATACCTCAATCTCTTTTTCCTACTTCTACATAATCCATCAGGTTGTGCACACTTTGTTTCCTGTATTTATCTACGCTCTGTATTTATCTTTTATTTTTCATGTCTTTGAAGCAAAATTGCACCCTATCTCAATGAGGTATGACTTCCCTAAACCTAATTTAGGGTTTTCACTCATAGAAGTGAGATCACATCCCATTTTGATGGAGCGTAACTTTTCCTATAGCATTATCACACCCGCCATCTGTGAGGCACAATTTTTCCCAGGATTGAACTAGGGGTATCTGTCAAATTCTGATTGCATGAGTAGTTTCTAAATTGCATTTAGGGCATGATAGCATAATTTGTTTTCGCTTCTCTATTATTGTATTGCTATTTTATGATTAATTATCCAAAGGTAAATTTTTGCTTTTGTTTCCAAAGGTCATCTAAAAGGACCTAAGGGGCTTGACTGTTGTGCCTCCAAGCATAATTGTACAATGGCCTGAGCAGACCCCCTAATGCTAATCCTATTTTCAAGTGTTTCATAAGTTATATTGCAGAAACAAATATTTTTGATATCATTGGACAAGAGGCAAAAAAATCTAAGTCAACCACCAATCAAAATAAGTGTTCTAATTATTTTATTGGTTGAAGATTTGATCTAATTATTGATTCTTAGGAATCCGAAAGTGAAAGCATATATTGTGCACTTAGGGTTAATATTTTATATTTATCATGTGCCCTTGCTTTAAAGTTTTTATGGATAAAACCCTAGTTTAGCAAGCATTCAAAGAAAGAATCATATTAGGTTAGCTCTTGTATTCTTGCATTCTGATTTTTGCATTGTCCTTTATATTTTATAGCATAGATATAGAAAGGCCAAACTTAGGTGATTGCTTGAAACTGAATGCATCAAACTATCTCAAAATTCTTGAGGACTTGGAGTGAGTCCTAAAATAATTCCTGGTGAACCCTTCCCTCTAGCACCAAGTGTAGAGAACAACACATCCCATGTGGTTCACCCCATAAGGATTTCTATCTCTTGTGGATCTAGCCCTTTTGGGAATTGTATGTGGTAGGGTAGTTTTCCCTCTCTACATATTTTATTGACCCACTTTTAGTGGGCAATCTTCCTTAGAGCCCCTAAGAGGTCCCTAACCCTTGCCCTAGGCAAGGGTAAGCCTCTTTCCCCCTACCTTGCCTTTCTTTAGCCTTTTAGCGAAATCGCACCCGGTTACGATGGGGCACGACTTCGCAGAAGCGATATCGCACCCCATCGGCATGGGGTATGATTTTACTATTTTAGGGTTTTAATTTATTAAAACCTGGGTTTAACCTTTTTAGCGTGCTTGGCATCGGCTTGTGTTTGTTTTCCTCGCTTCTTTCACCTTGATTTTCATCTATAAAAGGAGGGGTTAATCCCACTCCTAGAGATACATGCGATCGATCTTGGAAATAATTAAGCTCAAAATTCTTATGATTAATTAGTGCTCGCATTCTTACTTTCGCTCTGCTTCCTATTTCTTCTACAAGCTAACCCCGAAGTGCGAATTTTGGATTTGATCTTCTGTTGCATTGATTTGGATTGTTGTGTGGTTTGGTGGATTCGTGTTGTAGTTCGGAAGGAAAGAGAGTGCCCATTTGGATACCTCGATCTCTTATACCTACTTTTACATCATCCATAAAGTTGTGCACACTTTGTTTCTTACATTTATTTATGCTCTACATTTATATTTTATTTTTCATGTCTCTAAAGTGAAATCATACCCTATCTCGATGAGGCACGACTTTGCTAACCCTAATTTAGGGTTTTCGCTCATAGAAGCGAGATCACACCCCATTCTGATGGAGCATGACTTCACCTATAGCATTATCATACCCACCATCTATGAGGCATGATTTTTCCTAGGACTAAATTGGGGGTATCTATCAGTTTTTGATTGCATGAGTATTTTCTAAATTGCATTTAGGGCATGATAGCATAATTTATTTTTTGCTTCTCTATTATTGCATTGTTGTTTTATGATTAATTATCCAAAGGTCAATTTTTGCTTTTGTTTCCAAAGGTCATCTAAAAGGACCTAGGGGGCTTGACTATTGTGCCTCCAAGCATTATTGTACAATGACCTAAGTAGGCCCCCTAATGCTAATCCTATTTTCAAGTGTTTCATAAGTTATCTTGTAGAAATAGGTATTTTTGATATCATTGGACAAGAGGCAGAAAAAGCTAAGTCAACCACCGGTCAAGATAAGTGCTCTAATTATTTTATTGGTTGAAGATCTGATCTGATTATTGATTCTTAGGCATCTAAAAGTGAAAAGTATATAGTGTGCATCTAGGGTTAATATTGTGCATTTATCTTGTGTCCTTGCTTTAAAGGTTTTATGGATAAAACCCTAGGTTAGCTAGCATTCAAAGAAAGAATCATATTAGGTTAGCTCTTGTATTCTTGCATTCTAATTTTTGCATTGTCCTTTATCTTTCATAGCATAGATCTAGAAAGGCCAAACTTAGGTGATTGCTTGAAACTGAATACATCAAACTATCCTAAAAATCTTGAGGACTTGGAGCGAGTCCTAAAACCATTCCTAGTGAACCCTTCCCCCTAGCACCGAGTGTAGAGAACAACACAACCCCCATGGTTCACCCCATAAGGCTTTCTACCTTTTATAGATCCAACCTTTTTGGGAATTGTACATGGTAGGGTAGTTTTCCCCCTCTACATATTTGGTGAACCCAACATGAACACCTCCTTTCTTTTAAAAATTTAAACAAGATCATTAATTCTATTTGAAAATTCTTAAAAGAAATTAAAATCTGTGTGTTAGTGTTTTCCCCTAACTATTTTCACTACTTCTAAATGGCTCCTTTCCTTAGAAGTCAGAGGAAACAATTAGAATCTGATTATGTTCCTTTGGAAGATGACCATATTGATAGGGAAGACCCTAATGTAGGTCCAGAAGAGCAAGAAGAGGTAGATATGGAAACTAAAACTAATCCTGATCCTTATGTTGGACCCAATGGTAGCTTTATCTTCTCATCATTTGATCATATTTGGGAATTCATGAAAGCTCATAAGGAGAAGCTATTGGAATATGTAGAACGAGAAGCTCATATTGAAAAAGAGGATGCTACTCCTTCTCCTCCCATTAGGTCTCCTATGCTTAATCATGATAATCCCACATCTCAACCTGTGCATCTTAGTAATCTGAAGAACCAAGTGACTTGTGCTACTACTAATACCACCAACATTGGATGGAATCCACCCATTCCTCCAACTAGTAGTGGCACCCAAAATTACTTTCAATTTCCTCCTTTATCTTCTAATGTCAACACTATTGCTTCTGTTCCACCACAAGTTAATCTTCCATTCTCACAAGGCACCACATATAACAACAACCTTCTCATGTCCAACTTAAGTCAAGGGAATATGGGAAACACACATAATTCAAAAATGCAAAATTTGGCAAATATAGTGAATCAGTTGGTTTCAAGGATGGATATGATTCAGCCTTCAGGATTTACATACAATTATAAGGAAATGTGTAGTCAGCCATTGGATCCTATTGTTGTTGCTAGACCTTATCCCAAGCATTTTCCTATGCCAGTTTTACCAATCTATAAAGGGATAGAAGATCCAATAGAGCATCTAAGGGGATTCAAGATAGCTTGCCATGATCTTGTTTATGATGATATGCTTCTATTGAAAACATTTCCAAAGAGTCTTGTTGGGGTTGCATTGGAATGGTATTATCGATTGCCCAACTATTCTTTAAAGAGCTTTGAAAAGACTACAAAAATATTTGTTCATCAATTTAGTGCTTATATTGAAAAGGAAGTGACAATGAGAGACCTATATGATTTAAAGCAAAGTAAAGAAGAAAGTTTTTCAGAATTCTTAGCTCATTGGAGAAGTTTAGTTGGTCGATTAAGATAGCCTATGTCTCAGAAAGATATGCTTGATATATTCATTAGTAATTTACAAGAACAGATATCGTATGCACTAGAAACTACTATTGTTACCTCTCTTGATCAAGCAATTGAGTTAGCCAGAAAAGTGGAACAAGCTCTCATTAGAAGAGGTCAACTTAAGAATAAAGAAGAAAAGTCTACTAAGTCTCAACATAAGAATAAGCATACAAGAGGTAATAATGATAGTAGGCCTGTTAATAATGTCACCAATAGCCTACAAAATATTGTACTTCAAAAACCTCCTCAAAGGAATTTTACTAGACTTAATATACCTATGGAAGCAGTTTTGAAGCAATTATTAGAAGCTAAGGCAATTGAACTACCTCCTATAAGACAACCAGATACTACAACTCATTGGTATAAGGTAGGTCAATATTGCACATATCACAGAGTAGAAGGACACTAGACAAATTCTTGTAAGAAGTTGAAGCATGTGGTTCAAGATTTGATTGATGCAGGATGCATTGATTTAAGAAATTCCTAAACTTCAAGTAATCAGGCTCCTATTCAACAAACCCCAATAACAAATCAAGATATGGGAATATTCAAGGATCCATTACCAAAGCATGATCAACAAGCAGCCAACCAAGTGGCTCATCAAGATGATTCCCTACGCCATAGTAATGTGGTTGGTATGGTTGGGGTAACTACAAGGAAACAAGCTCAAAATCAGCAAGGATAGAGTTCAACACCACAACCTAGTTCAATTTTAAAGGAGAATCAAAGAAAATATTCAGCTACAAGAATTCCACCTATAGTGTTGAGACCACAGTCACAGATTTCATACGATCTTCAGAAGCAGTTAGCTAATACTCCAACAAAAATATCAGTCTTAGAGCTTTTGCAGACTTCTCCTGATCATCGAAATGCTTTAATGGAATTTTTAAAACAACAATCTATTTCTCCAGATGTCACCCCTGATGCCATAGTTGATGCCATAGGTTCTTTTGGGATACATCATGTCTCATTCTCAGATGATGATAAACCTTCCTCAAACTTACATGGAGATTCATCACTTTACATCATTGCACTTATTGGGGATACCCTTATCAAATGAGTTTTGATTGATAATGGCTCATCCCTCAATTTGTGTACATATCAATTCTTTCAAAAATTTGGGTTAAAAGAGGAAGATTTAACAAAATCTGATATCCTTATTAAAGCTTTCAACAATAAGTCCCAAGAGGCCTGTGGTGTCATATCTCTTCCATTAAAAGTGGGGCCTCGAATATTGGATACTTTGTTTTACATGGTGTCTTGTCCTACATCTTTTAATCTTCTTCTTGGGTGACCTTGGATTCATGCGATGAAGGTCGTCCCTTCTACTTTTCATCAATGTCTCAAATTTGAATTCAAGAATCAAGTTATCACCATTCTGGGTGATCCTCGACCATTTGAATTCTATTCAAATATAGAGTTAGCTCAATCTGAATCTTACTCTTGTCCTTCTATTTCTTCAACAAATCCTCCATGTTCCTCATCTCAAATTTTAGAGCATCTTCAAAATTTAAAAGTGAGTGAGGAACGTCAACCCTATTCTTCATCCTTGGATCATGATAATCAGTTTCTTCAAGAGCCTCTTCTGGATCTCACCAAGCTACCACCATCACCTCGAACTATGGGTTTACCCCATAAGAAGGGTGATGTTGTACACGTTGGCACATGTACCTTTGTCTTTGGAGGGACTACCTTCGAAGAAAATATTCATGGTAGCAACCCATCTCCTAGCGAGCGCTCTTTTGCTCAATGTTATCTCACTAATGATTATCCCCTTCCTAAGAAGATCCTATCTAGTATGGGATATGCAGGTAAAGGATTGGGACCACAATAGAAAGGTATTCAAGAACCTTTGGATGTTGAGATTTGGCCTGGGAGATGTGGTATAGGTTTTATACCTAATAAAAATCAACCTTTGCCTTTTGAGGATGATGATCATCTTGTGACTTATGCAGAATATATAGAATATCAAAAGATGATAATAGATGAAAATAAAAGCATTAATCATGCTTCTCCTCCAAAGCTAATGTCTTGCAATATGATTGATTCTATTTGTTTTAAAGATGACATTGCTTCTGTGCAAGAGAATGGTGGATCTTTATATAATGTTTGTTTTACTAAAAAGAATGGTGTTGTTAGAAGATGTGTTGATTATCGTGCCATGGATGTCCAAATAAGGGCCTTGGAAGAACTTTCCTATGATTTTTATCATCGAGAAAATGCACTCCTTGGGGATATCTTCGATCCGACACCTCATGGCACGCTAATTTATTTTAATAAGATGAATGGTGCATTTAGGTTTTGCATTGATTTCAATTATATATAAAAAAATCTTTCATGTAGTTGCATTTGCATTCCCATTGCATCCACTTGCTTGCTCATATTGCATTGTTGCTTGTCATCCTTGCATGATTGCTTGACATCTAAAGAACACCTTGCATGATTGCCTATCATAATTGCATTGTTGCTTGTTCATGACTGCTTGCTCATATAGATTTTTGGGGATTTTGTGACAATGGCATGTGATGATACCTAGTTAGGACATAGCTCACATGCATTGCACTTCTCACTAGGACTCTGATGCCTAGAAAGATCCCCCCTAGGGATTTCTCCCTTCTTTCTTCTTATGATTGCTTCTTCTCCTTCTCTCAATTTCTTTATCATGATAATGCTTTCATTCACAAAGTCTTCTTAAGATCCCTATCTGGGATAGCACTTGCATATCATTTATTTACATATTACACCCCACATGGGATACTTATACATCCTAGTGGGTATTACATCATCTACGATCTTCTATCGGGTCATACTCTCTTTTGAATCAGTAGGCTCAACACCCCATTACAAGATAAGCTCCTTGGTCAATTTTAGTAGACCTCGACATACATCCTAGTGGGTAAACGCCTCATAGCAGTCAATAAGGGAGCAACCACCCATAGTGGGTCAGACTCCACATATATTTTTACACTACTACAAGTGCTAAACCTATAGCGGGTCTAGCTCTATTTCTGAAATGATCTATGGTATCTAACTACATTGGTTCCTTGCAACCTACGCTAGTTCCATGCTATGGGTCATCAGTTCTTATCCTTTTCAGATGGTTGACCTTTGGATTTTTCTTCTTATTTTCTTATTTTCTCTTCTTCTTCTTCTTCTTTTTCCTCTTTTTTTCTCTTCTTATTTCTTCTCCTTATTTCTTTCTTTTCTTTCTTTCTCTTCTTTCTTCTATCTTCTTTGTCTTTCTCCTTCTTCTTTTGCATCCATCCATTTTCATATAGTTTGCATTAAGATAGTTTTGCATACATGAAAACATGAATTAAATAAAAACACATTACACACAAATAAAATAATAAAAGTAGCTATATATTACTCGAGAGAAAAAGAGTACATAGTCCCCATGTCAGGTTGGTGTACCACAATCTAGACTCGGTACACTCAACCTAGGGATGTACACCACAATATAAAAATTGGTGCATCATCCTGATCCTCAGTTCTCTATCTCTCCTAGCTATGAGAGCCAACTCCCTCTGGCCCATCCTGAGGAGGAGGCAACCTAGGCTATGACATGGACTACCATGATACCGATGTCATCCATGATCGAGACCATGATCTACTCATTGACTATAGGGATGGAGGAAGTGGCATCCTATGACCTGGTGGGATAGCTGCATAGTAAGCCATCTCATAAAATATAGCCCACTGAAGGGCTATCTCCAACCTCTCTCCCATCCACCATAGCTCCACCTGAAGAAGTTGCACCACACCTCCTACCTAGTTGCTCTCAATGATAGCCATCCCCTCTACCCTAGCTCTCTAGTGCTCTCCATCTAGATGAGCCATATCTCCTAGAGTATGATCTCTACCAAGTTATGTCCCTCTCAACCTCTATAGTGCTCAACAACCTCCATAGCTCCTCTAGCCTCCTAGCCCTATCCACTAGACCTAGGCCATCTAGCTCTATAGAGAGGCTACCTATGCTCATAGCTCCTCTATCTCCCTCCTCTCTTGCTCTCGCCCACTACTATAGATGTGGAGGCCTCTCTAGGATCTCTGATCTGTAGCCTCCCTATCTATGGGGGCATACCTCCCCCCATCTTCGGTCCCTACCGCCTGGATGGCCTCCTCTACCACCAAGATCCAAACATGAGCTGATATCTATCTCAGAGTGGTAGGAGTCTACTATGCCCTCTCTATGGCTTGATGAGCTACCTCTTAGAATGCTCATTGCATGCTCAGGTCCATCACCTAGCACCTCTATATCGGTACTAGTGGGGAGATCCTTTGGGGCACAACTCCTCTATACCACCACCTGTACCCGACAGCCACTCCTACATCATCTACCCTTAAGTCGACATAAGGAGGATCATCCATATCCTCCTCGACCCACCTAGTGAGGTCTAGCTCATCTCCTACCCCTACTGGATCCCAAGTCACCCTCTAATACCAGTAGTCCCCTAGGTCTAGGACTCCCTATAAGATCCCATGCTATCGAAGGACTCGATCAAATCTGAAGACCTCTAGACTCTCCCTTCTTTGACCTCAACCACCTGATCCTTCATATCCTAGCTAGCTCTATCCTATCCTCCACCCACCCAAGGTGAAGCCACCATGGCCTCCAGATGATCTTCACCTCCCAAAGCTCATCAATCACCCACCTCACTAGTGGTAGGTTCCCTGCATAGGCCCTCACAGTCCTCTCTAGGGACCTCGACCACCTATATGCTATTGGCTACTCTAGGCTAGGTAGTGGGCCTGGTAGTGCCTTCAATCTCCATACCATGATGTGCTTCTAGCACCACACCTAGAGCAATATCGTACATACCAATCTTGTACATCACTTATACATGATGTTGTACAATATCCTGTATAGGTAAGCCAACACATATGGGCCCCATGTGAATCAAACCCTCTGATCATGCATGTCTACCACTACTCCTACCATCACCCATGGTAAGTGTCACCTACTAGTATGGCACATCAGTAGCCCAACCACAACCCCACAGAGCATAATGATCAGAGGATCTACCCCATAGCAACCCACTAGATCATCGACTGATATGGTGCTCTCTCACACCTAGTAAGTAAACCCTACTAAGAACCATTATAGTGTGGCTACCTATCCCCATGCTCCATAAAATATTATCCCTCTAATAGGGATCCACAAAATCTACCACACATCCTCTAGTGTGATGGTGAGCTCTCCTATGGGTAACCAAAAAGTAGAGGACTCTAGGTACCACCTCTCTGCTAGGGCTATCAACATAGCCCTATCTATCTCAATGTGAGGCATCCTCGCTAGGTGGTCTAGCCCCACCACCTCTAGCCGAGCCATCTCCGCTAGCCCTAGTGCATCCAACTCTGCTAGAGCCCCTACCCTCCACTCTCGACTCTCGAGAATACCTAGCTACATCCACAAACAAATAAAATTAAATCAGTTTCATGAATTAAAATTAAAAATAAAAAATAATAATAAAATCCATAATTTCAAATCAAAACACAAATATTGATCATAATTTTGTAATTCGCACTTCGTAGTTGCTTGTTTTCCCTCTTTTTCCTCTTGTGTTTGTTTTTGCTTTTCTTTTTCTTTTTCTAGTTTTTGGTGAAATCATGCCCTCCATTTTGGGAGGCATGATTTCATGAAGTCATGCTCGATTTTTACCCGAGCGTGATTTCATTGTGCTTCATCTAGAGCAAAATCATGATCGGGCCATGAAATCGTGCCCTAGTCGAGCACAAAAATCACCATCTAAAATGGTGAAATTCCCTAGATTCTACCCTAAAAATCTATGAAAAATAGAGAAAATGTGCATCAAGAGGGAGGAATTTGGTACTTACCCGCTCTCATACCCTAGATTTACCCCTCGTAACCATTGCTCGATGAACTGGTAACACCATTTCTTTTTCTCCCCAGAGCCCTTTCTCTACCAATGCGTGGTGAAAATGAATTAGGGTTTTACCCTTTTTCACCCTTTTAAGCTTTATTTGTTACCCTTGCTTTCTTTAATTTTCATTCTTTCTCTCTCTTTCTTCTTTTGCATCAGTTCTTTCGAGTTTTTATGAGATATGTCATCTTCATAAAAACTCGAGGGGGCACCTTGGCCTATAGAGGCATTAATGTCCCTAATGCCTCGATTTGCATGTAAAACAAGAAAGTGTCTAGAATGACACTATTTTTGCACCACCCCTTTCTTCTAAACTAGCCATCCCATTTTTTCTTGCTGTCTTCTTCCAATGAGTGTGCCTACATCCTTTCTTTGACGCATTTACTTGGCCTTAAATGCATCAAAGAGGGGGAAAATGTAGACACAAAAAATTGACCCACTTTTAGTGGGTAATCTTCCTTAGAGCCCCTAAGAGGTCCCTAACCCTTGCCCTAGGCAAGGGTAAGCCTCTTTCCCCCTACCTTGCCTTTCTTTAGCCTTTTAGTGAAATCGCACCCGGTTACGATGGGGCATGACTTCGTAGAAGTGATATCGCACCCCATCGACATGGGGTACGATTTCGCTATTTTAGGGTTTTAATTTATTAAAACCTAGGTTTAACCTTTTTAGCATGCTTGGCATCGACTTGTGTTTGTTTTCTCACTTCTTTCACCTTGATTTTTATCTATAAAAGGAGGGGTTAATCTCACTCCTAAAGAGATATACATGTGATCGATCTTAGAAATAATTAAGCTCAAAATTCTTATGATTAATTAGTGCTCACATTCTTACTTTCGCTCTACTTCCTATTTCTTCTACAAGCTAACCCCGAAGTG
The DNA here is from genome assembly GCA_028583015.1 of Wollemia nobilis. Lineage (NCBI taxonomy): Eukaryota > Viridiplantae > Streptophyta > Pinopsida > Araucariales > Araucariaceae > Wollemia > Wollemia nobilis. The sequence continues at coordinate 4,452,511 of JAQPPZ010002399.1, forward strand.
CGAATTTTAGATTTGATATTCTATTGCATTGATTTGGATTGTTGTGTGGTTTGGTGGATTCATGTTGTAGTTCAAAAGGAAAGAGAGTGCCCATTTGGATACCTCGATCTCTTATGCCTACTTTTGCATCATCCATCAGGTTGTGCGCACTTTGTTTCCTACATTTATTTACACTCTACATTTATCTTTTATTTTTCATGTCTCTGAAGCGAAATCATGCCCTATCTCGATGAGGCGCGACTTTGCTAACCCTAATTTAGGGTTTTCGCTCACAGAAGTGAGATCATGCCCCATTATGATGGAGCGTGACTTTACCTATAGTGTTATCATGCCCACCATCTATGAGGCATGATTTTTCCCAGGACTGAACTAGGGGTATCTATCAGATTTTGATTGCATGAGTATTTTCTAAATTGCATTTAGGGCATGATAGCATAATTTATTTTATGCTTCTCTATTGTTGCATTGTTGTTTTATGATTAATTCTCCAAAGGTCAATTTCTACTTTTATTTCCAAAGGTCATCTAAAAGGACCTAGGGGGCTTGATTGTTATGCCTCCAAGCATTGTTGTACAATGGCCTAAGCAGGCCCCCTAATGCTAATCCCATTTTCAAGTGTTTCATAAGTTATCTTGCAGAAACAAGCATTTATGATATCATTGGACAAGAGGCAAAAAAAGCTAAGTCAACCACTGGTCAAGATAAGTGCTCTAATTATTTTATTGGTTGAAGATATGATCTGATTATTGATTCTTAGGCATCTAAAAGTGAAAAGCATATAGTGTGCATCTAGGGTTAATATTGTGCATTTATCTTGTGTCCTTGCTTTAAAGGTTTTCTAGATAAAACCCTAGGTTAGCAAGCATTCAAAGAAAGAATCATATTAGGTTAGCTCTTGTATTCTTGCATTATGTTAGGGTAGATACTATGGTAATTTTATTTTTACCTTAGTAAGTTGTTAGTTATTACATTATTTGTTTTACCTTGAAGATATTCATTGTTGGAATATCTTTTTTTTTTTATTTGTGGAAAACATCCCAAAAGGGATGCCACTTTCGGGTAAGACCCAAGGAGGCAGGGGTATCCATTCCACCAAAAATGCCCAGGACTCGGACCTGGCCTACCACCTTTGACATACTCAAGGAGCAAACAAACACACAAAACCAATTTAAAAAATAAGTAAATAACAACAAAAATAATAAAATAAAATAAAAAACATGCTCCTTGAGTGTGTCAAAAACAAAAGCACAACCAAACACGCACAATAAGATAAAAGAAATCACAACACGAACCACATAGAAAAACACAAGAACCACATAACAAAACACAAACAAGACAAAAACAACATAACACTACAAAGACATAACCCAAAAAAAACATGAAAAATAAACACAACCAAAACCTAAAAAATTAAAAAAATAAAATAAAAATAAAAATAAAAAACAACCAACAACATACAATAAACAAAAACAAAAAACATAGAAAACACTCACACATAAAAACACGAATTAACACAAACAAAGAGAAACCCAAGAACAAGAACGAAAAAAACACAAGAACAATAACAAAAAACATAAAAAAAAACACAAAACAACAAAAACACAAGAACAACAAAAAACAACACAAAGAACACAAAAACAAAACAAAACAAAAGAACCCACCCACCTTAAAAAACTAAACAAAAAAAAAAAAGAAAAAAAAAATTGAACATAACAATGACCTATCTAGACCATAAGACTATTAAGGCAAGAATCAACAGAGGAAACAAAATAAAGAATAGAATGAGCTAGGGAACTAAAAAAAACTGAATGAACCAAAGAGAAGCAAAAAAAAAAGCAAGAAGAAACTAGGTACCTTCAGAACTGGAGCCATCCAAAGAAATGATAGAAAGAAGAGCTTCCCTAATTTGAGAAGCCCACCATCTAGGAGGGTGGCCATAACAAGTAAGATCACCTTTGTCCAAAGCCCAATTAGCTAAAGCATCAACACTCTTGTTTTGATCTCTCTGACCACATGATTGTAATCAACTTTCAAAAATCCCATCTGGATTAATTGAATCTTCTCAATAATTCTTTTTATTCTCCAATCCACCTTATGATTCTTAGAAGGAGTCTTCAAGAGATTAATCATAAGTTGAGAGTCAGACTCAACTAACACCTTTTCCCATCCAACCTTAGTAGCCTCCTGAAGGCCTCCCGAGGATACCATACCCCTCAACAAGGTTATTGGAAAGAATACCCAAATTCTCAAGCAAAAGTAAAAACCAGGGAGCCATCTGAAAGTCTACCAATTCCTCCCACACTGGCTTTTCCAGGGTTCCCTCTAGAGGCTCCATCAGTATTGACTTTTCCAAAATCCTTAGGAGGAGGTTGCCAATTTCTTGTCCTATCCATCTTACTAATACTCACATTCCCTTTAAGTTGGTTGCCCTTAGAAGATTTAATCTTCAATCTTTGCATCACTTGATCCCATCTTTGGTGGGAGTTTTGGGGGTGATTAAGGAGTTGATGGACTGATTCAACTAAGTTGGCTATGGTATTTTGCCAAATATAGTGAATATCCTTCCTATCTTGATTAAAAATTTGGTTGTTCCTTTCATTCCAAATATTCCAAAGAAGAATGGTAGAACCCATCCAAACTAACCGCCTAATAAAATGATCAACACCCTCTTGATTAGGCCAATCCCTCCAAAGTTGTTCAAAAGTAAAAAAATTGGACCACTGTAAGCCAAGTAAAGTGGCCATTCTCCTCCATAGCTCAGAGGCTAAAGTACACTCAATAAAAATATGGTTGAGAGTTTCTACATTCTCTTCACACATTTCACATCTAAAAGGGCCATGAAAACCACGCTTCATAAGTTGCTCACCAATAAGCACCCTACGATGCAATAAAAGCCAATTAAAGAACCTCACCTTAGGCCAGAGCTTTTGAGCCCACAATCGAGAAAATATGTCAGAAGAATGGTTGGGATTATTATGGCATAAGGTCAAATAACCTTGAGCAACCGAATACTCACCCTTAGTAGTGTTGTTCCATCCAAAACAATCTTTTTCATGGGACCAAGAGAGGGATCTCATATGAAGGATGCCTTGGATATCTTGTCTTTGCCTTTCTGGGATTTGAATAGGCCAGTCCTCAATAGGGATCCAATATCTACCAACCTTTGAATTACCAGTATGGTACCGAATGTAATTAGCCACCTTTATCCAATTAGCTCGGTGAAGCTCCTCCATCCAAGGCCTCCAATCGGGAAACCGAGTTATCAAAGGCTTGTGACCATCCCAAGAATCTATCCAAAAATTTGCCTGTTGACCATTATGAATGATCCAAAATAAATTTTTCTTTATCAAATCCTCACCAGTCTTAAGAACTGCTAAAATGGGAGAACCTTTGGTAGGAAGTTGATAGCGAACAAGGTCTTCAGGACTTTTGTTCTCAAGCATATTTAGCACTGGAGATTATTGGCCCAAAGAGCATTGGGGTTATGCAACATCCTCCAATATAATTTAGCAGCTAAAGCTTTGTTGTTATTAATAGAAGACCGGAATCCTAACCCCCCTTCATTCTTAGGAAGACATAAAGTATCCCATTTCACCAAGGCCCATTTTCTTTTCTCCTTAGTACCACTCCAAAGGAAACGATGACTGATTTGATCCAATTCTCGAAGAACAACCTTTGGGATATTCAAAATGGAAGAAACATAAATAGGAATAGCTTGAAGGACTGATTTTACCAAGGTGATTCTACCCCCTAAAGAAAGCCACCTGTTGGTCCACTTTCCAATTTTCTTCTTGACTTTGTCCAACAACCAATTCCAATATTTATTTTTTTGCCTTTGAATATTTATGGGAATACCTAAATAAGTGATTGGAAGGGAGGTCTTCTTATATCTTAATTTATCCAAGACCATGGATTCCTGTCTAGCAGAGCAGTGAAAGAAAATAACTTTAGATTTGTCTTCATTGATCAACTGCCCAAGTAGCCTTAGAAAAATAGCTAATGATTTGCTTAATATTAGAAGCTTCCTTAACTCGTAGCTTTACCTAAAAGAGTAGAGTCATCCACAAATTGAAGATGAGAGATAGGTCTAGCTCCATGAGCAATGGTAACTCCCTCAAGGGTTTTGTTTTCCCTCTTTTTGGTTATAGTCCTACCCAAGCATTCAACAAGAATGATGAATAAATAAGGGGATAGCGGGTCACCTTGCCTAATACCTCTGGAAGCCGGGAATGACCGAGAAGGCCTGCCATTGATAAGAACTAAGTAGGAAACTGAAGAGATACATCCCATAATCCAATCCATCCAATCCTTAGAGAAACCAAATTGCCTCAAAACTTTGATAAGGAAGTGCCAATCCACTCTGTCATAAGCTTTGGATAAGTCTAACCGAATGAACATGGAAGGAGATTTTTGCATATCCATGGAATGGATGGCTTCCTGAGCAAGAACTATCTCATCTACTATTTGACGTCCTTCCACATAACCCCCTTGCTCTGGGGAAATAATCTTATGCAAAAGAGGCTTCAACCTTTCTCGCCATGATTTTAGTAATGATTTTGAGAAGAACATTACATAAAGCAATAGGTCTAAAAGCTGAGATATGATCAACCTCTTGAGCTTTTGGAACAAGAGTAATATAAGTTTTATTGATAACCTTCAAAATTTCTTTGGCTTTCCTGGCTTCTTCCACCACCTCTAATAAATCAACATGAAGGATATCCCATAACTCTTGGTAGAACTCAATGGGAAAACCATCAAGACCTGGGGTTTTCCATTTTTGCATTTTAAAAACTACTTGTTGAAGCTCATTGATAGTAACAGGAGCAGATAAAATAGAGTTCTCCTCAGAAGTGATAAGAGAAGGGATTGCTTGAAGAACATTTTGTTGTGAAGCTGAGTCAAGAGGAGTAGCAAGCAAAAATATTGGAAAAGTAATCAACAACAATAGAGTTCATGCCATCCCAAGTATAAACAACATCTCCAAAATCTGATTTTAAGGAAGAAATAAAGTTGTGAGATCTTCGAGCTAGAAGAGATTTGTGGAAGAAATTTGTGTTTCGATCTCCTTCTTTGAGCCATTGAATTCTAGATTTTTGCTTCCATAAGATTTCTTCTCTTTTTTCCCATTCCTCTAACCGAGTTGTGAGTTTAATTTCATCTCGCACTTCTCTTCTCTGTGAGGCCATCTAAACGGATTTTCTTATTCAAATTTTCAAGATGAGCAATAACTTCATGTTTTTTTTTATGAACATCCCCAAACTCTTTCCAGTTCCAAGTCTTGATTTTGGATTTAATGTATTGCAGTATTTTGGAAAAATAGAACATCTTAGTCCCATGCCTAGGTTTACCTTCCTTCCACCATTGTTGCACACGAGGTCTGAAGGAAATGTCTCTAAGCCACATTAATTGAAAATGAAAAGGAGAGAAACTCACATTGGTTTTCCACATTTCCACCATGACTCGCCAATGATCCGAACCAACATTATTAAGAGTCTTCACTTTAGGAATGTGACCATGGATTAAGAAATTTTCAGAGAGCAAAAACCTATCCAATCTCTCCATTATACAAGCTAAGCCTTGCCTTCTGTTAGACCAAGTCATAAGGCCATTATCTCGGTTGGATATCCACAAGATGGAGGTTTGCAATATATTCGCTCATGAGGTCGGTGCTTTTGTCCAAATTTCTATTTCCCCCCCTTTTCTCATCCAGAGAGAGGATGGTATTGAAATCTCCTCCGATCAAGATCCAAGCTTCAGGAAAATGAGAGATAATATGAGTAATATCCTTCCACTGTCTTCTTTTTTCCTCCAAAGAAGTCGGAGCATAAACAAGTAATGCAGAGCATAATTTGGTTGGAATGTCTACTTTGAATAGCTATAGCCAACAAACCCCAACCGCCAACCATATGGTGAATAACTACCTCTTTTGGGTCCCAAAGACAAGCAATGCCACCAGAAGTCCCTTGGGAACCGAGGGAAACCACTTTTCCAGCTGGCCAAATTTTACCGGCAATTGAGTCCATATCCTCCATTGACATCTTTGTTTCTTGAAGGAAAACAAGATGTGGATGATTTATCTGAATCATTCTTCTAATTTCATTTTGTTTTGAAAGATCCCCTTTGAGTCCTCTAATATTCCAAGTGATGATCTTCATTAATACCAGGGCTAAAAAATTTGGGAAGGGCATTAATCTTACCTTCCTCTACAAGCTTTTCACCTTCTTTTACCATATGATATTGATTGGTCTTGCGACTTGCTTTTTGATTAGAATCCATCTTCAATTTTTTTTCCCTGTTTCTTGACTTATTCCAATTGAATCTGAGATGGCTTCTAACCTTGAAGAATGCTCGTACACAACCAAAATTTTACTAGATGGTTCAACGGAGTCTATATTGGGACCCGCATTATTTAAAGTTTTGACATTTGAAAGATTGTTTTTCTTGTGTAAATTTTCTCCCTTTTTTTTTCGTTGAAAACCTTTGATTTGTTGGTTTGTCTCTCGAGTTCTTCCCTTCATATTTAAATTGTGTTTCTAAGATTTTAGTTTCCATTATTTCCTCTTCCTCACTTGGGACATCATTTGTGGAAAGGATTTCAAACATATTAGCAGATAACTTTGATTGATCCTTCATAACTCATTTTTCTCTCAGTGTTCTTCTTCTTAAATATTTGGAAACCCTGCTGAGTTTATATCTTCTTTCTTTTGATCAAGAATTTTATTTGGGCAAGCACTGGCCAAATGACCATATTCATGGCAAATTCTACAATGAAAAGGAATGTTCTCATAGTCCACTACTTGCTCCCAAGTGTCTTCCCCAAATTGTAATGTGATATTTTTAGGTAGGGGTTTGTCAAAATCCATTAAAACACAAATCCGAGCATAAATAATATGTTCAAAATTTTGAGTACAATCAACAGTCATCATAAAAGTTCCTAAAGAGTTTCCAATTGAAGAAAAAATAGTAGGATTCCAAAATTCAATAGGGAGGCCAAAGAGTCTAACCCACACGGGAGCTATAGAAGGCATCTCTTCTTTGGCTTTAAATTTAGTATGCCAGGGCTTCATGAAAAGCCCTGCCCTTCCAAAAAACCAAGGACCCCCTTGAAAAGTTTTCTCTCTATCTTCATTATTAGCAAATAAAACAAGAAAATAACCATTTGGATAAATAGAGATTTGTAACTCACCTTTAGTTTTCCAGATTTTTGCAGCCCAGACTTTGAAAGCAGATAGACTCGGACGAAAACCCATGAACCGACAAATTAGTCCTCTTTTTTCCAAATCTTCAATGCCAATTTGAATGTTACCCATATCAAGCTTAACAATAGGAGTTCCATCAGCTGCTTTAAGACATCCCGACTCCATTTTCTTGGGATCAATCTTAGGCATTCTTAGAGGTTTATGGGAAGCCCTAAGATTGATATTAGCATTGGGCTGAGGCTGTCCACCATGGAGGGCATCCCTAAAATTCATTTTTGGGGCTGAGTCTTCGAAATTCTTACCCTTGACAGGGGTTTTCACAGTAGAATTATTTTGTGGGTGCACCTTAGCACCGGATTCACTTGAGATATGAGCCATTTTTTGATCAACTGCTTGAAACTTGTTTCGTGATCTCTTTAATCCTTGCCCTAGACACCGTGGAAAGGTATGGTTTTCACTTTTCTTTTGTGCAACAAATTGGAAGCCGTTGTCACTCAAGTTCATAGTATGATCTATTGAAAGATAAATTTCTAACCCATCTTGGATCCCCTGCAACATTTCCTGCTAAAATATTGAGCATAAACCACAAAAATATTGGCCGCTAGGGCCCGAAGGCCCTAAAAACCAACCTCTGGAGCTGCTTGCACTCAACCCAGATGAAACCCTCGCATAGCCGCTTGCCAAATATCTCATTCACACATAGGGATGCGCTAGGATCTGTGTTGCTCCAAATGATATGAAAATTGGTGGAGACGTTCTAGGGTTTTTCAGGCATCTACCCTCAAAATTTTAGCTCAATCCGAGTCCGGATGAGTGAGATATGGCCGAAACGAGTTTGATACTATCTTAAGGTTAGTATATTACATGTTATTATTGTTAGATTAATTTGTTAGTAGGTTAGTGCTATCACTTTGTTAGCATTAATTAAGGATATTATTTTATTAATATCCTTAGGCTATTCATAGCCTAACATTGTACTATTTAAACACCTACTATTGAATAATATTTCTAATTTTGGCATGATATTATTAGTATCAGAGCGTACCTAGGCGATGAGAAAAGCAAACTAGTTTTTTGAGAAAGCCGCTTGACTGGATAAAGGGGCCTAAATCCCAAATTAGGACCCCATCCTGAGCTTGCATATAAATTGAGGTATAGTTCAGCACGAAATCTCACATTTGCCATGGAAATATTTGCTGGGCACAAAATTTATTACCTTTTTTTAATTTTTTGTGGCTTTTGTGGAATTTCTTACATAATTTCATGTTTTTCTTATGCAAATGACAATCATTGCTCTCGGAGCTGATGGTTCTGATGCACCCACTAGATCTGTTGGATCTGATAGTGCATAAAATTTCACATGACCAATCTGATTCTGCATCATAGTGATGGGCAGAAGGTAGCCATCCCATGCTAATTATGGTGGAGCAGATCACTAGATGCATGAAAACGATGTAATATTTGAAGCTTGTGATGCATTTTAACTCCTTGATGAATAGTCTAGAATTCTATGTAGACTTCTAACAACCTGATGTCATCTTGACATCACCTACCACCTACTGACCTAGACGATACAAATTTTGAGAGCCACCTAGCAGACATGTGGCACTATGAGCTGACCTAGAACTAGAATCAAAAGAAATAACGTGACACAAATATGGAGATCCACCTAGCAGACATGTGGCATGAAGTAGCGAAAGCTGGCACAAGGCTGACATGTGGCACTGTTTGTTGAACTGGTATGCAAATCAAGGCATCCAACGTGGTGGCTTTTGATTTGTATGACGTGGCAATGTGGTCTTAGGTTCTTGGATTCCATGTGGCAAATTCTTATTGGTGGTTCCATTTGGAAAAATGGCATCATTTGATTTTCTGAAGGTAATCATTTAAAATATCGCACATTCACAATTTTAAGTGAGAGAAATGCACCCAACAGGGTGCATGTGGGATTTAAGATCCCAAAAGCCTTTTAAGGGGTCGAAGTTAAGACTCACGATAGGAGGTCGAGAGTTCGACCCTCTTCGGTGTCTCCCCTCCTTCGTTTTTGCTCATGAGGGTAGAAAAACAATACAAGGTAATATCTAATTTTTTATTTTCATTTTTGTTTAATTAAAGTTTTTTTTTTAATATATATTTTTTAATAATTTAAATATAATTATGATTTTAAATCATTTTTTTTTAACATTTAAATTGATTTTTAAACAAAAATTATATTTTATTATTAAATTAAGTTATTTTGAATAAACTTTAAATTAAAATCAAATATAAGGAGCCTATTTTTTTGCAAATTTCAAAACAAATAGTGTTTTTGTTTTCTCAAAACTTTTGGTATGTAATATAAATGAATAGCACATTTTAATTTGCAACTTAAGGGAGATATTAAAACTTTCTCAAAAATTTTCTAACACACTAGTTTTGAGAGTAAGAGTTTTTCTCACAAAAAATAGACCTTGGGTCCACTAAAACCAAGGCGTGTGTTAATAGGTTCTGGATTCCCTTTCAAAAGTTTATCGTGTGTCAACTTGGCCTAAAAGGTATGCTACATTGTTAATTTTGTAAAACAAAGGGGGGACAATAAATTGTGATTCTTTTTTGTAAATTTGTAACACAAGGGGGGCACTTGAATATCAATTTTTTTTTTCAAAATCAAAAGCAAATTGTGCATTTTGTTTTCTCAAACCTTGGAATATAACACAAAATATTGCACATTCATTTTTTTACAAATTGGAGAATGATCTCATTACATCGAAGATCTAAATTTTCACAACCTTGTATATGCTGCAAAAAAAAGGGGAGACAAACCAAGAATTGGATTCTTCTTTTGTAAAATTGTAACACAAGGGGAAATTGTGAAAATCAAAATGTTGAAACATTGAAACTTGTTTATTTTACAACACAAAAAGGAAAGGCAATTGTTTTTACCACATTCTTTGCAAAATTGTAAGACAAGGGGAGAATTTTGAATATCAAATTTTTTGCAAACACAAGATCAAATATTTTGCAAAAATTACTGTAATAAGGTGCATTTTCGATAGCATTCAACACCTTTTGTTAAATTGGTATTGTTAAATTAGGTGCATTTTCGGTAGAATCTAACACCTAAGTGTTAAAAATTTGTGGGCACTTTTGATGGTTTGTTGCATTTAAATTCCTATTTTTGCAATTACCTCTTAAGTTAAAATCAAGCGAGCTTAAGACCCCATATTTTACACCAATTTGTGTAATTTATTGCATAGATAAAGCCTATTTTTTTATATTTACTCCATAAAAACCCTAATTCACTCTTCTTGTTTAGCTCAATTTCCTCAGATCATCCTTCTTCAGGAGGGTTTTTAGGTAGGTGCCATTAAATATCAATTAGAGTGAATTCTCTTTCATTACTTATTGTTTGGTTTAAATTTTATCAAACTAATCATCCTTCTTTAGAAAGGTTTTTCAGGAAGGTGCCATTAAATATCAATTAGAGTGAAAGAGATGTTGAACAAAATGAACAATATTTCCATTGATTAGAAAAAATATAAATAATACAATTTAGAGCCCAGATTAGCTCGTAACCATAGGATCTAATCAACAACTTAGGTCTAAAATAAAATAACAATATAGACCAAATATTATATATGCTAACAATAGCGTAACTAACCTAGGTAGTTAACTAACTACCCTAACAATTTAAATAAAGTAATATAGAATTACTATAGAAATTCTAACAAGAGATACCATTTTGGTGCAATAGGAAAACTTTATAATGGCTGCTATAAACAAGTATCTAAATGACACCTAGTTTCTTAGAGGTTCTAATTATTCTGCATGGAAACCAAAATGAATGACATTCTTACTATTGAGGAATTATGGGATATAGTGAAAAACACTGTAAAAAGACCCACTACACTAGGAGCTGATCAAAAGGCATGGGATAAAAGGGACAACAAAATTCTCATGCTGATTTTGCTAGCTACTACTGATGAAATTCAACCTCACATTTGTGATGCTAAAAATGGTAAAGAAGTGTGGGATGCTTTATCTACCATTTTTTAAGGGAAAAATGAAGCCATAATTCTTAACCTTCAATCAAAAATTCATACTCTTCATATAAATTCAAGAGAAACAACAGAGTTATTCCTCTGTAGAGTGGTAGAAATAAAATCAAAACTGAATGCTTTGGAATAAAAAATGAACATAAGGTCTTGATTTCGGTCATTTTAAGGGTTCTTCCAGACTCCTACAATATGTTCATAACATCTCTTCAAGTGTCTCAAAGATAGGTGACCTTTGTGGAGTTAGTAAATTTACTTTAAACTAATAAAGCAAATTATCTATAGCAAGATGAGGTGTCCAACAATGCACTTTATTCACATAAACAGGGCCAACAGAAGAAGAGGGATCATCTTCCAAAGATAAGGACAAGCAACCTCAATTAGAAGAGAAAATTTTCATAACTTGTCAAAAGGATGGTCATTACACCAATCGGTGTTGGTTTAAGAATAAGCAAGACAAAAAGGGCAAAGGCACACCACAGAGGCAAAATAGACAACAAAGAGGACATGTTGCTATTGAGGTTTTTGATTCTAATTCAGAAAGAGCACACAAGGTGCTCATGACCCATACAACTTTGTAAGGGAAACAATTTGTAAACCTAGGCAACATCGTTTCAAACCTCTTTTTGGGCTTCATAAATAGAAAATATTTTTTTTTGAAGTACTTGCAATAAATGGGGGATTGTACCTATTTTTAGTCTTTATAAATAGCAACTCCTTTTTGGTTGAAGTACTTATAATAAATGGGGAGATTTTTTTGGTGATTTTTTTTTTTAAATTTGCCTAGGAGGCAATATTTGTAAAAGCCTTAAAAAGCTTCATAAGTTGCAAACCTTTTGCACTTAGGGGGGATACAAATTTATTTCCCACCTCATAATTTTTTGCTAAAAATGGAGGATGACTTATAAGGGTGCACTTTCGGTAAATACTAACACCTTAGTCAAAATTATTGCAAAATTTCCATTACAAAATTTTTTACAAAAAGGGGGAAACTTGTAAGGGTGCATTTTTGGTAATGACTAACACCTTAGCTACCTTATCAAAAAATTTGCAAAATCATATTGTAACAAGAGTGAACCTCGTATTTAGATATCTACTCTAGTACACCTAGTGGTTGCAGTGGCTGGTTACCCATGTAATTTGATAGGATGAAAATATTACAATAAAAACATTCGATGTTGTTAAAACAAAGTGAGAGATGACCCATTTTTTCTTAAGTACTCTAGAAGTACTTATTTTTATTAGACCCAGAGGTGGACCTAAGTAAGATCAGCTAGAGCCACAAGCTAGAGCAACTCAACCAAGATGAAAGAAATATTGTATGGCTTCTATAAGAAAGGTAAATCCTATGGTAGATCTAGTAGTAGATCTAGGGACATATCTAGTAGCAGGTTCATAGGTAGATCCAAAGATAGTCCTAGAGATACTCATCTAGAGGTACACTTAGAACCAGTAGATCAACATATTTCATTTTCTCTCCTTCACATTAAGGGGAGATGTTAGAGTGATTATCCCATTACTTGGATAATATCTAGATTCCTATATTGGATAATATCTAGATTCCTATATTGGTTAATTACCATTTTTTGTTAAGGTATAATATAAGTTATTATTTTCCTATCGATGAATAGGTTGTAGATATATTCACTATGGCAAGTGCACGTGTCAATTTTGAGTTGTTTTGCAACACTATTTTTATTTCAAAATAATGTAATAAAGGGGGGATGTTAGGGTAGATACATTATTACATTATTAAGTTGTTAGTTATTACATTATTAAATACTAATGGTATTTTCATGCTTACCTTAGTAAGTTATTATAGTATTACATTATTACATTATTAGATACTATGGTAATTTCATTTTTACCTTAGTAAGTTGTTAGTTATTACATTATTTGTTTTACCTTGAAGATATTCATTGTTGGAATATCTTAAGGTTAGTATATTACACGTTATTATTGTTAGCATAATTTGTTAGTAGGTTAGTGCTATCACTTTGTTAGCGTTAATTAAGGATATTATTTTATTAATATCCTGTTGGCATTTTTGCCGCATTTTTTTTGTTGTTGTTCATGCAAAATAATGCACAAATTGTAGAGATACTCACTCCTCTGTTTGTCCCTCCAAGCACCTCGAAAGGGATAATTAGTAAAAAACAAAAATCTCTACAAGTTTTGTGCCAAAGCAAAGTAAGTTAAAAATGTCGCGAAATCGCGACATGTCGCATTTTCGTGACCTGTTGCGGTTTCACGGCGTCCGATGCAGAAAAAAGCTAAGCACAGAAAAATGTCGCGAAATCGCGACATGTCGCATTTTCGTGACCTATTGCGGTTTCGCGCTAGAAAGCAGCAAAAGGGAGCAGTAAAGGCAAAGTTGTCGCGACATCGTGACATGTCGCATTTTCGTGATCTGTCACATTTTCATGGCAGACAGTGGCAAGAAAGCAAAGTGATAGGCGGCATGTCACATTTTTGCGCAATACAGCAGCAAAGGGGAGCGCCAAGGATGGACTGACGCGATATCGCGACCTGTCACGTTTTCACGACAGGAAAGCGAGGAAGGAGCAAGATGATACGAAATGTCACGATTTCGTGACACGTCAAATTTTTACAACGGAGGCGGCAACGAAGGAGAAGACAGAAAAATGTCACGAAATCATGACATAACACATTTTTATGAGGAGAAAGCAAAAAAGTACAAGGCGAGAGAAAATTGTCGCGAAATCGTGACATGGCACGTTTTCGCTGGGAGTCTTGTTTTCACGGTGAGAAAGCGAAAAGGACAGCGCCAAGTATGAAATGACGCGAAATCATGACTTGTCACATTTTCGTGACAAGGAGCAGCGAAGGAACAAAACGAAGGCAGATTGTCATGATTTCATGACATGTCACGATTTCGTGACTTGTCACATTTTTATGGAAGTGCATGAAGACAAAGCCAAGCGAGAGGAGGATGTCACGATTTTGCAACATGTCACGATTTCACAACTTGTCACATTTTTGTGGAAGTGCAAGAAGATGAAAGCCAAGCGAGAGGAGAATGTCATGATTTCATGACATGTCACATTTTCATGAAAGTGCATGAAGACGAAAGCCAAGCGAGAGGAGGATGTCACGATTTCGTGACACATCATGTTTTTGCAAAAGTGCATGAAGACGAAAGCCAAGCGAGAGGAGGATGTCATGATTTCATGACACGTCACATTTTCATGACTGGTAGCAACAGGAGAAAGCAACGAGGGAAAAATGTCATGATTTCGTGACACGTCGCATTTTCATGATAGAAGCGACAACAAAGGCCCAATAAAGTTCTATCCGCATTTTTCTTCATATTGCATAGGAGAACGTAAGGAGAAAATGAGGATCGAACGAAGTAATGTTTTAAAATCTCTCCAATTGGTTTTGAGATCGAGGTCAAAGAGGCTCCAAAATTAAATGTTTCGTTGTTTACCTATGTGCGCAAGATGGGAGAACGTGTTAAATCATGCAGTTTTTGAAGCCACCAAAATTAAAGATGCCTCCGGTATTAAAAGCTCTTGTTCATGATCTCCTAACACTTCAAGCATGCCCCGAGAATAGTCATTTAATGAAGAAATGTGGTCCCTTGTTTTCGTTCGATTTTCAAACTTGATCCATAAAAGCAGGGAATGTGATTTCTCCGAGGCAGATTTAGGGGGATTGTTTCTCTTTTCAAGTGCATATTTTGTGGATCTCCTCTTCAAAATATGTTTTATGTTTTAAATGTTGTGATTCGAAAGGGAGAGGGAAGACCTCTATAAATACTAATGTACATCTCAAGAAAAGAGGGAGGACCTTTTTGCAAAAATTGAAGCAGAAATCCTAAACGCATTTTGCTCTGTTCTTAGAGTCTTTTGAGTTGGTGATCCAAACTGATGTTCATGTGATGCTTTCTATGTAATTCACTTCTGCTTAGTCAAGTGCTAAAATATAAGTTGAATTCTGTTGTTCTGAATTTGGCTATGTTTTCATTTGAACATTTGAAGTATAATTGAAGGTAAACTTATGGTCAATGTTTGATCCAATTTCTGTATGTGCATTCTAAGAATCAGTTGTTGCTTATCTTCGAGATTTAGTTTGAGGTTATTTGCTATCTGAGGTTGTTCTCCCTATCAACTGTCGGCTTCAGCCATATTTCCATCTCTTTCTATTATTTCTAACCCTAAACCTTGAAATCAGTTTAGATTAGTTTGGGAGCCAACCCTCTCTGGAGATTGGCCCAGGAGACTTCTCTTTCTCTCGACCTTTCAATGTTGGTCGGGTCTAGGGCGCATTTTATATGACTAGGTAGATTCATGACCAACAGTTTTTGGCACACCCGGTGGGACTCACAAGTCCCATATTTTGACACCCGGAGGAATCAAGATTTTGATGAACTGTCTTGACCTCAAAGCGGAGATTGTAAGTTCATCTGGTGACTTTGCTGGGGGTGACTGTATAGTACCTAGAAATCTCCAATCGTGAAGCTGGTGAAAATATTTGCTTCATGATCATGAGATCAAGAGCCAAAGAATCGGAAGACCCAATCGAATTCTTTGAGATCGATGTTCAAAACTAGAGGGAGCGCTCAAGATTGGTAAGTCCTGTGAGCCCGTCATTTGCTATCTCTTCGTAGGTGGTGGGTCAGTTTGTGCCATCTCTGACTCCTCCCAGTACTGCTACGAGCTTGCTAGTACATCCAAATCTAGCAGTGCAAATGGTTGGTCAACAACCTCCTCCACGTCAATTTCCTGCTTGGAACCATTCGGGAGCGTTGGACCTGCCTTTTCAAAATCTAGTTCCTATTGTAGCATTAAAGGCTTTGCCTACATACGATGGGACTGGAAAGACCATGTATGAGCATGTGTCAGATGTGGCATCCTTGGCTACAATTCATAATATCACAGATGAAGATGTCATGATAAAATTGCTCGTGTTGTCACTCCATGGTAAGTTATTGTGCTGGTATAGATCCTTGTCTCCCAACTCCATAAATTCATGGGATCAATTAGCAGAGATGCTAATCAAAGGGTTCAATGAGCAAGTGGACCCATTTTATTTGTTGCATCAATTTACTAATATCAAGAGGCATCCTCAAGAGGAGATAGTGGATTTCAATGTTAGGTTTGCCCGAACTTGGCAGAGAGTTCCTGATGGTCTCCGCCCTACTAATGACCAAGCGACATTTTACTATCTTAGGGCTTTCCACTCAGATATTAGTATGAACATTAGGATGTCCAATGTTCAAACCTTTCCTGCACTATATTCCCAGGCATAGAAGGTTGAGGCCGATCTGATTGCCATTGGGAAATTGCCTTCAAAAATGACTATGCCCATTTTTCTTGAGCTTTCGCAATACCAACTTACAGGTGCAGCCTCCACATCTTACACTGCTCCATCCATGTACCCTTCATCTTCATGGAATCCTCCCACAACTTTGGTACCTATGATTCCCATTCCATAGTTAACCTCTCCAGTTCCAACTCCCGCATTACCTTCTCCACCAGTTCCATTACCTCTATCGGCACCGCCTGTGTCCTCAAGCCCAGATCCTCAATTGGCTATTTTGCAAGAAATTCAGTCGGCCATGAGAGCCCTCACTAACAAGATGACATCTATGGAGTGGAGAGAGGTGAAAAGGAACTTTCAGCCATGAAGATTTATTTCAATGGTAACTAGAGAGCAAGTTGCTCCTAGCAAGGTTATAGAGAAAGTACCTGAGAGGAACTCAACGATCCTGGTAAGTGAAGAGGCTGGCCCCTCTGAAGTTTCACATGAGCCATCTTACTGGTGTTCTTCATGCAATGACCCACATGATGAGTCCACTTGCATGGTCCACCAAAATTATTTACAAGTTCTTACGGGGAGCCGTATAAACATGATTCGAGAGGTGGATCATAATTCCGTGATGTCTCCTGAGGAATACATGGCAGTCTTGACATGCAACGGCAAGAAACCAATGGTGGTAGATCTGGCTAAGATGGAGCCATTGAAAGTGCCTCCTGCACAAGCAACAAAGCAACAAATACCTGCAAAGACTCATGATCCTCCAGCCCCACAACAAGACCCACCTATTTTGTCAAAGGATTTGCTTCCACCACAAGCAAAAGAGAGGTTGCAAGCTAAGGCTTCTACCTCCCAACCACAAGCGAAAATGAAGGAACAAGCTAGAGAGACATTGTGGTATCCATCATTGACTAAACGGTAGTGAGTGGAGGCCACCCAAAAATATAGAAGCAGATTTGAATCTGCTAGTGGAGGGAGAGAGCCAATTTCGATGGAGTACAACATCATCGAAGAACTCAAAAGGATACCAGCCAAGGTAAGTCTGTATGACACCTTGCAACTACCTGGATAGGTGAATCTCTTACAAGAATCCTTGAAGACCACACAAAGTAAGGGGAAGGCTCCAGCCCAGGTAGTTATGGCTCAAACTATGACCTCTTCAATCACCAAAAAAAATAGACCACCACCTTTTTATCTTTCATTGAGAATGGAGGGACATGTGGTGCATAATTGCCTCATTGACTCAGGAGAAGCTACTACTATCATGCCTAAGGCAGTATGTGATGTCATAGGCATGGAATATACAAGGACTAGCATGGGAGTTTTGTAGCTAGATGGTACCTCAGTAAAGACGGTGGGCATAATTAAGGATGTTCCTATCTCCTTGCACGCCATGCCTCGGATTACTGTGATCCAGGAGATCATAGTAGTGGACCTAGAGCCATGTTTTGGTATGTGTCTCTCCCGAGAGTTCATGGCTAAACTCGGGGGTTACCTTTCTTTGGATTTTACTCATTTGGAGGTGATCCATAAAGGTAAAAAGGTGAAAATTTTCAATGAGAAGCCTTCCACATTTCATGTGGAGAGAATAGATGAAATGGACAAGTTAGAAAATTTGGTGCACATGATGTCTGAAGAATTTGGTGAGCTTGACTTAATGGAAGAAGCTTTGGAAGAGCTCCACCCAGAAAATGAATTTTCCATGGCCAATTTCAATGCCATGATGGAAACTGACTTGGGGTGTTACTCCATTTTTAAGCCTGAAAAGGCTAAAGAAAAGAATGATGAAAGTCAAGACCAGCTCTGGAAGCTCTATTTCGATGGAGCACGATGTAGAAATGGCGTTGGAGCTGGGATTGTTCTAGTATTACCTTCTGGGATTCAATGATCCTATTCATATCATTTGACCTGGAGCTGCACAAATAATGTAGCAGAATATGAGGCTTTATGCCTAGGCCTCAAGAAGGCTGAGAAACTTGGAGCGTGACAATTGCAAATATTTGGTGACTCCGAGCTAATTGTCAATCAGGTGACCAATAAGTGTGTGTCCAAGCACCACTATCTCAAGAACTATCGCAACAAGGTCTGGGACCTGTTCGAATCGTTCTCTGCTCTCAACATGCATTTCGTTCCATGAGAACAAAATAGACATGCTGACCTATTGGCTTCCTTGGGAGCAAATTTTTCACCAATCGAGCAGGTGGTGAGAAGGCCAAAAATAGTGAGAATGGTGTATAGGCCCTCTCGTCCTAGACAAGGACACCTTTTGGCAAGTCTTCGATAGCGATGAGCAAATTGTTAACTTTTTGGTTCAAGAAGCTGCCACCATCAAGGGAAGGACCTTGGAGCATGAAGAAACTGAAGGCCTGATTCAGTTGTGGAATAACCACATTCCTAAAGGCCTCATTACTCTAGAAAGCTTGTTTGATCAGAATGATCGGTCCAAGAAGCATCGGATCGAGGTCGACGAGAAAGAGTACATGGAGCTTCAGTTGGAGGCTGATAAGGTCATCAAAATTGGGACTGATTCTACTCCCATTGAATTGCAAGAGATCAGACAATTGTGTCAAGAGTTTTTTGACATCGTGGCCTGGAGCTACGAGGATCTAAGGGGATATGATAAAGAGATCATTCAGCACACTATCGAGCTGGAAGAAGGAGTCAAACCCTTCAAGGCAGACAGGTAGACCGGTGAACCCAAATATTGAAGCCCTCATGAAGGCCGAACTTGCGAAGATGTTGCAGGCCAAGATTATATATCCGATTAAGCACTCGACTTGGGTTGCTAATTTGGTTTCGGTCCGTAAGAAAAATGGAGATATATGGTTGTGTGTGGATTTTCAAAACTTGAACCGAGCATCCTTGAAGGATCACTACCCATTGCCTCGCATTGATCAGATCCTTCACGTTGTTGTTGGGGCTCAACACTTTTCATTGCTAGATGGATTCTCTGGATACAATCAAATTTGGGTCAGGGATGAGGATCAGCACAAAACCGCGTTCACAACCAAGTGGGGTACCTTTGCCTATCAACGCATGCCCTTCGGATTGTCCAATGTTGGGGCTACATTTCAAAGGGCCATGGACATCGCATTTGGGGAGATTTTAAATAAGATCATTGTCATCTATCTCGATGATATGACTATATTTTTGCACAAACGAGAAGAACACTATTCTCATTTGAGGCAGATATTTGAGAAATGTCGAGAGTTTGGCATTTCCATCAACCCAAAGAAGTCCATTTTTGTAGTAAAGGAAGGTAAGCTCTTGGGACATGTCATCTCAGAGAACGGTTTGGCAATTGATCCATCGAGAGCTGAAGCTTTGAAGAAACTATCGCTCCTTGCCAATAAGAAAGAGTTGCAATCTTTCTTCGAGCAAATCAATTTTGTCAAAAAATTTATTTTCGACTTTGCCCGAGTAGTCAAGCCCATGACTGAGCTATTAAAGAAAGATGTGGAGTTCAAGTGGACAACTCAGAGGAAAGATGCATTTCGGGAGATTAAAGATAGAATTGCACAAGCCCCTGTGTTGATCAATCTGGATTATTCTAAGGACTTCATTCTGTATGCAGTTGGAGAGGACGAAAGCTATGCTACAGTGCTTACACAGAAAGGAGATGATGGGGATGAAAGACCCATTGCTTTCCTTAGCCAGGTTATCTTACCCCATGAGGAGAGATACAATTTCATTGAGAAGTAGGTCTATGCTATCATGAAGTCTCTCAAAAATTTTAGGCACTTCGTATCTCAGAGCAAGACGATCGTCTACGTCATCCACCCCGATGTAAGGAACTTCATCATTCAGGGTGAGATGGGTGATAAGCGTGCCGGTTGGGTCACCAAAATTCAAGAGTTCGATGTTGAGATCCATCCAACCAAGTTGGTGTGGGGTAAGGCCTTATGCCAACAATTAGCAAAAACTATGGCCTCTGAGATAGTTGATCATCAAGTGAACGACCCTGCTGAAGAAAGGAATCTAGTGAACATCTTTGCACAAGGCCAAGATTGGGCAGATGACCTTGTTAAGTATTTTTCAATGGGTAGATGTCCCCCATAATTAAATTCTTTACAACGGAGAAGGTTTCACCTACAAGCTCTTAGGTATGTATTGTTTCCCGAGGGATTGTTCTTCAAAAACATTGATGGAGTTCTCCTAAGGTGCGTTAAGGAACCCGAGAAAGCTAGATTCCTGGAGGAGTTTCATTCTGGCATGTCGGGAGGACATTACGCTAGTAGGCCTATGGCCTTAAAGATTATTTAAGTTGGTTACTATTGGCCAACTTTGTTCATGGATACTTTCAAGATTGCTCAAGCTTGCGACAAATGCCAAAGGTATACGAGACGGATCAGAAATGCACCATTGCCCCTACATCCAATTCAAGTAGAAGCACCTTTTTAGCAGTGGGGGCTGGACTTTATTGGGATCATTGATCCAAACTCTTCAGCCGAACACAAGTACATCTTGATGGCTACTGATTATTTTACAAGATGGTCTGAGGCCATTCCAACCAAGGCTGCAAATCAGGATGTGGTAATCACTTTCATTGAAGGACTGATCATGCATTTTGGCATTCCTGATGCCATTATCATAGACAACGGAACTCCATTCATTGGAGCCAAGCTAGGAGAATTTGCAAACAAGTACGGTATTTTTTTGAAGACATCCTCTAATTATTACCCTCAGGGGAATGGCTTGGCGGAATCTACAAACAAGAACTTGCTACGGATTTTAAAGAGATCCTTGGGGGATAATAAGAGATCTTGGCACCTTTTGCTGAATCAAGCCTTATGGGCAGATAGAATTTTGATCAAGAAGTCTATCAAGACTTCACCATACGCCCTGGTATACGGGAAAGAGGCAAGATTGCCTATTCATTTAGAACTGCCTACCTTGCAACAATTGAAGGAATTCTCGGACAATGAAGAAAATATGGATCCTATGAACATACGATTGGCTCAATTGTTGCAGTTGGAAGAGCAACGTTCTTTGGCCTATGATGAGTTTGCTAAGCATTCACAGGCGGTTTCAAAATGGTTTCACAAAGGTTCTACTGACCGCACATTCAAAGTGGGTGATTTAGTCTTAAAGTGGAATGAAAAGAAGGCCAAGCCAGGGATGCACAAGAAATTTGATGCTCTATGGGAGGGTCCATTCCGGATTGCCAGTACAAGTGCAACAAATTCATTTTATCTTGAGGACTTGGAAGGTAATTCACTTCCTATCTCAGTGAACGACTTTCATTTGAAAGCCTACATTTCATGATGTGAAAACACAGTGTTACCTTGTACATTTTGTTTTGTTTTTTTTTGCTATAAAAAAAAAAAAAAGCACCACTTGTAGGAGTCCCCCTTTGTACAGAATTCGTCAACTTCGGCTCCTTTTGCACACGAGCCCGCAGGTATGTCTATTTCTCTCTCTTTTTCTTTTCCTTCCCAACAGGTAGTGGCTTCCATCTACTTCTTTCTTCCACTTCCTTATTTTCATTCCCTTCCTCTCCCACTCCTTCTTCCACTGTACATAATCAAGCCACTACTATTGTTTCTACTCCCTTCTCTGATGTTCCCATTTCTTCACTTCCCCTTTCTTCCAATCCTTTGTCTTTTGAGCACTTCTCCATAGTTCCCACCACTTTCTCCATCCCATCTACTTCCATTTCATTATCTGTTTTCATGGAATCCCACAGATGGTAGCACAATAGCGCCCTCTTCAGTTGTTGTATCTACCGCTTCTACTCCTCCATCTTCCACCATTCCATCATTCACCATTCCCATTCCATGGCCTGCACATCTATCGGTCATCACCCCATTCATTCCCATTTTTGCAACCTGAGTGCTTCTCACCACTGCCATGGAGACCCTTTCACAAAACCTGGTGATTACCCAACTCAACCGAGCTAGGCAAAATGTAGTAGTTAAAGGAAGAAGGGAAGTTCTGCTATTCCTCAAATTTCTACTGAAAGTCCTATTTTAAGTGTCGAGCGCCAGCAAGAGCTTGTTGCAGCAGTCCATAGAAATGTCCAACATCAACCAACACTCACTTCTTCTGCTCCTCCAACTTCTTGACTCTGTTGCCCAATGAATAAAGGCTTGGGGTTCGTGCATACAACAGAACTGTATACCCCGAGAGCCACCAAGAATGTTGGCATTTTTGCCACATTTTTTTTGTTGTTGTTCATGCAAAATAATGCACAAATTGTAGAGATACTCACTCCTCTGTTTGTCCCTCCAAGCACCTCGAAAGGGATAATTAGTAAAAAACAAAAATCTCTACAAGTTTTGTGCCAAAGCAAAGTAAGTTAAAAATGTCATGAAATCGCGACATGTCGCATTTTCGTGACCTATTGCGGTTTCACGACGTCCGATGCAGAAAAAATCTAAGCACAGAAAAATGTCACGAAATCGTGACATGTCGCATTTTCGTGACCTATTGCGGTTTCACGCTAGAAAGCAGCAAAAGGGAGCAGTAAAGGCAAAGTTGTCGCGACATCGCGACATGTCGCATTTTCATGATCTATCGCATTTTCGTGGCAGACAGTGGCAAGAAAGCAAAGTGATAGGCGACATGTCACATTTTCATGCAATACAACAGCAAAGGGGAGCGCCAAGGATGGACTGACGCGATATCGCGACCTGTCACATTTTCACGGTAGGAAAGCGAGGAAGGAGCAAGATGATACGAAATGTCATGATTTCGTGACACGTCAAATTTTTGCAATGGAGGCGACAACGAAGGAGAAGACAAAAAAATGTCATGAAATCATGACATAACACATTTTCACGAGGAGAAAGCAGAAAAGTACAAGGCGGGAGAAAATTGTCACGAAATCGTGACATGGCACGTTTTCACTGGGAGTCTTGTTTTCATGGTGAGAAAGCGAAAAGGACAGCGCCAAGTACGAAATGTCGTGAAATCATGACTTGTCACATTTTCATGACGAAGGAACAAAACGAAGGCAGATTGTCACGATTTCATGACATGTCACGATTTCATGACTTGTCACATTTTTATGAAAGTGCATGAAGACAAAGCCAAGTGAGAGGAAAATGTCATGATTTCATGACATGTCACATTTTCATGAAAGTGCAAGAAGATGAAAGCCAAGCGAGAGGAGGATGTCATGATTTCGTGACATGTCACATTTTTGTGAAAGTGCATGAAGACGAAAGCCAAGCGAGAGGAGGATGTCACGATTTTGCAACACATCACATTTTCATGAAAGTGCATGAAGACGAAAGCCAAGCGAGAGGAGGATGTCACGATTTTATGACACGTCATTTTTCACGACTGGTAGCAACAGGAGAAAGCAGCGAGGGAAAAATGTCATGATTTCGTGACATGTCGCATTTTCGTGACAGAAGCGACAACAAAGGCCCAATAAAGTTTTGTCCACATTTTTCTTCATATTGCATAGGAGAACGTAAGGAGAAAATGAGGATCGAACGAAGTAATGTTTTAAAAGCTCTCCAATTGGTTTTGAGATCGAGGTCAAAGAGGCTCCAAAATTAAATGTTTCGTTGTTTACCTATGTGCGCAAGATGGGAGAACGTGTTAAATCATGCAGTTTTCGAAGCCACCAAAATTAAAGATGCCTCCGGTATTAAAAGCTCTTGTTCGTGATCTCCTAACACTTCAAGCATGCCCCGAGAATAGTCATTTAATGAAGAAATGTGGTCCCTTGTTTTCGTTCGATTTTCAAACTTGATCCATAAAAGCAGGGAATGTGATTTCTCCGAGGTAGATTTAGGGGGATTGTTTCTCTTTTCAAGTGCATATTTTGTGGATCTCCTCTTCAAAATCTGTTTTATGTTTTAAATGTTGCGATTCGAAAGGGAGAGGGAAGACCTCTATAAATACTAATGTACATCTCAAGAAAAGGGGGAGGACCTTTTTGCAAAAATTGAAGCAGAAATCCTAAACGCATTTTGCTCTGTTCTTAGAGTCTTTTGAGTTGGTGATCCAAACCGATGTTCATGTGATGCTTTCTATGTAATTCACTTCTGCTTAGTCAAGTGCTAAAATATAAGTTGAATTCTGTTGTTCTGAATTTGGCTATGTTTTCATTTGAACATTTGAAGTATAATTGAAGGCAAACTTATGGTCAATGTTTGATCCAATTTTTGTATGTGCATTCTAAGAATCAGTTGCTGCTTATCTTCGGGATTTAGTTTGAGGTTATTTGCTATCTGAGGTTGTTCTCCCTATCAACTATCGGCTTCAGCCATATTTCCATCTCTTTCTATTATTTCTAACCCTAAACCTTGAAATCAGTTTAGATTAGTTTGGGAGCCAACCCTCTCCGGAGATTGGCCCGGGAGACTTCTCTTTCTCTCGGCCTTTCAATGTTGGCCGGGTCTAGGGCGCATTTTATATGACTAGGCGGATTCGTGACCAACATATCCTTAGGGTATTCATAGCCTAACATTGTACTATTTAAACACCTACTATTGAATAATATTTTTAGTGTTGGTGTGAGATTATACATTATTATTTTTGCATTGTCCTTTATCTTTTATAGCATAGATCTAGAAAGTCCAAACTTAGGTAATTGCTTGAAACTAAATACATAAAACTATCGCAAAAATCCTAAGGACTTGGAACGAGTCCTAAAACCATTCCTGGTGAACCCATCCCCCTAGCATCGAGTGTAGAGAACAACATAGCACCCATGGTTCACCCCATAAGGCTTTCTACCTTTGTGGATCCAACCTTTTTTTAGGAATTGTATGCGGTAGGGTAGTTTTCCCCCTCTACAGTATTCATTTAATTGCATTACATTAGGTATTTTCATGCATTGCACTTGCATTAGGATAAGTTGTGTTTACAATCTCATAAACGATATCATATTTGTATGCCAATCATGCATCTTCAAATCATCATCATCCATCATCCCTTATGAGTAATTATATTTTTCAACACAATGATTCAGTTGCTATGAGGTATATACTAAGGTTTTCTGGTTATTCAACCATACCTAGTGATCTTTTAAGATTTTGTAGAAAGCTATCTTCACATTTAAAAGATGAGGTCTAGTTTTGATAGTACCTTGCATATTTCAAAATATTATCACATTTTAAACATTAAAAATCCTAGTTTGAACAAGGATGACACTACAAAGTGGTCCAAGTCACCTTAAGTGAAAGGTTTTTACTTTCTCATCATATGATGTGCATGTTCTAGAATGTTGATTATTGGAAAATGGATAAGCTCCTCCCTACCCAAGAAATCCCTTGCTTTCATATAAAATAAGCAAATTCCCAAATCAAAGAAAAGCAAAATAAATAGTGATTTTCATCATTAAGCAAATTCCTTGATCAAAAGAAAATAAAATGTAAAATAAATAGTGATTTTCATCATTAAGCATAAGCAAGTATACCAAAAAAAGAAAATAAAATAAGGGTATAAGAGCTTGAATTACTGGAATGGTTAGTATTCGAAAGCCATTGAGTGATCCCCATTACAACAATGGGCTGAATGAATCCCACCTGGCAATGGGGTAGTTCTAAGCAATTTATAGATGAGCTAGCTTTAGATGGCTTGTATTACCTAGTAGTCTAGTCCAACTGAGTCCAAACTTAGGATCATGATGAGCATATGGTGATCCTCATTACAAAAATGAGTTGAATGAATCATGCTTAGCAATGAGGTAGTCTTATATTTCATCTAATATATTCATTTACACACAGGGATAATGAATATCTTGGTCTTCTTAACAAATATTTTATTTGATAGAAGTCTTGTGTAGTCATTATACAACTTTTGATTAATCAACTAGGGTATTTGAGTCTCATGGAAAACCTCAAAAATTTCCCTATAGCAAAAAATCATTTCATCAATCATACACAACTTTCATTTAAGGGATGTTCATGAAATATGATAGATACCGAATGGATATCAACAATGATATTTAGATGGTCACTGACTTTTTTGTGCATATCTTTTAATTTTTAGAATCTTATAGGGAAATTCCATACATCTCACATCATCTCATCTCACATATGGATGCTTAAATGTTTAATTATTATGATAAGAGTTATCATTTTCATTTATGATTTTATACATTCTATGGTATCTACCATTATATTATTAAACATATATTAGATTCATTCCTTATATTTTTGAATGATTAAGGCATACAGGTTCATTTGCATTAGATCATCCTCATGTAATTAATGCATTATATTACATATCTATATCATATCATATCACATGGATTAAATGCATAAACAATGAAAATAAATTAAACTTGAATTTAACATTCACCAGTACATCCATATAAGCATATATAATAGTGCATCTACTCATATATATCTCATACATCTATCATATAGCTAGTGCATGTAATTAGTACATCACATTCATATAGCATAATTAAATCATCATCTAGGTATTGCATCCATAACTGCATCACATGAACAATAAAGAAATTACATAATACACATAATGAGATAATAATAAAGTATCATATATATGCATGTGTATGTGTGTGTGTAAAATATACATAAAGATACCAAAAATATCCATAGGATACTGAAGAACATGTGCTTATACTGAGAGGGGGGTGAACAGTATAAGATAAAACTTTTTTCTTTTCAATCCATATGATAACATCAACAATGTTAAATCAATATTATGTGGTCCTATCCTCTGCATACCCCAACCACTATCACTACCCTACACTCAATTGACTTTGCACAGTAGTGAGAGAAGTATATCGCTCCATAATATGCCTTTGAGTTGTTTGTAGCTATACCTATAGACTATGTACCTGAGCTCATAGCTGGGAGAACCCATCATATGGGATATCCTCCTCACCCTCATCATCATCATAAGGCTCCTCCACCTACCCTATAGCCTATACCCAATCATATCTCATCCTACGATGCACTCATTGCCTTCCATCATCTTTGCCCTCTACTACCATCTCATCCCTAGATATGCCTAAGCTACTACCACCTTGCCATAACTATGTGGTCCACCAAGTGTCATACTCCAGGATCCTCTACACCTATATCATATATTGTAGGATCCACCTCCTCAGTAAATGTTGTAACCTGGTGCATTGAAAGCTATGTTTCCACATATCATTGGTGGTAGAGGATTGGCTCCTTTAGTACATACTACACAACCCCAAACAATATGGTAACTTGAGAGTAGTGGAAATACTCCCTAATACTCCTATGGAATTCAATGAGCCATCTATCATGCCTCACTCAAGCCAAGTACCTATCTACCTCCTCTGATGTAGGGCAACCTAAGTAAGGTTTCCATATAACCTGAATCGTCTGTAATCCTATCAGAAACCTAAGGTAGTGGTCTACATTCCCTACATGTGATCATATATGGATAGTCTCCACCAGTTATGGTCATCTTGTAGTATAGCAATGATCATCTATTGCTATGGTCGCTACCCCAGAGGGCAACCCACCTAGTTGATCTATGTGGATGTGCTCCCATCCCAAGATCTATAGTAGCAGGATGCATCCAACTCCCAATCACCTCCACTGCATAATATGATATAGCTCATTATAGAGCTATACCAAAAGTGTGCTCTCCCATACCATAATTAGAGGCTACCATGAGGTACACTCTAATAATTTTTTCACCATATCTAGGAGGTTCCAAGGGAACCTCACTCCTGATGTTTCTGGTAGTAGCACATTACAGATAATGTGCATCAATATAGCCTGGTACCGTGAGAATACATTCACCTTGAACCAGTGCTCAATAGAAATCCCACCATACTATATACTCCCTAGTACCTCCACTGCTCTATCTCAAAAAACTTGAGTGAAGACTACATCTCTAGTTATCGTAGGAGAGGAAACAATAGCCTATCCATCGATGGGGATCCTAAATATATGGTAGACATCATCTAACGTCACCATCATCTCTCCCATGAGGAGATGAAAAGTGTTCTTCCTACTATCCCATTTGTGGGCCAGGGCTATAAGATAAGACTAGTCTGACATAACTATCAAAAATCTCACAACATAGCTGAGGCCAATTATTCCAAACCACTCCTAGTTCGCATCATGTAATAGAGGTCAAAGCTCCAAAAGTATATTGGGATCTTGCCCCCATGTTGTTAGAGTCTAATATCCAAAAATAGGATAAATCAATGCATAATCACTCTCAAATACTCAAAAAAAACAAAAATCAAGCAAAAATAAAAAAATATTTCCTAAGGTTCTCAATCGCTCATGTTGAAGCAGCCACCACAGTCATCACTGATATTGTTAGTGGCTACTGCCAATGATTAAATTTTTGACCATTGGAGTTTAAACCTAACTTTCCACAGTGATGATAGCCCCCAATTGCCAAACTGGGAGCCACCCACACTGACAACAATTACGATATTGATCCCACATAGGGTTGTTTCCCACCCAAAAAATACCCAAAAATTAAAAATCCCAACCTACCTAAGCTAACCTAAGCTAAACCTAACTAAGGGGTGAGATTAATTACTGGTAGTTTAATATGGTTCATTTAACCCATTCCTAAATGAGGTTCATTTTATTGCATAAATCATGAGAATGATATGGAGAGGTACCTTAGGAGCTCTAGCTCTGCCACTAGCAGATGCCTTAATATGGCTTGTCATTCTAGTTTGATTTCACTTTGGCAGTGTTTCGTGTTAGTTTTTACCTCTCCTCCCTCAAAGCTCACTCCTAAAATTCCAACTAAAAATAATGAACTAAAAATTGCCAAAATTTATATTTATATTTTATAATTTTGGTAGCCGCTCACTTTGACAGTGGTTGCAGATCAGGTCAAATCGCTTGCTAAATTCTATAGCGGCTATAATATTTGCAAACCATGACTACCATACCTCATAAGGGCTAAGAGGAAATAATAAATACACCTAATTTATCACCACAAGGAGTTTCATAATGGATATTAATGCATATCTAGCAGTCCATCATCATAAAAATTCCCAAAATTAACAAAAAAATCAAATAAACCTAAATTTCAAATGCACCTCATATTCAGTTATTTATTTTATACACTTGGTGGTTGTAGCGACTTATGCTCCATGCAATCCAACAAGATGAGTAAATCACCTTAAGGCCATTTGGACCAAATTATTCATTGACAAATCAAAATGTCCTCACTTCAATCCCTAAGAAGGCCATGGTGGCAAAAATACTCCATGGGAATGAGGCGTTCATTTCACTTCTTCTATGAAGTTTCATTAAAAGCATCATAAATCATAAAATTAACAAAAAAATCAAATAAATAAAATTTCAAGTATGCCTCGTATTTAGTTATTTATTTGGTACACTTGGCAGTTGCAGCAACTTGCACTCCATGCAATATGTTAGGATGAGTAAATTACTATAAGGCCATTTGAACCAAATTATTCATCATCGAATTAAAATGTCTTCACTTCAATCCCTAATAAAGCCATTACGGCCAGATTGCTCCACGAGAATGAGGTATTAATTTTCTTTCTTCCATGAAATTTTAGCTAATAATTGAACATAATGATTCATCACATGCTTCAAATTGAATTGCTATCATCTTGATTTCCTAAGAAGGCCATAATGGACAGACTGCTCCACAGGATAGAGATGTACAATTACTATTTATGGTTGAAATCATAGTTGTAATAGGACCTGCCTTGAAATAAAATTAATCATCTTGCATTGTCCAAATAAATCATCTTGGTCAAGCGACTCATTATTTTCATAACTTGCCATTTTTCTCATCGACTCATCGCTTGAGGGGGTAGTCATACTCAAAGAATTCATAATCAAAAAAAAAAATTGAACACTTAATCATGTGAATCACGTTTGTCTTACGAATCATTGCTAACAACTATTACAAGTTTCCCCATTTGCAAGGGTAAAAAGCAAATATGTTGATTTAAGCATTTATCACCCTATCTATCGGCTCTATTGTAGCTTAACTCTACCTTATTATACTTAGATGTGCTAAAGCTTTACACAATTTAAGACTTCTATACTATTGGAAGCAATTATTTAGAGATGTGAGCCCTTTGCATGATTGGGGCATCTAACATTGACCAAATCAATGAACATCAATCAACCTATAATATGGCTTTAGGTTGTCTATTTTTGCTCAGTGTTGTGTTTTCCCATAATGCATATCAAAAAGGGGTATCTTTAGACACCTAAAACATGTCATGTTTAGGAGGCTACTCATATGGACACCTTTGCAGGTCATATGATTGATCTTGGACCTTTCCAAGATCCAATAGTGGTTCTAACCACTCATCTAGGGTAGTCTAGTCCTATGTAGCCCTAGCTACTAATGAAATCAATGGCTGCATCCATAGCTATTGATGATTAGAGAGACTATAGGCTACTTGTGCCTGTCAATAGTAGCTATGAGCAACTTGCCCATAGTTGAACCTGTCGATAGCAACTAACTCTGTAACCAACCCAGGCTACCAAATTTGAGTGAAATCCATTGAGCATAACTGATTCTTGAATAGTTAGGAGATCAAACCTTTTGGAAGCTCCTTGCAACTACCTGATCCTAACTATTTCTTAATTATTGGCTTCCTTGTGAAGCTAGAGCAAGGATATTGGGTGCCTATTTAAGGCCCCAAATTTACATGCAAAACCCTGGTTGTCTTCCTTAATGAAGTGCTACAAATTTACCTAGAGAAATTTAGATGCAAATATCATAGCGAAGCTCTACCAGATTGAAAAGAGAATCAACATCCCTATGATGTGTAGCAAAGCCCTATCCAATTGCATAATGACATCTATTTTTACACCATTGAATATTTTCCTAGCTCGAAGATCATCCTAGCTATTCAAGTGACAAATTGCAATGAATAAAATCCAATTTCACCATAAAACTATGTTTCAAGACAAGCAACTTTTGAACATCAGTTCACCCTTAGAATTGATCATCACTGGGCTAATATTTAGAGAGCAGGACCCTCACCCCACAACCACTATTTTTGATAGTGGCCTATAGGTGCCACCACCAACATTGATAGTGGCTAACAGAGTTGATTGCTCTGATCGTTAGCAACTATAGTCCAAGGTATCATTTCCTAGGTCTTAGATGTAGATTTTATATTTTCATAATTTTATTTTGTTTTCTAATCTAGAATAGAGGAATTTCTTTTAATATTTCAATATTATTTTCACTATTGCATGTATCTTTATCAATATGTATGCATTTGCTTATGATTTATGCTTTTCAAGAGACAAGCCTTATTTCGGGGGGTTTTATATGCTACTAATCTATCTTGTAGTTCTTTGTGTGTAGATTACAAGGTATTTCAAGGACAAAGATCACAAGATCCATCATCTTGACATCAAGAAATGGAGGTGGCCTAGTAATCCCTTCATAATCAAATTTAGTGGAGAAGCAAGGACTATTGAAGTGCATATTTCCCCATTTCATATTTTCAAATGGTTACATGAATTGCACTTTCAATTTGTTTACAAGTTTACAATAGTCTAGATGTACATCTTTTGCAGCTTTACACAAATCTATTTTCAAATACATAGAACTACCAACAAAATATATATTTTTTTTAAAAAAACATATTCTTAGCAAACCTTGTCAGCAACTTAAATGCAAATTTGAGTTTGAAATTTAGAAATAACTTAAGAGTGGATAAGATAAATTTTAGATCTCAAAAAACCAAATCTATAATAAGCAGTTTCAGATATTGTAGAAAACTAGATATTTCATAGACTGTGTGCAAGAAAAAAATGCATAAAAAAATTTGTATACTACAGTGGCCCCTGGTGGTCTAAAGTGATAGATGATGGTTCCGAATCGATAATTATTAGGTGAACAAGGTCATTGATGATTCTACAACTATTAAAACAACCCACAAAAAAACTCCAAAAAAATTCTCAAAAATAGAACCTTTTTTATTAATCCCTGTGGTCAAAGGGGTTAACCAAGATGTAATGAAGGGCTAAAAAAATATAAAATATCTTCACAAAACAATAGAAGAGAAAAAAATCAATTTTCACCTTCTAGGGCTTAGAAACCTCCAATCTCCAACTATAAAACCTTCAACATGATTTGATTGTACGAACCTCAACAATGGATGTTTTCAACAGTTCTCAAATATCTAATACCATAAAAGGAACAATTGAAAAATGCAAAAAACCAAACCAAGCCATAAGGATCAAGGGTTTGAAGCAACACCACATTAACCAAAACAAAGAGATTGAAAAAATAGAAATAAGATAATGGAAGCTAACACAAAAACTGCAATATCATTTCATATGTTAAAATTGATTTTTAATACAATATAGAAGCCTATATTATATAGGCAAGGAAGATCCACCATAGTCATAGGATCAACATAGAGATAAGAATCAATATACACCATACAAATAGGGAGGTGTGATATGATCCGTGGATAAAAGATCTCAACCCTCCAAATGTAATCAGTAACTCCCTAGGAATGCCAAATATTCCCATAATATCTAAAGAAGATAAAAATATATATCCACAAATAAAGTGGGTGGGGGAAAATAAACTAAATTAATATAAAAATAAATTACTTAGGTGAGCATGAGCTAGAGTCTAAACACCTACTCTAACAAGTATAAGTTCTAGAATTTTGTTTGAGCTCTAGAGTCCCAAGCACAAGAATTTTCTAGCTATATCAAGCATTAGGGTTCTTTAAATGTTATGAGTGTCATAGTTTTTGATAAGACTCAAGAACCTAAGTTTTAATAGACTCATGCATTGGAATTTTTATTTTAATGTCATCTATCCAAGTGATGTCTCTTACATTTTTAGATTATGGTATATTTAAAAAAATATGAACTCTAGATTCTCTATTTTTTCTAGTGCCTTTGATTTTTTTGGTCCTTGAAAAGTTTATAGTGTCTCTAATATTTCTAATGCTTATGTCAATTCTAGAACTCCCATGGATTTTGGTGCCCTTGCAAAATATAGAGTTTCTAATTGCTCTCTTTTTAAAACTTTGTCATTTTTTTTTTCGTTGTTACTTCTTTTGGAAAGTTTCTCTATGTAATAGACAAATTTATTTTTCTCTTTCATTAATATAAATTTTATTTTCTTAAAAAAATAAATCACATAATTAGTTATATTGGTATTTTATATTCACTTATGTAACGTAATGTGATTAATTACTAATCAATTATAATAAAAAACATCTCATGATTTGTTAATTTAACAAGTAATTTACCCATGAGGTTTAGAACAATTGGTGGGAAATAAGGAGTTTCATACCCTTATCCAAGGTTTATATCTCATGAGTGAAATTTAACATTTACATTAAATAACATGAGCTCAATTATTTTAATACCTACTTTCAAGTAGGAGACTAAGGTAAGAGTCTTGCCAAGTGATACATGCATAATTGTCATGTTGTTGTAATACCACTATATGGTAATGATTTTATATGGGTGGGGCTTGTATTAATTCTATGTAGCCAATTAAAAAATGTTACGTAATATTTTAAAATTAATAAATACTAGATAGAATTTCATAAACACAATAAATAGTAATAAATTAAGGGTATTTTTTTATGTGTAATAAGAGGTAAACTTATCCAACTCATGATTTTGTAGGGATTATAATATTTAATCAAATTGAATGCATTTTAAGAAAAATATATGATTTGTGTGTTTCTTTATATAATTTATAATTTAAAAACAACACAAACTCAAAAAAACTATATATAAACAACATACTTATATGGTCTATGGTGGTTGCAACTTGAAAAGTTTTATAAGTGGTTTATATAAAGTCATTACAATAATCAAAACTTAAAAAACCACCTATGTTTTTTTTTAATTGAGTATATGGGATTAAAATGGGCCTCACCCATACTACATCATGACCACATGGCGGTATTACAACAAGCTTGGTAATTATGCATATATCACTTGGCATGATTTTAGCCTTGGTCTCCTCTTTGAAAGTTTAGGAATATAAAAAACTGAGCTAATGCTATTTCATATTGAGAAACCATCTAAGTTAAATGCAATGATTGATAAATTTAAAAATAAAAAATAAGAATATCCAATAAACTCAAATTATGGAAAGGGTGGTGTTTGAATAAATCCAACCCATGAGAAATGTAAGGGTCAAATAATTCTAACTTATAGTAAAAACATTAGAATTAGTGCAAATTATAAATAAGCTCAACATGAGATGCAACATTAAACATTTTCTAACTTATAAAGGTAAAAAATTCACCTTTGAGGATAATTTAACTACATATTTTTATTTTATTAAGTATCCAATATATCAAGGTTTATTAATTTGTCATCTATATTACATCAAGAACATATAGTGATGAACTTGTTCTAGAGGGTAGTTAGTTTACCTAGAATAATAGAATATTGGGAAACCAAGGGATCTAGTCTCTATTGGATAGAATCCTAATTATCTCAACCTAGTTCATGTAGGGCTTCCAATCTAGATTAAAATTAGGTAGTAAAATAGGTTCATAATATACGTAATTGATCATGGAGACAAATAGAGATAATAATAGGAAACAATATCCATTCCATTTTGAGATGATGTAAACAAAGCATATGGACTTGGAGAATAGGATAAGTGAGTGGTGGAACATTAGAGTGAAAGATAAAAAAATGTTTCAACTCTCCTAAAAGATCATAATTGTGAAGAAAGAGTTAAAAATGTGGAAGAAGGAGGTGCTTTGAAATATATTTTAGAGGAATACTTTTCTATAAAATAATATTAAGGAATTGGAACATAGAATAGAATTGGAAGGCAACATGGATGAATTAATTCAAGCAAAAATAATTGAGTTTTTTCAATACCATTATCTTCTAGCCTCAGAGGATATTCACTTGAGGTAGAAGTCTAGGGCCTTATGTCCAAATAAAAGAGATAAAAATAGTAAGTTATTCCATGTATAAACCATGATCCACCAAGCACGGAACAAGATAAAAGGTATAAAAATTTCTTAGGGTCTAATTTTGGAGGAAGAGTAGAGGAATCAATGAAATCTTTTTGAAATATCATCTTAGAAGAAGGTCAAGGAAGAGAAAAAGTACTCAAATTTTTCTACGTAACACCCACAAATTGATAACAGAAGAGTAGTAGGATTTCTTAAACAAACCATTTTTAGAGGAAGAAATTAAAATGGTAGTGTTCACTTTAAGTAAGGACAAGGCACCAAGACCAAATAAATTCTAGGTAGTATTTTTCCAATTATTTTGATTAATTGTGAAAAAAAGGTCCTTTGTAAACTTTTGAATGATCAATCTATGTAACATAACTTATAATATTTTAACCAAGGCTATGGATTTATGACTAAAACAATATTCTCAATCTCATATCAAATAACCAATGGGAGATAGAAATGTCCTTGATGGTATAGTAGCAGTTCATGAAATATTACACTCTTTGTTTAAAAGTAAATAAAGAGGAATGGTTTTAAGGCTTGACATGAATAAATCATATGATAAGTTCTCTTAGATCTTCCTACATAAGGTTTTATAGAGGTTTGGTTTTGGGAAGAAATGGACATCTAATTATGGAATATGTCCAAATACCATGGTACTTAATTTTTATGAATGGAATGCTAGAAGGTTTATTTAATACTTCAAGGGATCTTAGAAAAGGGGAAACACTTTACCATACCTCTTTATCCTTCTATATAAATCCCTGAGCAAGACTTTATTGAAAATATTGACACCTATCAAATACAAGATCTAACGGTAGTTAACTCAATTGAGGATTTATCACATCAGTTTTTTGTTTATGATACGATTGTGTTAGGGCCAAAAAGTATAGTAAAGTCCAAAGTAAATTCAAGGATATTGGAATATTTTGAATAAATGGTTGGGCAAAAAATGAACAAGGATAAGAGTCTCATGTATTCCTTACACCCCCTATCTAGGACTCAAAAAAAAGTGAAAAGAATCCTTGGGTACAAAATAGGAACATTTCTCCCTCTTTATCTAGTAGTGTCATTTTTTGTTGACCCTAAGAGGCATATGCACTCCTTATCCATTGGAAGACAGTTTTTCAATCAAAATAATGGAAATGTGTAGACCTACAAAGGATTAATCAAATGAGAAGAGCTCTGGGGAGAAACTCACTTGGATATTTCTTAGAGAACCCACTAGCCTTTGGGCAAATATATTAAGTCACAAGTACCTAAGTGGGGAGGATACGTGTGACATACTTAAGGAGGAGGAGCAATATAAATATTTTATTATGTGGAACCATCTATTGGAGAGTAGAGAGGTGATTAAGAAAGGTATTAGATGGAAATTGGGTTCAAGAAAAACCATTGATTTTTAGCATGAGCTTTGGTTAGGAAATTTCCCTCTAAGACAAAATGACATATGGAATACATTAGTAGATGTATAAAAAATCTATGGATCAAGTAAAAGACTATGTATAAGGATGATAAAGGTAATATAAAATGTATGCTTGAGGATTAAACTAGAACTTAGTGGTCTCACTAAAATGGTCAAGTCCTCAAGAGGATGAAGTCCTATTTTCTTATGCTAAAGGAGAAGATACATAGAATTGGGTGAGAAGCACACAAGGGGAGTGTCGTTGGCTTTTTAAGCTTTATTACCATAGAATTTCATAGGTCCCAATATAAAATAGCCACAATATTAATGGTAAAATAAAAATATGAGTAGAATAATATATAAGAAAATTAATATGTATATCAAGGCCTATATAATATTAAAAATAGAAATCACTTATATAATCAAATATAAATATAAATGGCCTAATTCATTCATGAACTATGCATGAAGAAAACTTACAATATTAATTGCTCACAATATCTATACAAGATTTATTCCTTTTTATACCTCTTAATAATTCAGTAATTTGATATTTGAATTACCTTCTTATGAAGTATTGTATCCATAATATAGCCATAGTATATGACTCTTAAAGTACTTGAATATTCACCCAGGTGTTGTACGTGAGTTGGAGAGGAGAGGGAAATCCTCCAAGGGAGGTCCCAGGTTCAAATCTCCACCCTACCAAAAAGATAAATTAGGTATCCAAAATCCAATTGATAATGTTGGTGTGGGCAGGGTTTGGTGTGACTCCTGGGTGACTTTGATGGTGTAGAATCCCCTGTTTGTGGTCTCTTAGACCAAGGAAGCTCAGCAAGGTGTTTTTCGCTTAAAAAAAAAGTACTTGACTATTTCTCTCTATATGACAAGTTTGATGACCCTTGGCTTATTATCTTACCACTTGCATACTAGACTCTTCACTTTCTTCTTGCATGCACACTTGACTCTATGACACTTGCACACATCTACATGACTCTTACACTTCTACATGCACTCCTAATCTAAGACACTTGTGCACATTATCACATTATATATTTGCACTCTTACATACAAGATACATACACATTCTATCAATGCACTCTTGCACTCTAACTAACATGACACTTGTGCATTTCTTGTACCTTGCACTCTTAAATGACACTTATGCATTTCTTGCACATTGATACTTACATGAAAGAGGAAATATAAAACACTCATCTAAACTAAAGACTTAATCATAATATATTACATATTTATAATTGTACCATGAAGGTACCATGGGGTTATATTAGCATATAGCACATAACACAATATTCCTCAACACCCCCTGTAATACATTATTTGGTTACTAAAGACTTTAATCTTCAATTTTGGTCTTCATCTTCAATCAACTTCTTTTAGGCCTTTCTTTGAATCTTTAGTGTACGCACCTTTAATTTTTTAATCATATATTTTTTTAACCTTCCTTTTGTGATTTTCTCTATTTTTATTCTTTCCTCTTCTCTTCTTCATATTTAGTTGTGATGTACTTGATGATGTGCCTTCTAAACATTGAGTTAGTAAATCATCACAATAATACAACCTTGATTTCAATGATTCCTCATTGAAGCTAACATAAGCTTCATTCAAGTTGTATGTGTCATAATTGCCATATTTCTTTTCTTGACCTTTTTATTAAAAGATCTCAAAGGTAAGTAATGACAAATACATCATTAAGCATTATTTTGAGGAAAGTATAATGGTGTTTTTTGAATTCCACCATGTTCTAAAAAGTCTTTCATTAAGATAAATTATAAGTTTTGTAAAATTTTCATCTTTTGTATCCTTGAGAAATAAAGAGAGTTTTTATTATAAACCATTTTATAATTGCTTATTTCCATCAAAGTCATATATTAAGTTTTGAGAATAAAACTTTTAACTTATTCAACATTTCTTCACTATCCTCAATGAATGCATTTCTAAAATTTTCTTCCATGATAATTAGTGATTCAACCTGATAATTTAATTCCCTCAAAGTAGTAATCCTTATATCTCCCAAATTTTATATGTACTCAAGAATATGAAATTTGTAAATTTTTTAATTTCCTAACCTTTGATGTAGAAAACCTTTTAACTCCAAAATATATTAAATTTGCTAAATTTCAAATTTCAAAATTTTCAAAAACTTAAAAAAACTTTAAGAATATTTAAAATCCTTAAATAACTCCAAACTAAAATACTTCACTCAAAAAAATTCAAAACTCCAAATAATTTATAATCACAAAAATCTAGTTTTAAAACCTTTCAAAAACCTTAAAAACTAAACCATTTTAACTCCAATCAATATTTTAGTTTTTATAATCTTTATTCATCAAAAATTGAAAACTTAAACCTAGGTTGCAAACCTTATTTCTCCATATCTTAGAAAATAGATTAAATATTAATATAGCTAAACCTTATTACTCCACTTTGACTTTTCAAATAAGCCAATTCAAAATTTTCTTCCCTCCTAAACTTCAAAATTCACCTAAAAAGGAATGTAATGCTTAGTAATGTTACTTGGCATTAATCAACATGAATTTTACTATTAATGTTAATGTCCATTGGAAATATGATTCCAATTTTTTTCTCGAACATCTTTCAAACAAGAAATCCTCCTCTACTACTCTTGAGTTATGTCTCTCTACTGTAGGTTTTAGGTAACTCTTACACCTAATATAATTAGGCATATCTCATACTGATGCATGAATATATATCCTTTGAAGACTATCATGCTTCTCCCTAGTGTTTACAAGCCTATGTACATTGAATATCCACCTATGATATGGCTGAATGCTACTCTAACTGAGATATGGATGAATATTTCTCTATTCGAGATATGTCCAAATGCTTCTCTATCTATGGGATGTTTGCTATAACACATTTCTTCTAATGATGTACTTCTTCACTGGATAGTTCCCTATTGTGGATTATATTGCTCTTCACTGGATAGCTCCTTGCTATGAATTGAAGCACTTTTCACTAACCTTTCTAGAATAATAGCAACTCTTTTCTTGAATATTTTCTCTAGAATTTCTTCTTAATAATATGCTACTGGGATGGCAACCTTTGACTTCTTGATAGTCTATTTTCTTTATGCTAGATGTTTAGAACTCTTCTCTATGTTGCTATAGTTTTTTTATTTATCACAAGCAACTTATGCTTATTCTTTAATATAGGTCTCTTGGATATTTTTTGTGATGTAGATCACTTGGGCCTCTTCTTTGATGTAGGATTCTTGAGCCTCTTCTCTGATGTAGACTTCTTGAGCCTCTTCTATGATGTAGTTATCTTGGGTTTATTTTTTTATGTAGGCCTCTTGGGCATCTTGACTAATGTAGGCCTCTTGATCTTCTTAATTTATGTAGGCCTCTTTCCTTCACTATACTTCAAAAAGTGATCCATGACCAAGACTGAAATGATATAAATATATATTCAGTCAACCTAGTTCTTCAATGTATCATGTGAAGATGCTTTCTTCTTATTTGCTCTATGTTATACTAATGCTTCAAATATGTCAAGGTAAATTTAGGATTGACCTAATTCTTCATTGTTCCTTTATCTTATAAAGCTTAAAATGCTTTGTTCCCCTTCCTTTTCTTGTTCTTACTTGTTCTTTGTTCTATATAATATTTGTATTGCTTCTTCTTCTTAGAACTTTGCTACTCCTTTATATTTGTATATTATTATCCACTGCTTCAACTATCTATACTTAGGAAGCTTTGAATACTTCTCAATCCTTGGAAGCTAAAATGATTCTCTATCTCTATAGGAAGCTATGATGCTTCTCAATCTATCTATATATTTTTGCAATATCACAAGTCATATCTAAGAATTCAATATGATTCTCCTCCTTGCTAGAGAACCCAATATCGATATCAGGGTGACTTTGAATGACCTTAAGTAACCAAATTTCTCTTGAGTTGGTTCTTCCTATTAATATAGTTTAGTCTTAGTATTCATTGATTTTTGTTTTACGAAGTGGAAAAACCTAGCATCCAAATCAAGGTGATTAATCCTTGTCCCCTCAAGCTCTACTCAATCAGACCTTTGAAAATAGAGTCTAAGTTTATATTGCCTTCAAAGTGAATAGACTCTAAATTAACTTTATAAAAAATGGACAAAGTTAAATATTGATGATGGTGGCTAATAAAATAACTGTATTAACAAAGTCATGTGGTATCTTTGATACCACTATTGGCTTTTTAAGCCTTAATACCATAGAATTTCATAAGTCCTAATATAAAATAGCCACAATATTAAAGGTCAAAATAATAATATAATGAGTAGAATAATATATGAGAAAATTAATATGTATATCAAGGCCTATATAATATTGAAATTAACATTCACTTATATAATCAAATATGAATGTAAATGGCCTAATTCATTCATGAACTATGCATGAAGAAAACATACGATATTAATTGCTCACAATTTGTATACAAGATTTATTCCTTTTTTGCATATTTTTACAATTCAATAGTCTGATATTCAAATTACCTTCTTATGGAGTATTGTATGAAGAACACAAGATTATACTGAGAGGGGGGGGTGAATAGTATAAGACCTCTTTTTACTTTTTCCTTTATACTTCAAAATAGTAAAGCAATATACCCAAAGCAATATCAAAGCAATGCACAATATCATCCACAAAGTGACACCAATTTTAACGTGGTTCGTCCACAAAAATTTTCTCTAAAAGTTATCTCAAAGTTCTTTGGGAATCCTTCCCAATTACAATGTTTATGAGCCTCGGCCCAAAGGAGATACCTTCCCCCAATCAGAATTTATGAGCCTCTGCTCAAAGGAGATACCTTACCCCAATAAGAATTTATGAGCCTCTACTCAAAGGAGATACCTTCCCCTAATCAGAATTTATGAGCCTCTACTCAAAGGAGATACCTTCCCTCTCGCTTCTGGAAATGATCCCTCAGAAGATCAACTACCTCTACCTCTTGCCAGCACGTGGAACTCCTTTCCACCGAAGACCTCTTGTCCTCAATGCTTAGCCTAAGAGACCTCTACCTTCTATGATCACGTCCACAGCAGCTCAACAACCTATACCAAACATAGTCAGTCAGTCTAGTACAAGTCTTCCTCTATCTGTCAGATCTGTCCAACTCTTGAACAAATCAATCCTCTGCATACAAGCCTTCTCAAAGACTTGCCAAATATGTCCTCAGGTTCTTCTCATAGAACCAATGCACCTCTATCCTCAAGTTCTCTAATAGAACTATCAAACTCAGCTCACAAGTCCTCTTCTAGGACCTGTCCAAATCTGCTCACAAGTCCCCATCGGAACCTGTCCAAAACTGCTCACAAGTCCCCATTGGAACCTATCCAAAAAATTGCTCACAAGTCCCCACTAGAACCTATCCAAGAACTACTCACAAGTCCCCACTGGAACCTGTCCAAAAACTCAACAAGCTCACCAAGAAAAACTTTCTTAGTAGGAAATCACAAAGTGAATTGTTAGAGACCCAATGTGATTTGTCAAACTCATAGAAGCATAAAGAGAATTGTTAGAGACTCAATATGTTCTATACTCAAATCCCAATCTCAAAACTCAACTCAAATCAACTCAACTCAATCTCAATCTCAAATCTAAAAACTCAACTCAATATCTGAAATGGATAGGATAGAATGTTTTCTTTCAAGAACATGAAACCCCAACAATTGCCAACTATGCAAAGAATCACATAACAATGATACTCATGTTCTTTTCACCATCAATTAGGGTTTCAACAACAATGCTCATCAAACAAGGTTTAGTCAACCAACACCATTCAACTCAACATCAACCTTGAAGCATTCAACCAATCATCACAAGAAAAGGAAACAAGTAGAAATCCTTTTCCCTCCAAAGATATTTGAACAAAACAGCCACCAACACAATATCACCAAATGCAAAGAATAACTTGCTCAAATCAACTCAATGGAGTAAGCCCAATATCATGAATCAAGTAAAGCAATAACTTGATCAAACAACCTCTATGGAAGCAACTCAACCATCAAACTCAAAACAGCCAACCAAGGGTTCCACCAACTCAATGCAAGTAGCTAGACTCACAAATATAAACCCTAGTGCACAAAGCTTCCACTATCTCAAACCAAAAATTATGCATTCACCAAAAAATCTCCTTAAGGATAACAATGCATAAGTAGTCTTCAACAAACCAGAAAATAGGATTTACACCTAGCCAAAGGATACCTAGTAGAATACCTTTTCACTCCAACCTTATTTTAGAAAACATACACCAATCATACTCATAAGAAGAATGTGCCCATACCTTATTGGAGTAGAAGATAATTGAACCTTCAAGTTGTCACCACACACAACTCTCAAA
Organism: Wollemia nobilis; assembly: GCA_028583015.1. Taxonomy (NCBI): domain Eukaryota; kingdom Viridiplantae; phylum Streptophyta; class Pinopsida; order Araucariales; family Araucariaceae; genus Wollemia; species Wollemia nobilis. The sequence continues at coordinate 4,495,659 of JAQPPZ010002399.1, forward strand.
CTTTCAACCAAGTTAGGGTTAGAATAAAAAGAAATGAGCAATAATATAAACTTCCTTTATTACACCTTTTAGCTCCACTTCTTTAAACACAACCACCATAACATGCCAATAAATCAACAATCACAGACTCACACCTTATACCTCCATTTTTAATTTTAGCATAGCAAAGAATAATCTTAAAAATACATCCAAAGAAATATGCCCTTATTTCTCCTAAGATTTTATTCAATGCTAATCACAAAAGCCAAAACTCATAAAATTTAATCACACCTTATAAATTGCTGTCCAAGAAACTTCGAATTTCGTGGCATAAAGACGTTTTAATAAAAACGTGTGTTACTCTAGCAAAGCACCCCCACGAGACTCAAAATGGTGACCTCCGCCAATGCAGCGCCCAACAATGAGACTTTCATCGCCACTAGCCCACATGGGCTACAAAGTTCACAAGTGAACTTCCCTCCACTTCACCCTCGAAAAAAACTCCCGAAGACTTTTCAACCGCACGTGCTTCTAAGTCTTCCTTCGATCGCAGTGAATACAGAGCACAAACACCGCAAATTGCATTCGAGGAATTTCGAATTAATTAGCCTTCCAACCTTAGGAGTTGGAGAATAAATAGTCTCTTCGAAGACACCTTGACGTCGGTGAAAATAAAGACCATTTCGAAATTAATCAAAAGTATTTTCAAAAAGGGTTTAAAAACCCTTAAATAATTTTAATAAATTAAGAATAAAAAAAGGTTTAAAAACCTTTAAGTATTTTTAATAAATTAAAAATAATTTCTCCCTTAATTAATTAAATAATTAATTAATTAAAACCTTGAAGGGTTTTAAATAATAATTAAATAAATAATAAAGAGAACCTCCATTGGTTTTAATAAAAACCATTTAACTTGGTTTTAATAAAAACCGGTTTGGTTTTAATGAAAAACCCTTGCCAATGGAATCTCTCCGGATTCTCTTAAAAATATTCTCTTGGAATCTTCCACCTTTGAAGCCAACACATCCTCTTAACATTAATGCCATTTCCTTTTGACATCAATGACAACTCATAGACAAGAAGCTAGGATCTCAAACCCAAAATTGCCAACAATCTCCCCCTTTGTCATTGATGGCAAACCATGCTTCTCAACAACACAGAAACTCAACATAAACAACTCCCCCTATCTTGAGGCTCTCCACCTTACTCAAATCTCTCCCCCTTTGTCATCAATGGCAAAGGGTCACCTTTGGGGCTCGGGACTAAGAATGATCCTCTTAGCTTAGTCCCTCCCCCACCTCCTGATGAGGTGATTAATTCTTGGGTGGGAGTAAAACTCCCATTAGGCACTGATCATCATCAGCATCTATAACTTCCTTGTTGGGCCTTCTCTTGAACTCTTTGTCCATATTCCTATTCCTGTCACTGTTCTTGTTCTTGTTCTCATCCCTGTTCTTGTCCATGCCTTGATCCTTGGACCTGATCATGCCACTGTTCCCATTCCTGTATTCTGGAATTTCAGCTCTACACTATCTGATTGTGTGACCTTCATTGTTGCACTTGAAACACTTGAAGATGTTGTTTCTCTAAGGTAAACCTGATATTTGAATCCACCAGTTCTAACCAAACTTGTTCTGACCAAACCTGTTCTGGCCAAACCTATTCTGATCAAACCTGTTGTGACCAAACCTGTTCTGGCCAAACCTGTTCTGACCAAACCTGTTCTTGTTATTTGCCTTGCAATAAACTTCCTTGTGCCCAAACTATTGACAAGAGTAGCAATACCATTGAAAGTAATTAGCACTTCTAAAATTGTCACTTACCTCCTTCACTTGAGCCATGCAATGTGAAGCCATGTGACCAAACCTGTGACAAGCAAAACATCTACCTTGAAACTTTCCTTTAATTGACCTCTTAGGTTCTGAAAACTTCTTCTTCTCATTCTGAATTCTATTTTCTGTTTCTATGCATCTATCATTCAAGGACTCCTTTTCTGAAATACTTTCCTCATCAGAACTCTCTTCCTTTTGGAGTCTCTTACTAGACTCTCCAACTTGTTCCTTGTGTGGCTTAACAAAACCAAGGCCTGTTTTATCTGTTGTCTTTCTTTGACCTTTGATGAGTGACTTAACCTTTTTGGAGCTATCTTGAAACCCGTAAAGCTTATCCTTGTACTCTTTAGTTTCCTCTTTCAAAGAAGCCATTTTCTGTTCTAACTCACTATACTCAAGAACCTTAGACTCTAACTCATCCTTGAGTTCTTGTGTCTTAGCCATAGAGAAGTCAAGACTTTCTATAAGATCATCTCTCTCCATACAACATTCATCTAACTTATCCTTGAGTCTAGAATTCTTCTTTCTTTCCTTTTTCAAAGCACTAAGAGCACTAATAAGTTCACCTTCAAGATCTACTTCACCTTCCTCTATATCTTCCTCTATTTGTTTGCTTTTTGAATCATCAAAGCCTTTTTCAGATTTCTTATCACTAGAGGTGCTACCCTTTTCAAAAACCATACATGCATCTTCCTTATAGTTTTCTGAAGCATCCTCATACATACTAGAAACCAAATCATTATTTGTGCAATCATCCTCAAGGTGACCAAAATTTCCACATCTAAGACATTTCATGATAATGAATCTATGTTTCGGTTCTTCCTCTTTTTTGATATGAACAACATCTCATTTTCATTATCACTTGAAGAACTTTCACTATCACTACTAGAACACTTACTTGCTCTGTCTAGGTAGAAACTCTTCTTGTGCTTGTGAGAATACCTCTTTCCTTGATTGTTGTGCTCATCTTTGTTTTTCCTATGATGCTTGTGCTTTCTAGAATCCTTGCTCTTAGAATCCTGTTTATCTTCATCACTTTCATTCTTGGGAATAGTACAGTCAGTAGCATAATGACCAAACTTTCCACAATTGAAACATCTTATATTTTTCATACTTTTGTGCTTTCTAGAGAACTTGCCTTTCTTGCTGTAATATGCCTCTTCATCACTAGAAGACTCATCACTATCTTGAAGCTATTTACCCTTGGAATTCTTGGTAGCCTTGAAAGCCGCCTCTTTCTTGACATCAACCTTCACTTGAGTTCTCAACTCAAATGCTGCAAGTATACTATGGAGCTCATCCTTTTTCAACTTATCCAAATCTTTAGCTTCCTCAATAGCAGAAATATTTTCACTAAATCTATTAGGAAGAGATCTTAAAATCTTATCACAAACATCATTTTCAGCAAGCTCAAGACCTAAGTCTTTCATGGAGTTAACAACCTCATCCATACGAAGCATGTAGTCACTAATATTTTCATCATCATTCATCTTGAGTTGTTCAAACATACCTTTGAAGTGTCTCAACTTGGCCTTTCGACATTTGTATCACCCGTATGAACCACCTTCAACTGTTTCCACATTTCACTAGTCGTCTTGCAGTGAATCACTTTGGTGAGATCTGCTTTCTGTAAGCCTTTCAGGATTGCATTCATTGCTTTTGAATTGTTGTGATGTAGGAGCATTTCTTCTTTAGTATTAGGACCATGTTCAAGAATAGTGTACTCATCTTCAATCACTTCCCAAACCTCATTCCCAAGTGCCATTAGATGAACCTTCATCCTTGCACTCCAAAGACCAAAATCTGACCCATCAAGAATAGGTGTTGCATTGCCACTTGAATGATCCATTGTGTTCTTTACTAGCTTTTCCTTCAAGCTTTTAAACTTTATGAAGGCACCTGCTCTGATACCAATTGAAGAACACAAGCTTATACTGAGAGGGGGGGTGAACAGTATAAGACCTATTTTTACTTTTTCCTTTATACTTCAAAACAATAAATCAATATACCCAAAGCAATATCAAAGCAATGCACAATATCATCCACAAAGTGACACCAATTTTAACGTGGTTCACCCAGAATGGCTAGGCTACGTCCACAAAAATTTTCTCTAAAAGTTATCTCAAAGTTCTTTGGGAATCCTTCCCAATTACAATGTTTATGAGCCTCGGCCCAAAGGAGATACCTTCCCCCAATCAAAATTTATGAGCCTCTGCTCAAAGGAGATACCTTCCCCCAATAAAAATTTATGAGCCTCTCCTCAAAGGAGATACCTTCCCCCAATTAGAATTTATGAGCCTTTGCTCAAAGGAGATACCTTCCCTCTGGTCTGGAAATGATCCCTCAGAAGATCAACTGCCTCTACCTCTTTCCAGACACGTGGAACTCCTTTCCACCGAAGACCTCCTGTCCTCAATGCTTAGCCTAAGAGACCTCTGCCTTCTATGATCACGTCCATAGCAGCTCAACAACCTATACCAAACACAGTCAATCGGTCTAGTACAAGTCTTCCTCTGTCTGTCAGATCTGTCCAACTCTTGAACAAATCAATCCTCTGCATACAAGCCTTCTCAAAGACTTGCCAAATCTGTCCTCAGGTTCTTCTCATAGAACCAATGCACCTCTGTCCTCAAGTTCTCTGATAGAACTATCAAACTCAGCTCACAAGTCCTCTGCTAGGACCTGTCCAAATCTTCTCACAAGTCCCCACCGGAACCTGTCCAAAACTACTCACAAGTCCCCACTAGAACCTGTCCAAAACTGCTCACAAGTCCCCATTGGAACCTGTCCAAGAACTGCTCACAAGTCCCCACTGGAACCTGTCCAAAAACTTAGCAAGCTCACCAAGAAAAACTTTCTTAGTAGGAAATCACAAAGTGAATTGTTAGAGACCCAATGTGATTTGTCAAACTCATAGAAGCATAAAGAGAATTGTTAGAGACTCAATATGTTCTATACTCAAATCCCAATCTCAAAACTCAACTCAAATCAACTCAGCTCAATCTCAATCTCAAATCTGAAAACTCAACTCAATATCTGAAATGGATAGGATAGAATGTTTTCTTTCAAGAACATGAAACCCCAACAATTGCCAACTATGCAAAGAATCACATAACAATGATACTCATGTTCTTTTCACCATCAATTAGGGTTTCAACAATAATGCTCATCAAACAAGGTTTAGTCAACCAACACCATTCAACTCAACATCAACCTTGAAGCATTCAACCAATCATCACAAGAAAAGGAAACAAGTAGAAATCATTTTCCCTCCAAAGATATTTGAAAAAAACAACCACCAACACAATATCACCAAATGCAAAGAATAACTTGCTCAAATCAACTCAATGGAGTAAGCCCAATATCATGAATCAAGTAAAGCAATAACTTGATCAAACAACCTCTATGGAAGCAACTCAACCATCAAACTCAAAATAGCCAACCAAGGGTTCCACCAACTCAATGCAAGTAGCTAGACTCACAAATATAAACCCTAGTGCACAAAGCTTCCACTATCTCAAACCAAAAATTATGCATTCACCAAAAACTCCCCTTAAGGATAACAATGCATAAGTAGTCTTCAACAAACCAGAAAATAGGATTTACACCTAGCCAAAGGATACCTAGTAGAATACCTTTTCACTCCAACCTTATTTTAGAAAACATACACCAATCATACTCATAAGAAGAATGTGCCCATACCTTATTGGAGTAGAAGATAATTGAACCTTCAAGCTGTCACCACACACAACTCTCAAACTTCCAACCAAGTTAGGGTTAGAATAAAAAGAAATGAGCAATAATATAAACTTCCTTTATTACACCTTTTAGCTCCACTTCTTTAAACACAACCACCATAACATGCCAATAAATCAACAATCAGAGACTCACACCTTATACCTCCATTTTTAATTTTAGCATAGAAAAGAATAATCTTAAAAATACATCCAAAGAAATATGCCCTTATTTCTCCTAAGATTTTATTCAATGCTAATCACAAAAGCCAAAACTCATAAAATTTAATCACACCTTATAAATTGCTGTCCAAGAAACTCCAAATTTTGTGGCATAAAGACGTTTTAATAAAAACACGTGTTACTCTAGCAAAGCACCCCCGCGAGACTCGAAACGGTGACCTCCGCCAATGCAGCACCCAATAGCAGCCTTCGCTGCCACTAGCCCACGCGGGCTACAAAGTTCACAAGTGAACTTCCCTCCACTTCACCCTCGAAAAAACTCCCAAAGACTTTTCAACCGCACGTGCTTCTAAGTCTTCCTTCGATCACAGCGAATACAGAGCACAAACATCGCAAATTGCATTTAGGGAATTTCAAATTAATTAGCCTTCCAAACTTAGGAGTTGGAGAATAAATAGTCTCTTCGAAGACACCTTGACGTCGGCGAAAATAAAGACCATTTCGAAATTAATCAAAAGTCTTTTCAAAAAGGGTTTAAAAACCCTTAAATAATTTTAATAAATTAAGAATAAAAAAAGGTTTAAAAACCTTTAAGTATTTTTAATAAATTAAAAATAATTTCTCCCTTAATTAATTAAAACCTTGAAGGGTTTTAAATAATAATTAAATAAATAATAAAGAGAACCTCCATTGGTTTTAATAAAAACAATTTAACTTGGTTTTAATAAAAACCGGTTTGGTTTTAATGAAAAACCCTTGCCAATGGAATCTCTCAGGATTCTCTTAAAAATATTCTCTTGGAATCTTCCACCTTTGAAGCCAACACATCCTCTTAACATTAATGTCATTTCCTTTTGACATCAATGACAACTCATAGACAAGAAGCTAGGATCTCAAACCCAAAATTGCCAACATTGTATCCATAATATAGCTATAGTAATTTGAATCTTCAAGTACTTGAATATTGCTCTCTATATGACAAGTCTTATGACCTTTATCTTTGCATATTGCCACTTGCATACTAGAATCTTCACTTTATTATTGCATGTAAACTTGACTCTATGACACTTGCAGACATCTACATGACTCTTACATTTTTACATACATTCCTAATCCAAGACACTTGTGCACATACTCACATTACATATTTGCACACTTACATACAAGACACTTGTGCACATTATCTCAATACACTCTTGCACTCTAACTTACAAGACACTTGTGCACATTATCTCAATACACTCTTGCACTCTAACTTACATGACACTTTCATATTTCCTATACCTTGCACTCTTACATGACATTGTGTATTTCCTACATATTGATACTTACATGAAAGAAAAAATATAAAACACTCATCTAAAGTAAATAATCAATCCTAATGTGAAGGCACCATGGGGGTACATTCACACGTACCAAAGAATGTAATATTCCTCAACAAATACATAATGAAGCAATAAAAAGGAGGTTTGGAAGAGGATTTGGGAAAATTTAATCATACTTAAAATCAAAGCCTTTGGATGGTTATAGTAATATAAAAAATGCTAATGTTGAAAAACCTTAATAGGTGGGGTTTTATAGAACCATCACAATATCCCTTATGTGAAGAGGTAGAGGAATATGGTCAACATCTATTTATGCATTGTGTTTTTAGCTCAAAAATTTAGAATAGTCTAATCAAGGACTTCTCAATTGATTGGGTCTAACTCTAGGGACTCAAGGATTTACTCACTTAGTGGAGGAGTCCCTTTACAAATGCCACATTGAAATATATATGGATAATGATGTCATTAGTCTTCATGTGGAATATCTAGTTTTAAATGAACTATCACATCCTCCAAGGAAAAAAACATAATAAAATTAGAATCTATAGTAAAATTAAATTAGCAATGGTTAAAAAATTAGGTAGTATTGAGAATAGTACACTACTTGACTATAAAATTATGTGCAAAGGATTTGGTTTTTTTTAAACATCTCATATTTTAGGAGCCATATATTCACAAAGAGTTATCCGATTTAGCAGATTCTTGGACCAACTTGTGTGGAATTTTAATAGCTTTAAAATGAGTGGTCATATATAGGAATATGAATAATATTGAGGGAGATACAATCATGTGAATTTAACCATTTGAAACAAGGGTAGTGACTTTTTTTCAAGTCATGAAAAACAAAATTACAAATATTTGTCAACTAGGATTTGAATGACGGGAAGAGCAATGAAAGGCTATGAATTCAGTGAGGCAAGACATTCTATCTGGACAAAGAAATTTTCAGCTAAGTTTTTTCCCATTCTTTATCTTAGAAAATTGTGCATGAAAATTTTATAAAGTTTTTATCAAATATTATATTTGTTATAGGATATTCATATAAATTTCAATATATTTTGAGTTTTAGTTTATTTTACATGGATCTATTTATATTTAAATATTTAGAATCATATCTAGTAGTAGGGGTTAGTGAGCACACCTTAGAGAGATCCTCGTTGCTCCAATATAGGGTAGTTTTTGGTAAATTTAATGGGTATTGGAAAAGGGCTTCAGTCTTGAAAAATGGATTGATAGGAGTTGGAAGTCTCCAGGAGTGATTCTATCATTTATTCCCAAAGGTTTCTTCCTAGCCATTTTTTCTAGGGAAGAAAGAGAACAAATCCTTAAAGGGGGTCCTTGGTTTATGAGAAGATCAAGACTCTTCCTTACTCATTTGTATAAAGGTTTTTCACCTAAAAATGTAAATTTATCCCTAGTACCAGTATAGGTTAGGATTTTTGGGTTACCCATTGAATTTTGGGAAATAGATACTTTCAAGGCAATAGGCAACACTCTAGTATAATTCTTTGAGATTTTAGATATGATGAAATATGGATTCTTGGCTATTTACGCTCAAATATTGGTCATGATTGATACAAGTAAAGATTTACCATAATCAATTATTATTAAGTATGGGGATAAGATGTGGATCCAAACTATATATTATGAAAATATATATTTTAGATGTAGAAGATATCATGAGGTGGGACATATTGAGAGAGAATGCCCTAAGAAGAGCCTAGTAGAATCATATGTATAAAATCATAAGAGAAACTTACAAATGGTTATGGATAAAGAAGGTTTTCAACTTCAAATAAATAGATCTAGAAAAATAAAAGAAAATAAATAATGGAAACCAATAAGGAAGTATATTGTAAGAAATACCAACTCTTTTGAGGCTTTAGCCTATGAAGAAAAAGTAAATCAAAACTTAGAGGACACAGTAGAACAGTTTCAATATATTAATAAGGAACCATCTATTCAGTATGATATTGATTTAAGGAAGAAAATTCTCGATGAACCTAAGGAATGTGTCTCATAAGATTTTGAATACTCTCTTGAAGTACCATGCACCATTTAGGAGAAAAAAATGGTAAAGAAAATGCAGTTTTAGAAGTTAATACCTCTTTCATTAATAAGAAAATACCCGAAAATGAGTAGGATAGGTCAAAAAATTCTGTAATAGAGCTAGGAGAGGATAAATATGATGAAAAATAAAATTATAAAAGAATATTGAGGAATAAATAATAAGACCTACTCCTGATATAGGCAAGGAAAAAAGAGGAAAACCTTCAATTTATCAAGCAAGATACAAGGAAGCAAGAACAAACATAGAGAAAGGAACACAAACTAAGTTAATTGAACTTATCTTTACCAAACAACAAAATAATATTGGTAATATGTAGGTGAAGCAAAAAGCCCCTAATGAGACATGACTATCATATAATGGAATATAATGGGTGCTAATACCCCCTCAAATTAGAGGTGTATTAGGGACCTATGTTTAAGTAATAAGCCTGATATTCTTTGTATCTAGAAAACTAAAATGACAAAAGAAGTTTCAAAAACTATGAAAGTAGTATGGGCAAGATGTGAATGGGATGCTATGTATTCTGAAGGAGCGATAGGGGGAATTCTAACTTGTTGGAATCCTTCTAGAACTTCTTGTATATCCATTCATAAAACTAGGCATTGGATAGCCTCTTTAGTCACTTGCTACTTTGTAGATATTTGTTTCATCCTTATCAATATCTACGAATCTACAACTCAGTCAGGTAGATTAGAAGTTTGGAGAGGGATTTAAGACTTTATGAGAAGTAAAGACCAAGAAACCTGATTCATGATCATTGGATATTTTAATTCCATAACCAATTTGGATGAAAAATTTGGAGGAATTAGGAAAGTAACCCAAAGTATGAAATATTTTTTAGCTTTTATTCAAAACAATAATCTATGGGAAGTTGAGTTTGAAGAAGACAACTATACTTGGACAAACAATAGGAAATGCTAGAACCTTATAGTAGAAAAATTAGATAGATGCATTCTCTCAAATAATTGGTTAGATGAAGGAGCTTGTGCTAAAATTAATATCTTAACAAGGATTGGTTAAAATCACTGGTCAATAATAGTCAAAATGGTGGTATGTGCATTCAGAAAAAGATCATATTTTAAATATAAGCATATGTGGGAATACCATTCTCAATTTGGTGATATGATAGCTCAAACATGGAATTATTTAGGTAATGTTGGGTTGTATGCTCTTCAAAATCAAATTAAATCTATGACATAGATTAAAAGAATGGAACAATAACACTTTTGGAAATATTTTTGAGAAGAAAGGAGAACTAAAATATAAACTTTAAAAATTCCATAAAGGTGATTTTAATAACCCAAGATCAAGGAAAATGAGTTTCTTAGTGAATATCATAATATTTTGAGTAAAGAAGAGAAATTTTGGAGATTAAAATCAAGACAAACCTGGTTGAAAGAAGATATAAGTATAAAGTTTTTCATAGGATGGCTATAGTATAGAGATCAACTTCTAGAATTAGTAGAATTAAATCAATAAAATGGGTTTGGATTGAATATCATAGTGAAATTAGAAAAGAGGTAAAGTATTTTTATAAAAATATTCTATTTTCAAAGGAGATCGAAGTTCTTAATGATAAACTTCTTTAAGATGTTCCTTCAGTTATAATGAATGAAGACAATAGGAAACTGATGGACCCTATTACTTTGGAAGAAGTTCATTTAGATATTTTCTATTTTAATAAGGATAAATCCCTATGTCCATATGGGCTCTTGTGGGTAAGTATTTTTGCATCTCCTCACCCACTCTTTTAGAGCCTGCCAAATTTTGAAATCATTGATGGACAAGCGGAAGATGACAAAGTAGCAATGATGGTAAGTATGGAAAACTAAATTGATGGGCAAAAAATGGATTAAATCAAGGTAGGTGACAAGAGCGAGTGAACACCCACCCTTAAATTTGGGTGGGCCTACCAAAATACTTGACCAACTTATTGGGTGGAAATTTCAAAGGGCCAGCATGGGCAAAAAATCATAAAAATCTATCCTTGGGAAGGAGATAGAAACCTGCCCATCTCGGGTGGAAGATACAAGTACAAAATGGGTGGGACCTTAGAAAATACCCACCTTTGCTTCCCAGTACCCTACGGGTGGAAGGAAGAACCTACCAAATATGTAAAATGCCTACCATCGCCCAAAATACAAAGGAAGATCTGCTCGCTACCATAGTGGGCCAAGTACCTAAAAATGTATGTAGAAGTGACAAGTTTCAAAAATCATACTCCCAAGGTGCTCTAATTGAATAACACAAGCTTATACTGAGAGGGGGGGGGTGAATAGTATAAGACCTCTTTTTACTTTCTCTATTTAACTTCAACTTCGCAAAGCAATGAACCAATAGCAATATCAAAGCAATGCATAAAGCAACACACAATGAGACACCAATTTTAACGTGGTTCACCCAACATGGGATACATCCACAAAAATTTTCTCTAAAAATATTTCTCAAAGTTCTTTGGGAATCCTTCCCAATTACAATGTTTATGAGCCTTAGCCCAAAGGAGAAACCTTCCCCTACTCAAGTATTTATGAGCCTCTGCCCAAAGGAGAATCCTTCCCCTCCTCACGAATTTATGAGCCTCCTACCCAAAGGAGAATACTTCCCCTCCTCAAGAATTTATGAGCCTCCTACCCAAAGGAGAATCCTTCCCCTCAGCTCTAGAAATGATACTTCAGAAGATCACCTACCTCTTATTCCACTAGCACATGGAAATCCTTTCCACAGAAGACCTCTTGTCCTTAATGCTCAGCCTCAAGAGACCTCTGTCCTCACTGATCACCTCCACATCAACTCATCAACATGTACTAAACATAGTCAGTCAGTCTAGCACAAGTCTTCTTCACTCTGTCAGATCTGTCCCAAACTCAACTCATAAAGCTTGAACAAATCAATCTCTTCTACACACAAGCCTTCTCAAAGACTTGTCAAAACTGTCCTCAGTTTCTTCTCAAAGAACCACTTAAAATCTATCCTCAAGTCCTCTGCTAGGACCTGTCCAAATTAGCTCACAAGTCCTCCCTAGAACTTGTCCAAATCAGCTCACAAGTCCTCACTAGAACCTATCCAAATCAGCTCACAAGTCCTCACTAGAACTTGTCCAAATCAGCTCACAAGTCCTCACTAGAACCTGTCCAAATCAGCTCACAAGTCCTCACTAGAACCTATCCAAATTAGCTCACAAGTCCTCACTAGAACCTGTCCAAATCAGCTCACAAGTCCTCACTAGAACCTGTCCAAATCAGCTCACAAGTCTTCACTAGAACCTGTCCAAATCAGCTCACAAGTTCATCAAGAAAAACTTGCTTAGCATGAACCCACAAATATAATTGTTAGAGACCCAATGTGATTCATCAACCTCATAGAAGCATAAAGAGAATTGTTAGAGACTCAATATGTTCTATACTTAACTCCCAATCTCAATCTCAAATTTCATAGAAACATAAAGAGAATTGTTAGAGACTCAATATGTTCTATAATTAACTCCCAATCTCAATCTCAACTCAATCTCAATCTCAAAAGAATAAGATAGATGTAGTATGATTTTCTCAAGAACATGAAACACAACCCAAAAATTGCCAACCATGCAATATCTCATATAACAATGATACTCATGTTATTTCCACAACCAATATCTTTTCTCAACCAATTAGGGCTTTAACAACAATGCTTATAGACAAGGTTTAACCAACATCATTCAACTCAACATTAACCTTGAAGCATTCAACCAATCACTACATGAAAAGGAAACTAGTAGACATCCTTTTCCCTCCAAATATATTTGAACAAAACAACCACCAACATAAATCACCAATGCAAAGAATAACTTGCTCAAATCAATCTCAATGGAGTAAGCCCAAATCATGTATCAAGTAAAGCATTAAATTGATCAAAAAAACCTCTATGGAAGCAACTCAACCATCAATCTCAAAACAACCAACTAAGGGTTTCACCAACTCAAAGCAAGTAGCAAGACTTACTAACATAAACCCTAGTGCAAAAATGCTTCCTCTTCCTCAACCAGAATTATACATTCACCCAAAAAACTCATCAATGATTTTAATGCATAAACAATCTTCAATATCCAAAAAATGGGATTTACACCAACAAGAATACCTAGTAGACAACCTTTTCACTCCAAACTCAATTTCAGAAAATACACCATCAACAATATACATGGAAGAAGTTGCCCATACCTTTGTTTGAGGAAGAAGAGAATAGTTCTTCAACCTGTTACAAACACCACCCTCAACTTTGCCACCAAGTTAGGGTTAGATCATAAAAGTAACCACAAAAATATTTATTCCATAAAACACCTTATGACTCCAATCCTTAGAAGTCAACTACCAAAAATATAAATCATACAAACAATATATCCTTTTACACCTTATTTCTCCAAATTAATTAAACCATGCTCAAGGAATAATAGCTTCTAAGCAAATCTCACTCAACAATCAAGCCAAAAATCTCAACCACACACTATCAACCTTATATCTCCAAAGAAGCATTTAACCTTAAAAATAATTTTAAATAAATTTTCCCAACCACTTGTTCTTTAACAAAATGCAGATTTTATTTAAAAAACCATACCATAAAAATGCTTCCGAAAATCACGGATCAACAGTGCCCCCAAAAAAATCGGAGCGCAAAAACTCTTCTCACACTCCACGATGAGAGTCAAACGTTTGACCTCCCTTCAAGCGCCTTTGCAGAACAGTCATTGCCACTAGGCCAATGGCGCTAGCTTGAATGCTAGCAAATGCCTCCTTCTCCTTAACCCTTTGGCAGCAAATAAACGTGGCAAAAAAAATGATAGTCATAGCTTTTACTTCCCAACCTTTGCGCAATTCGAATTTCTTTAACTCCATTGCTTTGGACTATAGGTTATGGCTTATATAGCCAAACTTCCATGCTATGCACGACGTCGACGGGAGGATAATTCGAAATTTTTGAATTAATATTATTTTGGCACCTTCAAAACAACTTTAGGGTTTATGAAACCCTTTTGATTATTTAAAAAATAATCAAAGGTCTTTTAGACCTTAGACCTTAGGTGGAGAACCCATTAAATTATTAAAATAATTTAATCACTAAATCAAATAAATAATTAATTAAAAAACCTTAAAAAGGTTTTATTAATTAAGTTATTTAATTAATAAGTGTCTCCAGCCTTTGCATTAAGCTGAGAGTGGTTTTGAGAAAAACCCTTAATGCATCCACCTGGTTTTAATAAAAACCCTTAAACCTGCCATGGTTTTGATAAAAAACCTTTTCATCTGCCACATGGAATCTCTCCGTAATATTCTAGAAAATATTCTTTGGAATATTCAACCTTTGAAGCCAATAAATCCTCTTGACATTAATGCCAGTTCCTTTTGACATCAATGACAACTCATAGACAAGAAGCTAGGATCTCAAACCCAAAATTGTCAACAATATCCCCCTTTGTCATTGATGGCAAACCATGCTTCTCAACAACACTGAAACTCAAAACTACTGTATAGAAATCAGATCCCCCTGACTTGAGGCTCTCCCCTTTACTCATATCTCTCCCCCTTTGTCATCAATGGCAAAGGGTCACCTTTGGGGCTTGGGACTAAGAATGAGCCTCTTAGCTTAGTCCCTCCCCCACCTCCTGTTGAGGTGATTAATTCTGGGGTGGGAATAAAACTCCCATTAGGCACTGATCTTCATCAGTGTCTATAGCTACCTTACCATGTCTTCTCTTGTTCTCCTTGTCCATATTATTGTTCCTATTCATGTCACTATTTTTGTTATTGTTATCATTCCCATTCTTATCCATGTATTTATTCTTGTGCCTGTTCATACCCATGTTCCTATTCTTGTACCTTGGAATTTCAGCTCTACATTGTCTAGCTATGTGACCTTCATTGTTGCACTTATAACAACTAACAATATTATTTATTTGAGGCATACCTGATATTTGACTCCATCTATTCTAACCAACCCTGTTCCTGTTATTAGCCTTGTAATAAATAGGCTTGTGCCCAAACTGTTTACAAGAGTAGCAATACCCTTGAAATAAATTACCACCTCTGAATCTGTCATTTACCTTCCTGTTGGCAATTTTGCCACATTGTTTTTGTTGCTACTGTTAATATAAAAGAATGCATGAATTGTAGAGATACTAATTCTTCTTTTTGTCCCTTCATGCACTTTGAAGGGGAAAATGTAAAAATCTCTATAAGTTTTGTGTTAGAGCAAGGTAAATGTAAGATGCCGCGATATCGCTACATGTCGCGATATCGCGACGTGTTGCAGTTTCGCGAGTCCAAATGCAGAATTCGGCTAAGTACAAAAAATGTCGCGATATCGCGACATGTCGCATTTTCGTGACCTGTCGCGTTATCGCGGTCAAAACAGTCAACGGCAGCGAGGGGGTAAAACCGTCGCGATATCGCGACGTGTTGGAGTTTCGCGGTCAACGCAGTCAACGGAGGCACTAAAATGAAAGTTGTCGCGATATCGCGACATGTTGCAAAATCGTGACTTGCGGTGGCCATGGAGCAGAGTGATAGAAAATGTCGCGAAATCGTGACATAATTGAGCAAAGGGCAATGTCAATGAAACTCGTCGCGATATCGCGACAGAAAAGCAGAGAGGGAGCAAATGGAGAAAAACGTCGCGATATCGCGACATTTTTGAGGACGAGGCCAAGTAAGAGAAACTTGTCGCGATATCGCGACATGAAGCGATAATGATGAAGAAGGCAAGAAAATGTCACGATTTCGTGACATATTTGACAGGAAGGGCAAAGTGCGGAGAATTGTCGCGATTTCGCGACATGTCGCGTTTTCGCGAGGCGAAAGCAAGGAGGCGGCCAGATTGTACGAAATGTCGCGATTTCGTGACATGTTCCATTTTCGCGAGGCGGAAGGCGGAAATAAGGAGAACATAGAAACCTGTCGCGATTTCGTGACGTGTTGAAGATGAAAGAACCAAATGGAAAAAACGTCGCGATATCGCGACATGTCGCATTTTCGTGACCTGTTGCATTTTCATGAGTTGAAAGCTGAACCGTACAAGACAGCGAGAAAGTGTCACGATTTCATGACATGTCGCATTTTCATGACCTATCGCATTTTCACAGGTAAGAAGGAGGCAAAGACAACACAAGAGAAACATGTCGCGATATCGTGACATGTCGCATTTTCGTGACCTGTCTCATTTTCATGATCGAAGCAACAACAAAGGCCCGATACAATTCTATTGCATTTTTCTTTAGGATTGCATAGGAGAACGTGCAGAGGAGATAAGGATCAATTAAAGGCTCTCCAACGGTTTTTAGATCATGGTCAAAGAAGCGGTTCCAAGATTAAATGTTGCTGATTACCGAGGTGTGCAAGATGGAAGAACCTAAAGCAGTTTTCGATGCCGCCAGAATTAAAGATGCCTCCAATATTCAAAGCGCCTGTTCGTGATCTCTTACAGCTTTTAGCTTCCCTTGATAACGGTCATTTGATGAAGAGATATGGGTCCTCGTTTCTGTTTCATTCTTAATTGTAATCCATTAAAAGCAGGGACTGTCATTTCTCCGAGGCAGATTAAGGGGATTGTTCTTCGAAATCTGCTTCATGTATTAAATGTTGTAATATGAAAGAAAGAGGACGGACCTCTATAAATACCAATGTAAAGCTCAAGCAAAGGGAGGAGGATCTTGTTGCAGAAATTGAAATAGAAATCCTAGATGCAATTGCTTCCATTCTTAGTGTCTTCTAGAGTTGGTGATCTAATTTGTTGTGTATGTTTGGCTTTCTATGTGATTTACTTCTGTGTAGTCCAGTGTAATATCAGTTGAATTCTGCTATCTTGAATTTGGTTGTATTGGCATTTGAATGTTTGAAGTTTATTTGGAAGCAAACTCATGGCTAATGCGTGATCTAATTTCTGTGTTCTAAGAGTCAGTTGCTGCTGAGCTTTAGGATCTAGTTGAAGTTATTGTTGTTCGAGATTATTCTCCCCATTAACGATCGGCTTCGGCTATATTTACATCCCTTTCAGTTTATTTCCCATTTCTTTCTGCATTTTCCCATTTCTTTCCTGTATCTCTAGTCTTGAAACCAGTTTAGATTAGTGTGGGAACCAGCCCTCTCTGGAGATTGGTCCGGGAGACATTTCTTTCTCTCGGCCTTTCAATGTTGGCCGGGTCTAGGGCGCATAGATATAGAAAATCCTTTCCTATGGCAGATTCGTGACCAACAATTTTTGGCACGCCCGATGGGACAGACTATTTCTGTCTCTCAAAGATCCACAATCGGTGGGACAAGTATTATTTCAAATCGATACCCGGAGGAATCAAGATCTTGATGAACTGTCTTGACCTCAAAGCGGAGATTGTAAGTTCATCTGGTGACTCTGTTGAAGGTGATTGTACCTGGAAATTTCTAATTGTGAAGCTGGTGAAAATATTTGCTTCATGATCACGAGATCAAGTGCCAAAGAATCGAAAGATCCAGTCGAATTCTTCGAGATTGATGTTCAGAACTGGAGGGAGCGCCCAAGATTGGTAAGCCCTGTGAATCCATCATTTGTTATTTCATCGTAGGCTGCAGGTCAGTTTGTGCCATCCCTGACTCCTCCCAGTACTGCTACAAGCTTCTTATATCCAGATCCAGCAGCCCAAATGGCTCAGCATCCTCCACCAAGGAAGTTCTCGGCATGGAATGGTTCGGGAGCTTTGAACTTACTGGCACAAAATCCAGTTCCTCAAGCTGCTTTGAAAGCTTTGCCGACCTATGATGGTACTGGTAAGACTGCTTATGAGCATATTAATGATGTAGCCTCTTTGGCGGCCATCCATGACATAACCGACGAGGATGTGATGATAAAGTTGTTGGTGTTATCACTGAGAGGTAAATTGTTGTATTGGTACCGATCGTTGCAACCAGGCACCATTACATCATGGGATCAATTAGGAGAATTGTTAGTCAAAAATTTTCATGAACAAGCTGATCCATACTCTTTATTGCATCAATTTAATGTAATTCAAAGGCACCCGTAGGAAGAGATAGCTGACTTCAATGTCAGATTTACCAGAAGCTGGCAGAGAATTCCTGATGGTCTTCGGCTTGCTGATGAGCTAGCTGCATTTTACTACCTCAGAGCATTTAACACAGACATCGGTTGGGCTGTCCGGCAGTCCAACGTGACTACATTTCTAGAGCTGTTCGAACAAGCGTTAAAGGCGGAAGCTGATTTGATTGCTATAGGTAGGCTTCCTCCAAAGGTAACAATGCCTATCATACCTGATCTTCCTAAGTATTTGTACTCTGGTTCGCTTTCATAGCCCATGCCTTCCATGTATCCTACCCCATCATGGAGCTCAAGTGCGCCTCAGATCGCACCCATTCCAGTTCCCCAGCTTCCTGCTCCAACTATTCCCTAGTTGCCTGCACCGAGCATTCCACGGTTAGCCTCTCCACTTCCAACTCCTGCATTACCTTCCCCACAGGTTCCATTACCTTTATCGGCACCGCCTGTGTCCTCAAGCCCAGATCCTCAATTGGCTATGTTACAAGAAATTCAGTCGGCTATGAGATCTCTCACTAACAAGGTGACATCTATGGAACGGAGAGAGGCGAAAAGGAACTATCAGCCACGAAGATTTATGCCGGCAGTAACTAGAGAACAACTTGCTCCTAGCAAGGCTATGGAGAAAGTACCTGAAAGGAACTCAACAATCCTGGTAAGTGAAGAGGTTGGCCCTTCTGAAGTTTCACATGAGCCATCTTACTGGTGTTCTTCCTGCAATGACCCACATGATGAGTCCACTTGCATGGTCCACCAAAATTATTTGCAAGTTCTTGCAGGGAGCCGTGTAAACATGATTCGAGAGGTGGATCTTAATTCCGTGGAGTCTCTGGAGGAACATATAGCAATACTGACACGCAGCGGCAAGAAACCAATGTTGGTAGATCCGGCTAAGATGGAGCCATTGAAAGTGCCTCTTGTACAAGCAACAAAGCAGCAAATGCCAACAAAGGCTCATGATCCCCCAACGCAATGACAATCACCTATTTTGTCGAAGGATCCACTTCCACCACCAGCAAAAGAGAAGGAAAAAGCTTCTACTTCCCAGCCGCAAGCAGAAACAAAGGAACAAGCCAGAGAGACGTTGCGGTATCCATCATTGACCAAACGACAACGAGTGGAGGCTACCCAGCAATATAAAAGCAAATTTGAATCTGCTAGTGGCGGGAAAGAATAGATCTCCATGGAGTACAACATTGTTGAAGAACTCAAATGGATACCAGCTAAGGTAAGTCTGTATGACACCTTGCAGTTGCCTGGACAGGTAAATCTTTTACAGGAATCCCTGAAGACCATACAAAGTAAGGGGAAAGCTCCAGCCTAGGTAGTTATGGCTCAAACGTTAACTTCTTCAACCACTGGAAAGAATAGACCACCCCCATTTTATCTGTCACTCAGGATGGAGGGTTGGATTGTACACAACTGCCTGATTGATTCTGGTGCTGCGACAACTGTCATGCCAAAGGCAGTTTGTGAAGCGATGGGAATGGAATATACAAGAAGTAGCCCTGGTGTCTTGCAGTTGGACGGGACTCCAGTGAAAATAGTGGGTGTAATCAAGGATGTTCCTATTGCTCTGCATAATATGCCTCAGATTACAGTAATTCAAGAGATAGTTGTGGTTGATTTGGAACCATATTTCAGTATGTGTTTATCGAGAGAATTCACTGCTAAGCTGGGAGGCTACCTTGCTCTGGATTATTCTCACTTGGAGATTCCTTTCAAAGGAAGAAGAGTCCGGATCTATAATCAGAAGCCTTCTACTTTTCATATAGAGAAGATGGAAGAGGAAGAAAAGTCCAAACATGTTGTCAATATGATAACTCGAAGAATTGGAGGATCTTGATTTGGAGGATGAGTTTTCAATGCTCAATTTTAATGCCATGATCGAAACTGAGATTGGTTGTTACTCCATTACGAAGCCTGAAGAGGTTGAAGTCAAGTTGCCTCCTGATCAAGTTGGTCGAGACTCTCTGCCAGATCAGCTCTATTTTGATGGAGCACAATACAGAAATGGCGCTAACACTGGACGATCATGCCTAGGTCTCAAGACGACTGAGAAACTTGGAGCGCGTCAGTTGCAGATCTTTGGTGACTCCGAGCTGATTATCAATCAGGAGTCTACTGAGTGTCTATTAAGGGTCTGGAATCCAGGAGACAGAACCATGTTTGGGTTCATGTCTTTCCCGAGAGTTCACAGCTAATTCGGGAGTTACCTTGTACATAAAAAAAAAAAATTGTTTTTTCTTCGGCTCTTTTTGCATGCGAGCCCGTAGGTACGTTTCTTTCTTTTTCTTTTCCTTCCTTCCCAATAGTTAGTGGCTTCCTCTCTACTTCTTCCTTCCCCTCTTCATTCCCTTCTTCTCCTACTCCTTCTTCTACAAATAATCAAGCCACTACTGTTGTTTCTACTCCCCTCTCTGATGTTCCCATTTCTACTTTCCCTTTCTTCTAGTCCTTTGTCGTGTGAGTACTTCATCATAGCCACGGGTTCTACTACCATATCCATTCCATCCACTTCCATTTCATTCTCTATTTCATAGCACTGTTGTTGTATCTACCATTTCCATTCCTCCATCTTCCACCATTCCATCATTCCCCATCCCCGTTCCACGGCCTACGCATCCGTGGGTCATCCCTCCATTCATTTCCATTTTTGTATCTCAGGTGCTTTTCTCTACTGCCCTGGAGATCTTTGCACAGCACCTGGTCCTTACCCAGCTCATCCGAGCTAGGCAAAGTGCAGTAGTTCTAAAGAAATAAAGGAAGTTCTGCTATTCCACACATTTCTGTTGAAGATCCTATTTTTGAGTGCTGAGTACCAGCAAGAGTTTGTTGCAGCAGTCTGCAGACGCATCCAACATCAACCAACACTTACTCTCCTATTTCTCCTGTCTCCTGACTCTGTTGCCCAATGGATTAAGGCCTGAGATTCATGCATACAACAGAACTGTATACCCCGCGAGCCGCCAAGAATGTTGGCAATTTTGCCACATTGTTTTTGTTGCTACTCGTTAATATAAAAGAATGCATGAATTGTAGAGATACTAATTCTTCTGTTTGTCCCTTCATGCACTTTGAAGGGGAAAATGTAAAAATCTCTATAAGTTTTGTGTTAGAGCAAGGTAAATGTAAGATGCCGCGATATCGCTACATGTCGCGATATCGCGACGTGTTGCAGTTTCGCGAGTCCAAATGCAGAATTCGGCTAAGTACAGAAAATGTCGCGATATCGTGACATGTCGCATTTTCGTGACCTATCGCGTTATCGCGGTCAAAATAGTCAACGACAGCGAGGGGGTAAAACCGTCGTGATATCGCGACATGTTGGAGTTTCGTGGTCAACGCAGTCAACGGAGGCACTAAAATGAAAGTTGTCGCGATATCGCGACATGTTGCAAAATCGTGACTTGCGGTGGCCATGGAGCAGAGTGATAGAAAATGTCATGAAATCATGACATAATTGAGCAAAGGGCAATGTCAATGAAACTCGTCGCGATATCGCGATAGAAAAGCAGAGAGGGAGCAAATGGAGAAAAACGTCGCGATATCGCGACATTTTTGAGGATGAGGCCAAGTAAGAGAAACTTGTCGCGATATCGCGACATGAAGCGATAATGATGAAGAAGGCAAGAAAATGTCACGATTTCATGACATATTTGACAGGAAGGGCAAAGTGCGGAGAATTGTCGCGATTTCGTGACATGTCGCGTTTTCGTGAGGCGGAAGCAAGGAGGCGGTCAGATTGTACGGAATGTCACGATTTCGTGACATGTTCCATTTTCATGAGGCGGAAGGCAGAAATAAGGAGAACATAGAAACTTGTCGTGATTTCGTGACGTGTTGAAGATGAAAGAACCAAATGGAAAAAACGTCGCGATATCGCGACATGTCGCATTTTCGCGACCTATTGCATTTTCACGGGTTGAAAGCTGAACCGTACAAGACAGCGAGAAAGTGTCACGATTTCATGACATGTCGCATTTTCATGACCTATCGCATTTTCGCGGGTAAGAAGGAGGCAAAGACAACACAAGAGAAACATGTCGCGATATCGCGACATGTCGCATTTTCGTGACCTGTCTCATTTTCGTGATAGAAGCAACAACAAAGGCCCGATACAATTCTGTTGCATTTTTCTTCAGGATTGCATAGGAGAACGTGCAGAGGAGATAAGGATCAATTAAAGGCTCTCCAACGGTTTTCAGATCATGGTCAAAGAAGCGGTTCCAAGATTAAATGTTGCTGATTACCGAGGTGTGCAAGATGGAAGAACCTGAAGCAGTTTTCGATGCCGCCAGAATTAAAGATGCCTCCAATATTCAAAGCGCCTGTTCGTGATCTCTTACAGCTTTCAGCTTCCCTTGATAACGGTCATTTGATGAAGAGATATGGGTCCTCGTTTCTGTTTCATTCTTAATTGTAATCCATTAAAAGCAGGGACTGTCATTTCTCCGAGGCAGATTAAGGGGATTGTTCTTCAAAATCTGCTTCATGTATTAAATGCTGTAATATGAAAGAAAGAGGACGGACCTCTATAAATACCAATGTAAAGCTCAAGCAAAGGGAGGAGGATCTTGTTGCAAAAATTGAAATAGAAATCCTAGATGCAATTGCTTCCATTCTTAGTGTCTTCTAGAGTTGGTGATCTAATTTGTTGTGTATGTTTGGCTTTCTGTGTGATTTACTTCTGTGTAGTCCAGTGTAATATCAGTTGAATTCTGCTGTCTTGAATTTGGCTGTATTGGCATTTGAATGTTTGAAGTTTATTTGGAAGCAAACTCATGGCTAATGCGTGATCTAATTTTTTGTGTTCTAAGAGTCGCTTGCTGCTGAGCTTTAGGATCTAGTTGAAGTTATTGTTGTTCGAGATTATTCTCCCCATTAACGATCGGCTTCGGCTATATTTACATCCCTTTCAGTTTATTTCCCATTTCTTTCCTGTATCTCTAGTCTTGAAACCAGTTTAGATTAGTGTGGGAACCAGCCCTCTCTGGAGATTGGTCCGGGAGACATTTCTTTCTCTCGGCCTTTCAATGTTGGCCGGGTCTAGGGCGCATAGATGTAGAAAATCCTTTCCTGTGGCAGATTCGTGACCAACAATTCCTCACTTGAGTCATGCAATGTGAAGCCATGTGACCAAACTTGTGACAAGAAAAACATCTGCATTTAAACTTTCCTTGATTTGACCTCTTAGGTCCTATAAACTTTCTCCCCTTTTTTTGATTCCTGTTTTTTGATTCTGTGCATCTATCACTCAAGGAATCTTTTTCTGAAGTACTTTCCTCATCAGAACTCTCTTCCTTTTGGAATCTCTTACTAGATTCCCCAGCAGAGTCACCAACCTGTTCCATGTGTTTCTTACCAAAACCAAGACCTGTTTTATCTATTGTCCTTCTTTGATATTTGATGATTGACTTTACCTTTTTGGTGCTATCTTCAAACCTGTAAAGCTTCTCCTTGTACTCTTTAGTTTCCTCTTTCAAGGAAGCCACTTTCTGTTCCAACTCTCTACACTCAAGAACCTTAGACTCTAACTTATCCTTAAGTTTTTGTGTCTTAGCTATAGAGAAGTCAAGACTTTCTATAAGCTCATCTCTCTCAATACAACATTCATCCAATTTATCATTGAGTCTAGCATTCTTCTTTCTTTCCTTTTTCAAAGCACTAAGAGCACTAACAAGTTCAGCTTCAAGATCTACTTCACCATCCTCTATAACTTCCTCTATTTGTTTGCCTTTTGAAACATCAATGACTTTTTCAGATTTCTTATCACTAGAGGTGCTACCCTTTTCTAAAGCCATACAAAGATCTTCCTTACAATTTTCCGAAGCATCCTCATACATAGTATAACTAGAAATCAATCCATCATTTGTGCAATCATCCTCAAGATGTCCAAAATTTCCACATCTAAAACATTTCATAAGGACAAATCTATGTTTCTTTTCTTCTTCTTTTTCTGTTAGGAACAACATCTCATTTCCAACATCACTTGAAGAACTTTCACTATCACTACTAGAACACTTACTTGCCTTGTCTAGGTAGAAACTTTTCTTGTGTTTGTGAGAGTACCTCTTTCCTTGATTGCTTTGCTCATATTTATTCTTCCTTTGATGCCTGTGCCTTTCAGAATCCTTGCTCTTATAATCCTGTTTATCTTCATCACTTTCATCCTTGGCAGCAGTACAGTTAGTAGCATAATGACCAAACTTTCCACAATTGAAACACTTGACATATTTCATACCTTTGTGCTTTCTTGAGAACTTGCCCTTCTTGTTGTAATATGCCTCTTCATCACTAGAAGACTCATCACTATCTTGAAGCTCTTTACCCTTGGATTTCTTGGTAGCCTTGAAAGTTGCCTCCTTCTTAACATCAACCTTCACTTGAGTTCTCAACTCAAATTCTGCAAGTATACTATGAAGCTCATCCTTTTTCAACTTATCCAAATCCTTAGCTTCCTCAATAGCAAAAATATTTTCACTAAATCTATTTGGAAGAGACCTCAAAATCTTATCACAAA
Organism: Wollemia nobilis; assembly: GCA_028583015.1. NCBI lineage: Eukaryota > Viridiplantae > Streptophyta > Pinopsida > Araucariales > Araucariaceae > Wollemia > Wollemia nobilis. The sequence goes on from JAQPPZ010002399.1 coordinate 4,520,354, forward strand.
TATCATTTTCAGCAAGCTCAAGACCTAGTTCCTTCATAGAGTTAACAATCTCATCCATACGAAGCATATAGTCACTAATATTTTCTTCATCATTCATCTTGAGTTGTTCAAACATACCTTTGAAGTGTCTCAACTTGGCCTTTCGGACATTTGCATCACCTGTATGAACCACCTTCAACTGTTTCCACATTTCACTAGTTGTCTTGCAGTGAATCACCTTGGTAAGATCTGCCTTCTGTAAACCCTTCAGGATTGCATTCATTGCCTTTGAATTGCTATGATGTAGGAGCCTCTCTTCCTTAGTAGAAGGACCATGCTTAGGAATGGTATACTCATCCTCAATCACTTCCCAAACTTCATTTCCAAGAGCCATAAGATGAACCTTCATCCTAGCACTCCAAAGCCCAAAATCTGCCCCATCAAGAATAGGTGTTGCATTACCACTTGTAGATTCCATTGTGTTCTTTACAATATTTTCCTTCAAGCTGTTAAAATTTTTGAAGGAACCCGCTCTGATACCAATTGAAGAACACAAGCTTATACTGAGAGGGGGGGGTGAACAGTATAAGACCTCTTTTTACTTTCTCTATTTAACTTCAACTTCGCAAAGCAATGAACCAATAGCAATATCAAAGCAATGCATAAAGCAACACACAATGAGACACCAATTTTAACGTGGTTCACCCAACATGGGCTACATCCACAAAACTTTTCTCTAAAAAGCTTTCTCAAAGTTCTTTGGGAATCCTTCCCAATTACAATGTTTATGAGCCTCAGCCCAAAGGAGAAACCTTCCCCTACTCAAGTATTTATGAGCCTCTGCCCAAAGGAGAATCCTTCCCCTCCTCACGAATTTATGAGCCTCCTACCCAAAGGAGAATCCTTCCCCTCCTCACGAATTTATGAGCCTCCTGCCCAAAGGAGAATCCTTCCCCTCAGCTCTAGAAATGATACTTCAGAAGATCACCTGCCTCTTATTCCGCTAGCACGTGGAACTCCTTTCCACAGAAGACCTCCTGTCCTCAATGCTCAGCCTCAAGAGACCTCTGTCCTCACTGATCACCTCCACAGCAACTCATCAACCTGTACTAAACACAGTCAGTCGGTCCAACACAAGTCTTCCTCACTCTGTCAGATCTGTCCCAAGCTCAACTCATAAAGCTTGAACAAATCAATCTCTGCTGCACACAAGCCTTCTCAAAGACTTGTCAAAACTGTCCTCAGGTTCTTCTCAAAGAACCACTTCAACTCTGTCCTCAAGTCCTCTGCTAGGACCTGTCCAAATCAGCTCACAAGTCCTCCCTAGAACTTGTCCAAATCAGCTCACAAGTCCTCACTAGAACCTGTCCAAATCAGCTCACAAGTCCTCACTAGAACCTGTCCAAATCAGCTCACAAGTCCTCACTAGAACCTGTCCAAATCAGCTCACAAGTCCTCACTAGAACCTATCCAAATCAGCTCACAAGTCCTCACTAGAACCTGTCCAAATCAGCTCACAAGTCTTCACTAGAACCTGTCCAAATCAGCTCACAAGTTCATCAAGAAAAACTTGCTTAGCATGAACCCACAAAGAGAATTGTTAGAGACCCAATGTGATTCATCAACCTCATAGAAGCATAAAGAGAATTGTTAGAGACTCAATATGTTCTATACTTAACTCCCAATCTCAATCTCAAATCTCATAGAAACATAAAGAGAATTGTTAGAGACTCAATATGTTCTATACTTAACTCCCAATCCTCAATCTCAATCTCAAAAGAATAAGATAGATGTAGTATGCTTTTCTCAAGAACATGAAACACAACCCAACAATTGCCAACCATGCAATATCTCATATAACAATGATACTCATGTTCTTTCCACAACCAATATCTTTTCTCAACCAATTAGGGCTTTAACAACAATGCTTATAGACAAGGTTTAACCAACATCATTCAACTCAACATTAACCTTGAAGCATTCAACCAATCACTACATGAAAAGGAAACTAGTAGACATCCTTTTCCCTCCAAAGATATTTGAACAAAACAGCCACCAACATAAATCACCAATGCAAAGAATAACTTGCTCAAATCAATCTCAATGGAGTAAGCCCAAATCATGTATCAAGTAAAGCATTAACTTGATCAAAACAACCTCTATGGAAGCAACTCAACCATCAATCTCAAAACAGCCAACTAAGGGTTTCACCAACTCAATGCAAGTAGCAAGACTTACTAACATAAACCCTAGTGCAAAAATGCTTCCTCTTCCTCAACCAGAATTATGCATTCACCCAAAAAACTCATCAATGATTTTAATGCATAAACAATCTTCAATATCCAGAAAATGGGATTTACACCAACAAGAATACCTAGTAGACAACCTTTTCACTCCAAACTCAATTTCAGAAAATACACCATCAACAATATACATGGAAGAAGTTGCCCATACCTTTGTTTGAGGAAGAAGAGAATAGTTCTTCAACCTCTTACCAACACCACCCTCAACTTTGCCACCAAGTTAGGGTTAGATCATAAAAGTAACCACAAAAATATTTATTCCATAAAACACCTTATGACTCCAATCCTTAGAAGTCAACTACCAAAAATATAAAGCATACAAACAATATATCCTTTTACACCTTATTTCTCCAAATTAATTAAACCATGCTCAAGGAATAATAGCTTCTAAGCAAATCTCACTCAACAATCAAGCCAAAAATCTCAACCACACACTATCAACCTTATATCTCCAAAGAAGCATTTAACCTTAAAAATAATTTTAAATAAATCTGCCCAACCACTTCTTCTTTAACAAAATGCAGATTTTATTTAAAAAACCTTACCAAAAAAAATGCTTCCAAAAATCGCGGGTCAACAGTGCCTCCGAAAAAATCGGAGCGCAAAAACTCTTCTCACACTCCACGGTGGGAGTCGAACGCTTGACCTCCCTTCAAGCGCCTTCGCAGAACAGTCATTGCCACTAGGCCAACGACGCTAGCTTGAAGGCTAGCAAGAGTCTCCTTCTCCTTAACCCTTTGGCGACGGATAAACGTGGCAAAAAAATGATAGCCGTAGCTTTTACTTCCCAACCTTTGCGCAATTCGAATTTCTTTAACACCATTGCTTTGGACTATAGGTTATGGCTTATATAGCCAAACTTCCATGCTATGCACGACGTCGACGGGAGGATAATTCAAACTTTTCGAATTAATATTATTTTGGCGCCTTCGAAACAACTTTAGGGTTTATGAAACCCTTTTGATTATTTAAAAAATAATCAAAGGTCTTTTAGACCTTAGACCTTAGGTGGAGAACCCATTAAATTATTAAAATAATTTAATCACTAAATCAAATAAATAATTAATTAAAAAACCTTAAAAAGGTTTTATTAATTAAGTTATTTAATTAATAAGTGTCTCCAACCTTTGCATTAAGTTGAGAGTGGTTTTGAGAAAAACCCTTAATGCATCCACCTGGTTTTAATAAAAACCCTTAAACCTGCCATGGTTTTGATAAAAACCTTTTCATCCGCCACATGGAATCTCTCCGAAATCTTCTAGAAAATATTCTTTGGAATCTTCAACCTTTGAAGCCAATAAATCCTCTTGACATTAATGCCAGTTCCTTTTGACATCAATGACAACTCATAGACAAGAAGCTAGGATCTCAAACCCAAAATTGCCAACATTAATGTTTTTCATCCTCTGCTTCAATCAAAAGATCACCAGTCGAGGAGAAGGACGAGATATCTAAGAGCTAATTAATTAGGCAAAGGCAACAAAAGATCTAAAGGACCAGATTCAACCAAGTACATTTACCTCCTTCAAGAATATTAGAACTACACAGTGGGATAGTGTACCAGAGTAGCACTCACCTACTACGAGGGTCATCTTCTCGTCTATCACCATTAATGTCCAGATATTGAATTCCATGTAAAAATAATTACAAATAGTGGAATTTTGATCTTTAGCCATTAGAATTCTTATGTAAGGTTTCTCCTATGTAAATACAAATTCTACACTATTTGGTCTCTAGCTTTGTCCTCTTGTTATTTACTTAATGTGTGAATATTCATTTTTTTCAATTATTTAAGTAGTCTTGTGTTATTCTATTGTATAGATTTCATGGGGTTTGCTTGAGTGGCTCAGGAGTGTGTGTTTGTGATATGGGCTTGGGGTTTATTTCCTGCTAACACCAGTCATATAGGAGATCTCTGATTCTGCATTCTGGATCTCATCCACATTTTTTTTGGTTCTAGAATTTGCCTCACATCCATCACTAATAGGAGCTAAAACTAAGGTACAGTTGGGTGATCTGTTATGTGTAGGGTCTGTGTTCATACGGAGTGTCATGCCTACATAAGTCTTGATGTGGCTCTACCCATCCTTATGAGTTTTGATTATGGCATCCCTTTATTTTCTTTCCTTATCTTTTCCCTTTCCCTCATTTTGTAGTGTACTATAGTTGGAACCATCCATGAAATAACTAATCTCATCCAGAGATCATCCACCCCTTGTCTCCTAATATGGTGGTCGTTCTATGCTTCTTGGAATTGATCTACCATCCCCATGATGCACATGGTGATAGATTGGCAACCAAAAAATTTTGGTGACTTTATTGGGGAACTCAATGAGTCCTTGTGTTTTAGGAAATCAGAGTTTGGTGACTCTCTAATTTGCTTAGATCCTCTCAAAGTCACCTAACGACTCCAACTATGTGGTACATCTAGATCATGAGACCAGTCGCCCACCCGTGCTAAAGATCCAAATATCCTAGAGGACTTAAGGTATGGTGAGTAGCCTTGACCTAATTGGCAAAGATAATATGTTCATCTGGTGACTCTGACTTTGACATCATAGTCAGGACCTCTGAAAACTAGTATATTAATGGATCATTTAGCATTCCCCCAATGGAACGAACCCAATTCATTGAACCTCCACTACTCGTATGAGATTCCCAAGGATGCCTAAAGACCCTGACCAAATATAATAGCACCTTGGAAATGACTCAAGAGCACATTGAAGATGTAGCTACACTAGTGTCCCTCTATGGAATCACTCACAAAGATGTCATGATCAGGCTTCTGGTCATTTCACTAGAGGGAAGGGCACTGCTATGGTATCGAACCCTTGGACGGAGAACCATCTGCTCATGGGCAAACTTAAAGGAAGCTCTAATAAATACATTCAATGGCTCCATGGATCCCTTCCAACTATTGATGCATCTCTCATTCATCAAGAGAACACCTCTTGAATCCCTTATCGACTTCAATATTTGATTAAAGATAAAATGGAAAATAATTCCTCCTAAATTATGATTATCACCTGCCCAGGCCCACATGTATTACGTTCAATATTTGATCTCGAATATAGGCCTCTTATTGCTAAAAAATAGGGAAACATGATTCCCTCAAGTATTTCAAGAGGTTTTATGGGTGGAGCAACTCCTACTGCTTGCAGGAATGACATCTTCAAGGGACTTCACACTCCCATCCCTGTTTTCATCTGCTGCTGCTCCCAACCCTATTGCATAATATCCCCCATGGATGCCATATAAATCTATGTAGGAGTCGAGGATATATATTGGTGTAACACAAGGGGTGGATGTCATATTAGGACAAAATAGGATAAGTGCAAGCATTAGTGCACAAGGCGGTTCCTCCAACGCTTACACCTTTTCCCAAGGAGGGGAAGATTTGGATCTAGGTAGGAATATCACATATAATGAGGGAGCATTTTTGTACCCTTTTTGTGTCCTAGAGTGTAGCAAGTAAAAACTATGCCATATTGATGATAGCATACTCAGTCAGCATCCAATTCTTGAGGAGGTTCTATCAGCAATAGGCTTAATCAACAGAGCCTATGAGGAAAAACATGCGAGAATGGTGAAGGCGTACGAAGCTAGGATTTTGTAGCAGGTGGATCTCAAAAATAGGCAACATTGGAACCTATTGCAAAGCAAACCAATACAAAAAGAAGGATCTCTCATTACAAAATATGTTGCCACATTGATCATCGATTGCATAGGTACTAGTATGCATCATGATCTACCAAGTTATGAATTCTTCATGACTTGGAAAAGTTGGCAACGTTGATTGGACTACAAAGAGTTCCTGAAGCTCAATACTATTTGATCTGATTGTTGCAGGTTCACTATATAAAACTCTAGGGTAATTCAATAGTCGCAGTGCACCAATTGCACCACAATTTTATGTATATAAGTTGGTAGCTAAATAAAAGCGTGCTAGGATGACAAAACATAGAAAAAGGAAAGAACTTTAGATAAGTATCTCGGTTCCTAAAAGTACTTTTTTTGTCTTATAATTATATCTTTTGTGACTCTGTAGCCTAATGGATAAAGGAAAAATACCAAAAGGCACGTGATTGCATCGTACAAAAGCTAGATTTATCAGTGTGCCAATGATGGTGTGAGTTGGTAGATCATACCTTGTAAAATTAGTTGAGAGCGGTGCCTGTTCCACTATCCCCTCCTATATATGCTATCAATAACATAAATGCAACTTAGAGAGCTCATGGCATGCTCATGGAGGAGATTAATCTAGTCAAAACCTTATAGGTGGAAAACAAATTCAAGAATAGGTAGATTACTAGAAGTTGCCTACCTTGAAAATCATGGTTTGTGTCAACCTATCTGTTCTTGAATCAGCTTTGGGCTATAGAGGAGTATGTTTATGGGTACACTATGTTGGGAAATATCCCATGAACTAAGAGCTTCAGTCTGATGTTCTATGAGAGTATATCATATATCTAGTAGTTTTATTTCTATTCTTCTGGGATTGTGCTCAACACTATGTCCCCTCTTGTTCTCTCCTTCTATCATATTCTCTTTATTTGGTTATTGTTTTTTAGAGGATTTCTTAATATGGCAATCAGATTGAAGCTACTCTTTCCCTCTCTTCTCCCCTTCCTATGTATTTTCTTCTGCATACTAGGGTGACCCTCTCCCCCTTCGTCTGGTCTCTCTCTTTTGTGTTATTTCTTTCTTTCCTTTATGCTATTGTCATCCCCTAGTTTTCCTCTCCCTGCTCCATTTTTATCACTGCCTTCTCTATTCATCCCTTCTTCTTTTCCCTATTTGTAAGTACTTTTTGAATACTTGATGGGTTCTTTTTTTTTACAGAGTAAAAAACCCCTGTAAGTCACCAAGAGTGTGGGTAAGGATTTTTGTGCCTCCTCATCGACTCTTTTAGAGCATACCAAATTTTGAAATCATTTATGGACGAGCGAAAGATGATAGAGTAGATGAAAGACCAAACTGATGGGTGAATTATGGATAAAATTAGGGTAGGAGATAAGAGCGGGTGAAAACTCACCCTTAAATTTGGGTGGGCCTACCCAAATACGTACCCAACTGATTGGGTGGAAATTTCAAAGCGCCAACATGAGTGGACAAATCATAAAAACCCCGCACTTGGGAAGGATATAGAAACCTACCCACCCTATGCAGAAGATACAAGTACAAAAGGGGTGGGACCTTAGAAAAATACCCACCTTCACTCTCCAGTACCCCTATGGGTGGAAGGAAGAACCCGTCAAATATGCAAAATACTTGCCATCACCAAAAATCCAAAGGATCGGTTGCTATAGTGGGCCAAGTACCTGACAACATACATAGAAGTGATGGGTTTTCGGTGTGATACTCCCAAGGTTGTCCAGTGTTTGTCATCCATTGCTTCAATCAAAATATCACTAGTCAAGGAGAAGGATGAGGTAGCTACGAGTTGATTATTTGGGTAGAGGCATCAGAAGATCTAAAGACCTAGATTTAACCGAGTACATCTACTTCCTTTTAGAATATTGATGTTATCCAATGGGACAGTGTACCAGAGTAGTGCTCACCTACTACGAGGGTCATCTTCCTACCTACCACCATTAATATCCAGATTTTGAAATCCATGTAAAAATTATTATAAATAGTGGAATGCTTGTCATTCCTAAGGGTCAATTTTTAGCTAGTATAATTCTTATGTAAGGTTTCTCCTATGTAAATACAAATCCTACACTATTTGATCTCTGGATTTATCCTCTTTTTCTTTAATTAATACATAAATATTTATTTTTGTTCAATCATTTAAGTAATCCTATGTTATTCTACTATATGGATTCTATGGGGTTCACTTGAGTGGCTCAGGAGTGTGTGTTTGTGATATGGGCTTGGGATTTATTTCTACTATCACTAACCAAACAAAAGCACTCTGATTTTGCATTCTAGATATCATGCACCTATTCGTTGGTTTTGAAATTTACCTTCTGCTCACCATTGATCTAGAATCAAGGCACAATTGAGTGATCTATTAGGTGTAGGTTTTGTATTCACACAGAGTGTCATGCCTACATAAGTCTTGATGCGGCTCTACCCATCCTTGTGAGTTCTAGCTACAAATTCTTTTTATTTTCTTTACTTCCCTTTTCCCTTTCCCTCATTTTGTGGCGTAGAGTAGTTGGAACCACCCATGAAGGAACTTAACTCCTTTGGAGATCGTCCACCCCCTATATCCTAATGTGACAGTCTACACTGCTTGGCATTGATCTACCATCCCCACTCTACGTGCAGTATCGGATTGGTGACCAACAACTCTTTACAAATTTTTACCAACATAATTGGGATATAGTGAAGGATTATTGATTGGTGGTAGTGGAAAAATCTAGGGTAAAACAATACATACCTTATAAAATAAATGCAACATATCTTACCCTAATTCCAAAAAAGAAGGATTCTAAATTGTTTGATTCTTTTAGACCCATAAGCCTATGTAATGTGGCATATAATATTATATCCAAAGTGATGGCGAATATATTAAGGTCATTGTTAGAAAAAAAAATATTTTAGAAGAGCAAGGAGGATTTATGAAAGGGAGACAAATTTTTGATGGGATCATAGTAGCTCATGAAGTTATACATTCAACAACTTCAAGAAAAGAGAAAACAATGATCTTAAAACTTGATATGAGTAAAGCTTATGATAGGGTTAAATGGGATTTTATTTTTGCAATATTAGAAGTTTTTTTTTTAGAAGAAATTGGTTAGATGGATTAAAGCTTGTGTCTCTATAGTTTCTTATTCAGTTTTGGTCAATGAGTTAGAAACATATTCTTTTAAAGTGAAGAGAGGCCTTAGACAAGGAGTTCCTCTATATCCTTATTTGGTCATTATTATGGTAGATATTTTGAGTAGGAACTTAAAGAAGGATTACAAATATGGGCTTATAAGTGGACTTAAGGTTAGTAATAATTTTGATAATATCACCCATCAACAATTTGTAGATGATACAACCCTTTTTGGAAGGACTAGGATAAATGAGGCCATAGCTTTATATAAATTTTTAAAAGAGTAAAAAAGAGCTTTAGGGAAAAATATTAATAGGACTAAATCCAAATTTTACTTTCTTAAAACTCCTACTAATATCAAAGCAAGAATTTGTAGGTTGCTCCAAATAGAGGAGGTAAATTTACCAACAACTTATCTAGGGATGCCTTAATTTGAGGGGAGAATGAGAATAGATTTATGAAATCCAGTTATTAGTAAAGTTTAGAATAAACTTCCAACTTGGAAAGGTAGATGGTTATCATTAGTAGGAAGAGTGTAGTTAATTAATTTAGTCTTACAAGCCATTCCAACATATTATATGTCATTGTATTCTATGCCAAAATTAGTTGAAAAAAAGTTTAATCTATATTATGTGATTCTTTTCATGGTCATATGTACATGATAAAAATAATTTTCCTTTGGTGAAATGGATCAAGTTGTGTGATGATAAAACTAGGGGAGGTCTTGGTTTAAGAGTTCTTACAAATTCAAACTTAGCTCTTAAGGGAAAAGTAATCTGAAGATTGTACAAATAGATTCAAATACAATGGGTAATAATTCTTCTAATTAAGTATGTTGATCTCAATGACCCAAGTTTAATATTTATTGCATTCTCTCTACCAAATGGTTCCGCTTTTTAGAATTAAAAAAAAAAAAAATCTATGATCTTATGATTAAAGGTTTAAGATGGATGGTAGGAATTGGAGAAAAAATGTCTATCCGGATGGATACTTGGTGTGATAAAAAACCATTCAATTTAGATCCAATTTTGAAACCTTGGATGGGATTGCTTCAAGACAAATATGATGATAGGGTTTCAAATATTTTGTACAAGGATCGAGAAGGAAGATACAAATGGAAAGAAGATTTTTTTACAAGTATACAAGATATTGATGCTAAGAGGCAATTGAGTAGAAAGATAACAACTATGATTATTTCGAGGGGAGCCAAGGATAAATTGATTTGAAAGTTGAATAGCTTAGGATAATACACAACAAGAAGTGGATATAATGTACAACACCAACAAAATAATAATATCACTAGAATATGGAGAGATATTTGGGATAGCCCAAGCATTCCTAAAGTCAAAATATTTGTTTGACTGGTATGTCACAGAAGAATTTTATCCTAGGATAACCTTATGAAAAGGATTTTTTATGGCCCCTATGAATGGGTTTTTTATAAAAACGAGGAGAGTATAGACCATCTCTTGGGTCATTGCTCAATAGTCTAGAATCTATGACAATGGATTCTTAATATATTTGGTAAATGCATGGTGATGAATAGCAAAATTGAAGATTGGTTAAAGCAATGGCAGAGCACTTATAAAAGTGAGGCTTTACAGACAATATGGGATATTTCAAAAGATATAATACTTTGGACTATATGGCTAAAAAGGAATAGAAGAATATTTAAAGGAAAGGAAAGCAATTTAGAGGTAATAAAAAAGAAGATATGTTTAGCCATAGAGGATTCTAAACCAACCCTATCAACTCACACAGTACCTAATCTAGAAGTAGAAAGCCTTGATAGATGGATTCAAGTCATTAAATGGAATTATGATGTTGGGAACAAGAGAAGAAAAAAGAAGGCAAAGAATATAAAGTGGAAACCATCATATGTGGAGTGGCTTAAATTGAATTTTGATGGAGCATCTAAAGATAATCCAAGACCAACATGAGGAATAATTAGAAATAATAGAGGAGAGATTGTCTCATTATGCTTTCAATAGTGGATTTAAGACAAATAATGAAGTTGAAGCTTGGGAAAATTTAGAAGGTTTTGTAAACAAATGAAGTGGAATAGAGTATGGATGGAAGGTGAATAAATGCAATTTTGAGGAAAGCAAAGACTCCATGGAACATACAAGAGATAATTGTGGAAATTCAATATCTTGCTAAAGAGTTTGAAGAAATCATGTTTAAAAATATATTAAGGGAAGGAAACAAATGTGCAGATAAGCTAGCCAATAGAGAGGTTTTGATTGAGGATCATGAAGTTAAATTATCCTTTCCATGGTTAGAGGAAGTAGTAAGTTTAGTTGAAGTTGATAAGAAAATGTTGTTTTCCTGATTCAATTAATTATTAAGATTTACTTTAATGTTTTCCATTGGTAATATCTGTTTTATTTTATAACAATAATGTGTTTTCATTTAGACTATTTATTATAATTTTTGTGGTTGCACTTGTATTTCAATAAGGAAACTAGCAATCCATATTCGGTTAAGCGGACTATGATAGTGTGATATTTTGAAAATATTACTCTACTAAGATGCAAGGCATAGATAGTAGAGGTAGAGTTTTGGCATTGTGAAGGCTGCTATAGAAAAATATCAAGAAAGACGCTAACTTCTAGAATAATTGTATTCATAAAGAAAATTAAAAATATCCAAAAATGAAAATCAAGAATTCAGACATTTTATGTAAAATTATGTAGGATTCTAGCTATAGCATCTCAATTGAGATGAGAAGTGTATTTATTTATAAAATATCAAGATTTAAATAAAGGAGTTGTAATTTTTCAAGGGTGGGGGACTCGAGTACAACCTCTTATTACCTAACCAAAAAAAAGCACTACTTGCCTATGAGTGTTAGTCCTTGAACAACTGGGGTATCAAACTATTTGTAGGGAAGCCTACCAAAACCACCTTCTTGGATAGGTCTATGGTCAAATAGAGTTATCTACAACAAGTGTAACTCAAGTTAGACGTCAATGGTACCTCAAAAGGGAACCTAGGTCTAGTAGGTGGGGAGGAGCTATAAGGAATAAAAAGGTGAGGTGGTGAGAATTTTTAATAAAAAGTCTATAAAACAATGAGCATAGTGGTAGAAGCTAAGGCATTGGTTATGTGGGTGGCTCTGGCAAAGAAAATGAGGGCTACAAAACTTGAAATAGAGTATGATTCTCAGGTTCTAGTTAAGTGGCTCACTGGGAAGTATCACTATAACTAGTAAATAAAGGATGTCATATAGGATATTAGGGATTGGTCAAGGAGCCTACATGACTGCAAGGTATAACACATTTTGAGGGATGAAAGTAGTCTAGCAGACACATTGTCAAACAAACGAGTGAGCAAGAAAATAAGTTGATCTTGGAGACCAAATGAACCACTCACAAAAGTAGTAAGAATAATAATTGTGAGGGACTAGACATATTAAAAAATCCTAACTACCTAGGAAATCTCCCCTATCGTCGAATCACCCCCCCGAATCCCCAACCTCCTTTGAAAATATCAATTCCAAAGACAGGGATGGTATCCCTAAGGTCCCAAACAAGATGCCCCCTCCCAAAAGCCAAAAGCGCAACCCCACCCGAAAGCGGTGAGTCTCTAAAGGCACCCCCGGTGGTCCAACGGTCCCAGCGATCCTGACGGTTCTAGAGCCTCAGCCCATATCAAGAAGCTGAAGCTAGAGAGGAAGGCCTCTCCTCAGGTCATCTCAGACAATGACAATTACCTTGAGGCCCTCCCCACCAAGCTCCTTCTGGATATAGTAATAAAAAATATGACCTTGGTGGCAAACTCGGCTTCCTCCTCCATTCTCATATTCAAATAGTTGCACCGTAGGTAGGGAGTGGGGTCCGAAAGGGAGGATCTCGATGACAATTGATTAAGTTTTTATCTATTTGTGTGTGTTCCCCAGTGGTGAGGTTTTGGGTGATAGAACATAGTGGTGTTTCTATAGCTTTAGGGTTCTCGCTACTTTGGTGTCCTGTCGTGGTGCAGGGTTTTGCTTTTGTATTGGTTCCACTAGGTTCACAATTTCTTGGATAGCCCAAGGGACCTATCTTTTTTTGGTCTATGTTTGTAATGCTTATGGTTGTTTATAGTTTCAAGTCTAGGTTGATATGCCCCTATTGTCACAAGGTTTTGGGATCCTATTAAAAAATCCCTTTTGTATATAAATCACTACTTACCAAAAAAAAATCCTAAGAATATTTAATGAGTAAAGGAAAACTAAAACAACAAACAAAAATATTAGAAAGAAGAGTAGTAGTTTAGACTATAAACTAATAATCTACCTAAGTGGCGATAAGGATGGTATGAAGTGAGCAACAACTAAAGAGGTTTGATTGTAGAGTGTGGTGCAACAATGGGTAAGCAAGTAGGGTCTCAGGTACTTTATTGCAAACAAGGGCAAACCCCCACCACCGAAGTAAGAATAGATGCATCTCTTTCTTATAGGAAGAGCATATTGTTGGAGCCTTGGCCAAATTTTTTTATTATAGAATGGAGTGCAACTTCAACAAAGCACACGTATGAGTTCTTTGAGCTAATCTCAAGAGCAATGTAGAGCCCTCAATGCAAAAGGAATGCAAGGGAATCTTCTCCCCGTTGGAAATATTTTCTAGCCAAGATTTTTTAGTGTTTTAGTTGAAGTTTTAGCTAAAGTTCTATGTTATTTTAAGAACTATATTTTGTTGTGATCGTTTTTAGTTTAAGTTATGCAAAGGAGGTTAGTCTATTTAGTTAAATCCAATGTATGTAATAGGAAGAAGGATACCCATTTTTAGGGTTTATTTTTTTCACTAATTTGAGGCCCAATCAAAAAAAATTATTTACCATAATAATAAAAAAATATCACATGGTGATGCTACAATAGCTTGACTATTATGCATGTAAACCATATTCAAAGCTAGGTCTCTTATTGAAAATTGAGGAATTTAATCAATTAAACTAATAACATGTGATGTATCCAATATGTCATTAATACATAATAAATAAATAACAAGGAATTTAATTCTTAAAATACTTTATTTTTAATTGCATTTAAGTTTGTGTTTTAGTAAATCACCAGGACAATTAATCATCATGATCATTTTACTATGAAATTTTAATAAATATTTAGCAAATTTTGAACCAAAATTTTATATTAATTTTTTTCAACCATTTAAACTCATAACATTCGGTTCTTGAGGCTAGGTGGATTGGTAAACTGGGGCACTTACTGAGAGGAAAACTAGGTTCCAATCTCACGGGCGTGCCCATGCATAGCCAATAGTTTGATTCAAATCCTTTACGTGTTGCACATGATTAACGATGGTGGTTCGTTTCCTACATGTTCGACGGTCCCCATCTCCTGTCGTGTGTTGAACTAGATTGACAATGACAATACAAACCCCTATGTGTCAGACGGTCCCCATCTCCTATTGCGTGTTGAACCAAATTGACAATGACAGTACGAACCCCTATGTGTCCGATAGTCCCCATATCCTATCGCATGTTGAACCAGATTGACAATGATAGTATGATACGAACCCCTATGTGTTCGACGGTCCCCATCTCACACCAGGTTACCATCAACGAGACGGATGGGTTTGTTGTATGCGATTGCTTATGGTTGAAACCCTACCTTGGCAGTTACTACAAATTGTGATTGTAACCAATTCACCTATGTACCAAAAAAAAAAAAAAAACCATAACTTTTAATCTTAAAACAATATCATACTAAAAATTAATTTATATTTTATTTTAAATTTTATTTTTATTTAGAAAAATAAATCAACAATCTAATCTGGATCAAAGAAACTCTTTGTTTCAAATAAAGTCAACTATTACAAGGTTTAAAATTATTTTTTAGGAAACCATCCTAACAATAAACTATTACCATCACTTTATCACAATATTTTAATAAATTTCATAGTGGTATGATTTTGACCTCTCATTAGTAGAACTAGGTTTTAAAAAAAAAAAAAAACTATCAAAATTTAAACCAAAATTTTTATAATAATTTATTTGGTAGGTTTATAATAATAATTTTTCTTTAAACACAGCATTTAATCTTAAAACAATTTTACATTATAAATTAATGTATACTTTATTTAAAAACAAAATAAAATAACAAATGTAATTTAGATTAAAGATCTCTTTATTTTAAGCTTATTAGAAAAAAATCTGTTTATTTCCATCCAGGCTAATAAATACTATCTTTTATTATATTAAAAATTAAAATAAAATAGTTTTTAAAGTCCATGTGAATGATCCTCATGTGATATTCATGTTCTTTACTTAATATATATTTATCCAACCCTGAAGTATGGTGTACAACCATATTTCTTTTGAATTCAAACATTAAACCTATTAAACCTAGTAATCCTCTTGTAACATGTTCTTTATCCAAAATATATATATATATATATATATATATATATATATATATATATATATATATATTTATATTTATTTATCCAACCCTAAAATATGATGTACAACCATCATCTCCTTACATTCAAAATATACAATAATCCTTTTGATTTAAATCTTAAACCTTATATATGATCCCCATGTCATATTTCTTCCAGGCATGGGTTGTATTATAGTAAATGGGCATTTTGGCTGTTCAAGCCCTGCTACCCATACATATGGCTCTGGCTGTTCAAGCCTAGCTACCCCTTCATACTACAAAAAGCTAGCTGTAACGACAGATAAGAAAGATTGCCATAGCCAAGATAAACCGGCTATTTCCTTTGGCTACTACCCATACATTCTACATAAAGCTAGCTGTAACCACAGATAAGCAAGATTGCCATAGCCAAGATAAACTGGCTATTTCCAAGGGAACATTTCTTTCACAGGCACGGCACGGGTTGTATTATAGTAAATGGGATTTATACAAATAAAATGTTTAATTTAAGTAACAATTGATGTATACAAATGGTTTTTTTTTAAATCAGTCAAAAATTAAACATTTTAGCTATTCCCATAATTTCATACAAAATCAAAAATATTTTTGAGGCTTGTAAATGATTTAAACCTTAAATTTTATAAATGATCCTGTTCTTTATGTAATATATATTTATATATTTTGTTGTGATGGTATTATAAATTTTTAGTTTATGCTATGCAAAGGAGGTTAGTCTATTTAGTTAAATTCAACCTATGTAATAGGAAGAAGATACCTATTTCTAGGTTTATTTTTTTCACTGGTTTGAGGGTCCAATAAAAAATTCCTTTAAAGATCACATGGTGGTGTTACAATAGTTTGACTATTATGCATGTAAGCTATATTCAAAACTAGGTCTCTCCTTGAAAATTTAGGAATTTAATAAATTGAACTAATAGCATTTGATGTATCTAATATGTCATGGATACATAATAAATAACTGATAACAAAGAATTTAATTTTTAAAATACTTTATTTTTTAATTGCATTTAAGTTTGTGTTTTAGTAAATCCTCACGACAATTAATCATTATGTTCATGTTACTATGAAATTTCAATAAATATTTAACAAATTTTGAATCAAATTTTTTTAATTTTTTCAACAAATTAAACTTATAACATTTAATCTTAATACAATATCATATTAAAAATTAATTTATATTTATTTTAAAAAATAAATCAACAATCTAATTTAGATCAAAGAAACTCTTTGTTTCAAATAAAGTCAACTATTACAAGGTCTTTAAAATCATGTTTTAGGAAACCATCGTGACAATAAACTATTACCATCACTTTACCACAATATTTTAATAAATACCATATGACTTTGATCTCTCATCTAGCAGACTTAGGTTCAAAAAAATATTATCAAAATTTAAACCAAAACTTTAATAATAAATTTTCTTTAACCACAACATTTAATATTAAAACAACTTCATATTATAAATTAATTTATACTCTATTTTAAATTTATTTTCATTTAAAAAATAAATTAAAAAATGAAATTTAGATTAAAGATCTCTTTATGTCAAGCTTATTAAAAACAAATCTCTTTATTTCCATCAAGGCTAATAAATACAATATTTTATTACATTAAAAAATAATATAAAATGTGAATGATCATTTTGCGTTTTCTTTACTTAATAAATATTTATCCAACTCTGAAGCATGGTGTATAACCATATTTCCTTTGCATTCAAACATTAAACCCCATTTAACATGTTCTTTATCCAACCCTAAAGCATGGTGTACAACCATAATCCCATTAAATTCAATTCAAACCTTTAACCTTATCTATGATTTTCAAGCAACATGTTCTTTATCGAACCCAGTAGCATAATGAATAATTCACAACCCTAATTTTTTTAAATTCAAACCTTAAACTCATAACCATCTCCTTTATCCCATATATATTTATGGGATCTTTTCTTATATATAACCTACTCTTTAAATTAAAACCTTAATTATTTTTAATTTCATAACCTTTACCATTAAACTATTCAAATTATGCATTAAAAATATGCCTTAGAATATTATTTACTATATGCTTGATCGGTTATCTAACATACAATTTGATAAGCATAATGATCCAAAAATATATATATTTATATGCCCTCAAGTTTTTTATTATAGAAAATGTAGCTATGGCCCAAAAGCAATATCCAACTAAGTAGTAGGTACTCCATCACTAAAAGCTACTTTACACCATATACCATCATTTTTGTAAAACAATAATAATAAAAATTTGTTAAAGGTTGACCAAATAATTAAAAAATAAGATAAAATAAATTTGTTAAAGGCGAAAGGTTCTGTTTGCCAAAGGAAAACTTAAATAGATTTCTCTTTTATAATGACTGTGTAACAAACACCAGAATTACAGGAGCTTCAACGCAGGAAAACACGTTAGATTTGCTATAGTTGGACAACTACAGCAGGATTCCAACAACCTCTTTTCTTTGCAGCTTTCCTGAGCTTTTTGACGAAGCTCCTTGCAGACTTCAATGCCCGCATTCCTCTTTGAATAACTGTAAAGGATCTCATTCTACGGTAAGCTTTCCTGGCGTAATATCCACGAACATGTTTCTGTACTATAATGGCGGCAGCTTCCCTCCTCATTTGTTCAAAAACCTTACAAGCCAGTCTCCTCCTCCACAAAGCCTGCACAACAATGGCAGCATCACGCAACGCAACAAAATTTTTTCTAGCAAAATATGCTCGGAAATCTCTCTGGATCAGGGCTGCAGCCCTCTCCAAAGCCTCAGCCCTTCGAGCATCCAATTCCGCCATGTGGCCGGCTCTCAGAAAAATCTTGGTCTCCCCAATCTCATAGCCTTTAAGATCCATCTCCTCCAAAATCCTTTTGCATGCAGTCTTCTCATCATCATTTATTTTCGTAACTTGCGGCGCAAGCAATCCAAAACGAGAAACAAATTCATGAAAAAAATTTCTGGTGGGATACCCGGCGCGATTGATCCTGATTGCCTCCAGGACGCCACCGGATCTGAGCTGATGTAGAACATTTTGGCTCTCAAAAACCCCAGGCTTCATTAAATCATTTGGCTTCACGCATCTTATGAAATGAGGCTCCGTCAAGTCCAGCATGTCCACCAGCGACTGTAATTGCTGCTTAAATCGCGATGCAACGGAAGAGAATTTGGAAGATCTTGGAGAACCCTCTGGAAAAAGGCCTGAAACAAAAGGACATTTGGATGCGCTCAACAGATCTTGATGCTCAGCCACAACATAATCCTTATTCTTGTGGAGGAACAGGTCCGCCTGATAAGTAACATCCCCTGCATAATGAGCGATAATGAAGTCGGTTTCAGGGATTTTAGGCCTGTCGAAGCGGACATTGTTCTCGAAGGCCTTGTGGAGCTTTCGAGCAAAAGTCTCATGCGTCGATTTTGGAAACATGCAGTCTTCATCCAGGAGAGCGATGATTCCGCCCTGTTTCTTCTCGATAAGGTCCAACACATCTTGATTGTCCACAAAATCCAAGTAGCTCCAGTTGATTTTCTCCCTATTGTACTCTTCTTGATCCAGTTTCAGGACATGCTGGTTGAAATGGTGTTGCAACTTCTCGTTGGTGAAGTTGATGCAGAACTGCTCAAAGCTATTGTTTTTGAAGCTTTCGAAGCCGTAAATATCGAGAACTCCAATGAAGGCCTTGGAGTCTGGATCGTGGCCGAGTAAGGCATTGATTTTATGGACGATCCACGCGAAGAGGCGAGCATAAATTGTTTTGGCGAGGGCATCCCTGTTGCTTCTTGCGGCCTGTTGATCCAGGCATTTCATGATTGTTTCCTCCGGCGTCACCATGGCGCGCTTACACAGAGCTTCCTCCAAGCCATGGGCGTCGCACATGAGCAGCTTGGCCGCCACTTTCAGATGAAAATTTGATTTCTCATCCCTAACTTTAGAAGAATCGAAATCGATCTCCTCCTCCGCAGCGAAATCGATGTTCCCTAGATGTAGAATTGCTGCAACAACCCTAAAAATGGCATCTTGTTCTTCATCGTTAAACCCCACCACATCCATCGCCCTTCTGGTGGCAAGATACTCATCATGATCAATAACACCGTCTAACTCAAAACAATTGCTTTGGTTAAGATAATGAAAAGATCTGGGATCTCCCACTTTGTATTTCTCAATATCCTCAGGGGGAGCAGCACAAATCTGATAAAAACAATGGTAATTCCTCTCTGGATCTGAGGCTCCACAAACGCGGGAGCTTTCCAGAAGGTAGGTCCTTATAACCGCCCCTGAAATCCTTCCTTTCCCATCGAACTGGAGCTCCACAAACTTCCCAAATCTACTGGAATTGTTGTTTTTCGTCGTCTTTGCATTCCCAAAGGCTTCCAGAACGGGGTTTGATTGAACAACTTTTTGCTCCACCGTAGTTTTTTCCATGGCGCAATTCTCCATTGCGCAAATGGAAGCCAAATAACGCATGATCAATTTGGTGGTTTCCGTTTTACCAGCACCGCTCTCTCCACTGACCAAGATGGAGTTATTTTTGCCCCCATTCATCATAGCTCTGTAAGCGGAATCCGCCACAGCAAAAACATGAGGGCTGACCTCTGTAAATGTAGCCCACTTGTATTGTTGCATGGCTTGAATATCATACAGGTGAGGAAGTTTTCTGAATGGGTTGATCGCAATCAATATATTTCCGGTATATGTATAAATTTGGTTCAGTTCATACCTGGTTTTGAGAATTTGCAGCATTCCTGGCACATGTAAACAGGTAAGTGTTATCATGTCGTTAACTCCTTCAGGAGGCAGCGCTTCTGTGTCCATTGTGTACACATCTGACAATTGAGATATCACCATTTTTCCATTGGTGGCCTTGATTTCAACAGTCTGGCCAGTGATTCGGATAACTTTTCCTTCGATCCATGCTTCTGCTTCTTCTTCTTCCTCCCTGTACTGTGCCCATATATGGGAACCTGCTATTATATTGTTTCCGGCACCCATGGCAGACATAATAGCTTTGGGTCTACCAAAATCCCAAATTTTAATTTGCATGACTAGATTTTATCTGTTATTTAAGGGGCCCAATGACACTTAAATGCTTAAATCAGTGACAGATGGAAGAGATAAAACACAACTAGACTCTACAATGGGCAAGGGCAATTTTCTTTTTTTTTTTTATAAGAAGAAAACAAGGTGCTCCATGTGAATTTACAATCTGTTTTTTCTTTTTATAAAAAGAAAACAAGGTGCTCCATGTGAATTTACAATCGGAATCTGGCCATATCTACGATCCTCAAGGAACTTTATATATAAAAAGAGGCTAAATAAGGTCCTTATGGGTCCGAGTGAATTTACAATTGGAGTTTTATCAAATAAAATAAACAATGGTTTATTTTTTTTCCCTAAATTTATATATTTTTTAATTAATTATGTAAGAGTGAGACCCATAATATTTCATTACAATAAATAAGGTTTTCATTGGTCAAAGCGAATTTACAATTAGAGTTTTATTTAGAGTTTTATCAAATAAAACAAACAATGGTTTATTTTTCTTTTCTAAGTTTTTATATTTTTTAATTGATAATATAGGAGTGAGACCCACATTGAGACCCATATTATGTCACCATAATATATAGTTTGGCAATTATATATGTAGTATTTGAGCAAGAGGTAAAAAAAAATAAAGTAGTATTAAGGGGCAAGTGCCACTTGTCATGCATGCACCAGTATAGATACTTAACAATATAATATTGTATTGTTGTTAGGTACTCAACATAGGTACTAATAATATAATATTGTATATTAATATAAGTTATAAATAAACTATTTAGTAAGGAAAGATATATGTCAAATTAGAAATAGGTAAGGGAATATTGTCATATGTAATTGTCAAGGAATATTGTTATATTATTATGCACTTTGTAATTAAATGAAGGTCAACCATCACACTCTTGCACTTTGTAACTAATTGAAGGTGAACCATCACATTCTTGTATAAAAGAGATGTACCTCAAATTGTAAAAGGGTCATATATGAACATTACCTCTAAACTACTTTCCTTTCCTTTAAATATGTAATTGTTCCTTTCCATCCATACAGTCCAAAGTATTGTATTTTTTGATGTATCCCAATTTTTCTATAATGCCTCACTTTTAAAAGTTCTTTGTCATTTCTTTAACCATTCTTCAATTATACCATTAATCACCATGATTTTATTGAACATATTAAGAATCCATTGCTATAGTTCCTAAACTAATGAATAGTATCCCAAGAGATGGTCTATACTCTCCTCCTTTTTACATAGAACACATTGTGAGGGGCCATGAAAACCCCTTTTTATTAGGTTATCCTAGAATAAAATTTTCCTATGACCTACTAGCCATACAAGCATTTTGAATTTTGGAATGCTCAAGTTATCCCAAATATTTCTCCATATTCTTGTGACTTTTCTATTTTTATGATGCTTTACATTATATTCACTTGCTATTTTTTCTCATTATCTATTCAACTCCCAAATCAGTTTATCCTTAGCTCCCTTAAGAATAATTACTATTGTTATTTTCTTGCTTGACTGCATCCTAGAAACAATGTCTACTATACTTGTAAAAACACTTCTTTCCATTTGTATCTTCCTTCTTGATACTTATACATAATGTTTGAAACCCTATCACCATATCTTTCTTGAAGTAATATCATCCATGGTTTCAAAATTAGATCTATATTGAGTGGATTTTTTATCACATCAAGTATCCATCCAAATATATATTTTTCTCTAGTTCCCACTATCCATATTAGAACTTTAATCACTAGATCAATTGATTTTTTAAATTGTTACAATGTAGAGAACCATCTGGTAGTGAGAATGTAGTAAAGATTAGCATTGGATCATTGAGCTCAATGTACTTACTTAGAAGAATTCTTTCCCATTGTATTTGACTCTCTTTGTACAATATCCAAATTGCTTTTTCCCTTAGAGCTAAGTTTGCATCTACAAGAAATTTTAAATTGATACCTCCCCTAGTTTTATGATCATCACACACCTTGCTCCAGTTCACCTAAGGTTATTTTATTTTATCATGTAATCATGACCACAAAAATGACAACATAATATAGATTAAACTTTTATTATCAATTTCTACATAATATACAAGGACATATAATATATTAGAATGGCCTATAAGACTAATTTAACTAACTACACTCTTCCTGCTAAAAATAACCATCTACCTTTCCATGTCAGTATTTATTCTAAACTTGAATTATAGATTATATGATTATCTCTTTATTCTTCCATCAAATAAGGGAATCCTTAGATATGTTGCTAATAATTTTACCTCCTCCATTTGAAGTAATTGGTATATCCTTACTTTGATTCTATTTGGAGTGTTTAGGAAATATATTTTATATTTTGTTCTATTAACTTTCTTCCTTGACTCTATTTCAGATTCCTTTAATAAGTTATTCAAACCTCGAGCGTCATTTTTCTTGCCCTCCCAAAAAGGTAGTATCATCTACAAAGTGTTGATAGGTGATGTTGTCATTGTTATTACTAGCCTTAAGTATGCTTATTAGCCCATGCTTGTATGCCTTCTTAAATTTTCTTCCTAATACCTCTACCATAATAATGAATAGATATGGTGATAGAGGATCTCCTTATCTAAGACCCCTCTTGGCTTTAAATGATTTTGTTAGTAGCCCATTTACTAGAACTAAATTTGACACTATAAAGACACAAACTCCAACCATCTGACCCATTTCTTATCAAATATAAACTTTTATAATACTACAAAATAAAAATCTCATTTAACCCTATCATAGGCTTTATTTGTATCAAGTTTTAAGATCATTGCTCTCTCTTTTCTAGAATCTACTTAATGCATTACTTTATAATATACTATGATCATGTTTAGAATTTGTCTCCCTTTCACAAACCATCCTTGCTCTTTTGAATTTTTTCTAATAGTGGTCTTAATTGATTTGCTAACATTTTGGAGATTATCTTACATGTCATATTACATAGGCTTATGGTCCTAAATGAATCAAAAAAAATTACATCATTACTTTTTTGGAATTAGGGTAAGATATGTTGAATTTATTTTCTAAGGTGTGTACTATTTTACTTTAAACTTTTCCACTATCTTAAATAAATAATTCTTACTATTTTCCATTTATGTTGATAAATGTTGTAGAGATTCCATATAGACTTAGGGATTTATCCTTATCAAAAGAGAAAATAGTTGAATGAACTTCTTCCATTGTATTTTTAAGTTTATAACTATAGCAAGGTTTAAATTATTTGTTTAGATTAAGTACACCATGTGTATGTTATGTTTCCAAGTGTCTTGAAACTTGAACTTATTTTTTTTAAGATTTGGTGACTATGAGAAATCCCTACGATCGACATTCAGGGCTAGGCATCTACATCCCACCATGACCTCTTATAAGGAGAAGAGTTGAGCTTATCAATAGCAAATTTAACACACATACACACAAACCATGGTTTGAATCTTGGACCTCCCAAAGAAGAGCCAAAGCCCAAATTGTTGTGTTATCCTCCTTAGGATAATGGTGGGTTTATTTTTATTTGGTTAGTGTGAGAAACCCCTATGACTAATGCTTAGGGCTGGGCATCCCATCCCACCATGACCTCTCATAAGGGGAGATCTAAGCTTATTAGTAGGGAATTTAACACACAACCACACACACATGTCATGGTTTGAACCTTGGACCTCCCAAAGAAGAGCCAAACCTTGAACTATTGCACTGTCCCTTTAGGACAAAAACTTGAACTTAATTTTTATTCATATAAAAAATACATCCATTTAGCCATTTAAACTTAGTTAGATAAATATTTATTTAAATATCAGATGAATATATTTATAAAAATATTTAATCTTATGTTACATAAAACCTTATTTTAATTTTGATTCAAAAACGAGTGCGAGCACAAGTTAAGAGCAAGTGCAATTGAAAGCAAGTGTAGCCAAAAGTGAGTACAAGCATGGGTTGGGAGTGACTGCAACTAAAAGTGAGTGTGAGCATGAGCTAGGAGTGAGTGTAGCCAAAGCAAGTGTAAGCATGAGCTAGGAGTGAGGAGGAAGTGTGAGTAGGGAAGCAAGAAGTAAAATTCAAAGTGTGATCAAGGAACAAGTGCTACTTCTTGTTCCAAATCTTAGAATAATTTAAAGGATTCATTTGAAGAAAATATAGGTAACATGGAAAGAAAGTAATTTGTGAAATTCCTTACTGAAAGTATGGATGGTCAAGTTGGAAGTATGGATGCCTTAGCTACCAATAATAGGAAGAGCGAATGTATGGCAAACCTAATCTAGGTAGGAGATTTCTACACCAAAAGTGATTATCAAGGATGAGATGATTGAGCATGATATAATGGTTCTTAAAATCAAAGGATTAATATGTAAGTGTAGAGTGTAAAGACTACCCTGTCACATATGATTCTTGGCTAGATTTTTTGGGAGCCAAGGTGGTCATAAGGGTGTGTTATATTATCTAAACTCAAGGGCTTGGGGATCAAGGGGTTCACCAAGAATGGCTTAAGGACACACTCTAAGTCCAAGAATGAAATATTTGATGTGTATATTGAGTAAGCACATATGTTTGGGTTTTCTAAGATCTAAGCTATGAATAATGAAAGAACAATGCAAGGTCAACAATGATGTAAGAAAGCAAAGACTAACCTTAAAATGATTCTTAATTTTAAATGAGGACTAAGACCCTAACTTTCAATAAAGTAATAATTTTTTCAATAAGGATTCAAGAGAATGCACAAATAGATTTGACCTAAAATGCACACTATATGCTTTTTTGCTTTCAAATACCTAGAAATAAAATCAAAATATATTTCCTCTTCTTTATGATCTAGATCTAGAATAGGAATTAAAAGAAAGTAAATAGCAAATATTTTAAGAAGTCTATTAGGAGTTCTTACTTGATATGATGGTTGACCCTAGCTTTAATATTGCATCCAAATATATCCAATAGCTTCACAACCTGCAAAGAAAATTCACAAACCATAGAAAATTTATTAGCATTTGGGGGCCTACTTAGGTCGCTATGTTGCTGAGCTTGGAGGCATAGCATTCAAGACCCCTTAGTCCTTTTAAATGGTCATTTGAAAATAAAAGTGATTGTTGACCCATTTGGAAATGAACAAGATAAGATGCAACAAAATTAAACAATGCAAATAATTATATTATAAGCTAAATTAAGCATGCAAAAGTAGGTTAAGGGTTTGGGAGTGAAACTTTGCACCTAAATATAAAGGAGCCAAAATCATACCTCATAAGGGGTGATCACAAATTTGGCTCTATCAAATTCATGCCCTGTATAAATAGGGCATAGATTTACAACAAAATTACCAAAATGATCTATTAATATAGAATGAAATGCAAAACAAGTAATTAAAAATCTATGAAAACTAAAAATGTAAGAGATTTGGTGGCAATGAAAGAATAGTTAAAATAATGAAGATCCCCACAAATGGTATACTCCTCCTCAAGGCTCCAACACTTGTCCACCAAGAGTAACAAATCATAAAAGCATAGCAGCAGAACACCAGAAGACACTTGATATTTCTAGAAGAATTCATCAAAAATGCTTGGAACAAATTGCTAGAAAACTTTCTAAAAAACTTGTTTGCAAAATCTATTAGGAGAAAAGAGAATCCAATCCCTCTATTTATGAGAGGTTTGGAGGGGAAAAGGGCAAGAAAAAAAGGACAAAATCTAAGGGAGGATCGAAATCCTTGAGGTTAGCCAAAAAATTATGTTTTCTAAGAGAAAACCCTTATTTGCTGAATTTGCACCTCATATTGGGTGACTACGAATTTGGCAATACTAGGGAAAAAATAAAATGAGGAGAGAAACCCAAACTTGCACTTGACAAGTTTGAGGGACTTCTCAAGGGTTCTAGGAAAATGACTCATTTAGGTGAGCCAATTATCTATGTCTATAATTTTCCCCATATTTGATGCACTTATGGCCCAATAAATGTATCAAAGAAAGATGTAGACACCTATGGGCAAAGAACGACGAACACGAAAAGGGATGGTGCAAAAATGGTGTCATATTGGACATTTTACAATTTTATATGTAAAACAAGACATTAAGGAATTTAATACATCTTAGGTTGGGGTGCCCCCTCGAGTTTTAGAAGGAATGTAAAATTCCTAAGGAAACTCAAAAAATAAAGACACAGAAGAAAAGAGAGCAGCAAAGAGAGAGAAATAAGGAAAATATGCAAATAGGAGAGAGAAAAAGAAGGGGTGAAAATGAATTCATTTCACCACATGAAAGGAGAAAAGGAGCTCTAGAGAAAAAGATAAATGACCCTTCCCACACACTGTTTAGCCATTTCAAGGGGCGAGGCTGGTGTAGAAACAGTGTGAGCATTAGTAAGGGCTAAAATCCTTCGTCTAGACTAGAGTAGATTAGAATTTTAGGTCCTTTAAACATTTTTTGTCTTTTTATAAGAAAACGCCATGCACAACTCGATGTGAATTTGAGGGCATATTGTAAATTTGTTTGATTTGTGGTGGTGACCAAAGCCGTGTCCCAAAATTTTAGGGCATGAATTCACAAATTTGTGCCCAACAAGGATGGGATGCAAATTCAAAAGAAAAAGTTTAAGGACAGAAATTTGCCCCACACAAATGAACAAAATGCTTAAAGCAATAAAAGTAAACTTTATATATATTTATATTTTCAGAGTTATAGAAGGTCCTCTCGAGAAGACTTTTACAAATGATAAAAAATATTGTAAGAGGGGTATGATTCCCCTTTTCTTCAACAAAGAATGTATCAGGGTGTAATCTTGATATTTTCATGCCAGCACATCATTTAGAGAGCAAGTTTTTTTGTGATTGCCATGTAATATAATATTTGTAACCTTTCACTATCTTTAAATCTTGTCACCTATGCACAAAGAGAAATGAGCAAATAAATATTATATGTAGGGTTCATCAGGGTTGGACCCGTATCAGATCTAAAAATATGAAATAAGACCAAAAGCAGTAAAATACATGCAATAGAAGAATCTTATGTTAATATATGCTTGCAAATAAATATCTAAGCTAAAAAATGTAAAAGAAACTTGTCACTCATTGGTCAACTGAGATCATCTCAGGTCAAGATGATTTTATCTATGCATCATATCAAGGTGAGATGGTCATTGTTGTAGTTCTATACCTTGTTGTATTCAGGTCTAGGATGAATTTGGGGTAATGTAAAGGGTTTTTAGGAGGTCAATTAACATGTGGGAAGATAGAAAAATAGGTGTCAAAGCCCAATGGAGTGAGGAGTGATCAAGTGAGGGATACGAATGTGCTATCATTTTTTAATCCTTGATGGCAGTCCAGTAGCATCTTGTTAGCAGCAAGAGGGCCTGGAAGATTCTCGGTAGCACTTCATGGCGAGTAAAATTCAAAATTTGTGGATCTAGTTGTAGAGGGAGGAGTATCAATTTATAGCCTCCTAGAGGGAGTGAGGTGAGAAAATGGTGGAAATTAGGGGTAACCTGATTTGTTGTCAGTAGATGACTGCAAGTGGTAGGTAAATTTTTACCTGCATGTTGATTGGCACTGACATGAAGTTAGGTGCAGTGTTTCAACCTGTATGTGGGCATTGATAGGTAGTTTAACTACTTGTTATTTTTTGTTTTTGATTTTGTGTGATCAGCTAGGGTTGAGATGGTGGTGAACACAAGACCATATCAGGTCGATATGATTATGCCTCATATGGAGAAAGTTACTTGTTGCTAGATAAATTCATGGACTTAGCCTTGAGGCTACCCAAATTGGATTGTGCAAGTTGGAAAGAAGGCTCTTTGGTAGTCTTCTTAAGATAACACATTCTAGGTGTCTATAGATGCCCCTTTTTGGAACGCTTTGTGCATAAGCATGATGTAGAGCATAAATAGATGATCTAAAATGATTTTATTGAAAAATATTGATTGATGGAAAATGATATTGAAGAGTATCAATGTGAGATGGTCTAAAATAAAATTCAACATGGGATACCCCAATCATGGAAAGGATGCATGTCATTGAATCATTGCTTCCAAAAAATTGATGGATTTGATTTGATCTTGGTAAACCTTTCATCCATAGGTAGACATTGTTAGTCTACAATATTTAGGCTTTAGGCATACCAAGTATTTGTTTGATTGAGATTTTTGCTTTTGCCCCAACAAGGAGGGTGTATGATAGTTTTTGGTAATGATTCTTGGATGAACACAATTTCCACTTTTGAGTGTTTGATTATTGACTTGATTTGAGATGAAAATTTGCATGTGTTGTCTACCCCCTCAAGCGATGAGTCGATGAAGGAGAGGTAAAATGATGATAGCGATGAACACTTGATAAAAAGTGGGATGGCTAGCAAGTTGGTGAAAAAAGTATGAAATTTTTAGATCATCTCCCCTAGAGCCAGTTCCTAAAAAATGTTTTCTTTTTTTTTTACAAAAATATGACCATCTCAGATGGTCACGCCACACTGCGTGGCTTTCCTAGATGTTCGTACCCGTAAAAATTATAAAAGGTTGATTTTGTGGAGAAAGGATCATTTTCACCATGCAAGACGAGAGAGAAGTGAGATGAGGAGGAGAGCAATTTTATGCAATAAAGTACCATCAATGGATGATGTGACTAACAGTGGACTCGATAGGTGCATCTACAAGCGATAGAGGGGATGCAAGAAAGGTAAGGGTATAAACCTTAATTTTTTCTTTATTTAAAATGAAAAATTAAAAATAAAATGAGTGGGCAAGATGGGTAAACATGATAGTGTTAGGAAATTGAAAATGTGGGGTGGGTGATGGGTAGATCTTAGTTTTTGCTTCTCTTTTTGTTTACATGTTTATTATTATTATTTTTATGAAAAATAATGTTCGTCTCAATTTGAGATGGTCTTGAGTCAGATGGTCGTGGTTGACTATCGTAGATTGAGATAGTTGTGGGTATTTTTTTTGTGTGATCATTTTCATCAAGATGGTCTTGTTTTTTTTCTAAATGAAATTTACGTGGTGGCAGCTTGTTAGATCTTAGCATTTATTTATGTGCATGTTTAAGACAATGTGTGATGTTTTATCCAAGGATTATTAGGGGTGGTTGAAGGCCATAGGACTACATGACACGACTCAATTGGAGTCGGTGCATGTAGATCAGGTCTACTTGATGACACTTATTTATAGATGGGATATCCAAACAAATACTTTTAACATGCTGACTGGAAAGATGACCATCACCTTGGAAGATGCATATCAAAGTTTGTGAGTATCAATAGAGGGAGAGTAGATAGTGATCACGATGACTGGTGAGTGAGAGGTCATGCTATAGAGAGTCTACCGAGAGCACTAGCAGTATATCAATTACAACATGGAGAGCATTGGAATAAGTATAAACATCAATTATGAGATAGGATTTTTGACCATTAGATAGACAATGTTGATGTCACTGATGTCTAATTTTATTTTTTCTTGACTCATTAGGTATGAGGTTCATATGGAATCTACTAGACCTAGTGATGGATCTAGTGGAGGATCCCAAGATCATGGTGTGGGGATCCACTTCATTGTTGTAGTTCTATAGTGAGTTGTACAAGATTCATCAATGAGGTCGATTGAGCTTAGGATGCAGTTTCCTTCTAGAGATATGGGTATGGGAGTACTTTCAAGTGGAGAGGCTAGTTGGGTTACCTTGGGATGCACACAAGTACATGGATAGGGAGGTACCCTATGCGATGTGATGGGACCATGATTGAGAGTAAGGCAAGAGTAGCCAATATCAGGGTATTCTTTTACACTACATTGAGACATGGGTTAGACTATGACCAAGAGATATCATATGGAGACCTTGGAGGGTAGGACCAACATGGGTAGAGAATGTTCATTTGAGGTGAGTATAATAGATCATATGGATGATTGGGCAACATAAGAGAGAGCATGAGTACTTTCAGTACTCATAAGTGGTTTGATATTTTAGGACCACATAGGGGGTGCTTGAGACTACAATTGTCTACAAGTAGAGGGGCAACAAGGCCCAACTAGCATTACCATTGTCTGAGCCACTAAGCGAGGGGTCAAATGAGATATCGATTGGCATAGATGTCAAGGATACAAGGACCACACCAGATTATGATTCTTGGTGGATCGATCATCTATTTCAGGGAGGGGCAGTGACTAGGTAGGAGGAGGAGAGGAATGTGGGGGGTCATAGGGATATGTAGAGGATGTGGACACACCTACAAGGGGTAGTGGGGGTAACGATAGAGAGGAGGAGGACCCAGGAGAGTAGATTATAGCTTTACAAAAGTAGGTGCACATTTTGGAGGGTTAGTAAACAGGGAGGGACACAACCCATGCCACAAAGCAGAGGCATTGGATAGTTGATAGGAAATTCTAGCAAGGTTGGGATGAGAAGAGAGACACCTTGTAGGCCTAGGTTCAAAGTCTCTAAGAGGAGAGGGATAGGCTTATGGTAAAGCAATATGTTGTATGGACTTAGGTCTTATCTATGAGGGCTAAGCAATATTAGCTATCCATAGGTGGGTAGGTCATAGAGGAGGTGATCAAGTTATGAGTAGAGGTTGCATGTATCTAGGTTAAGATGACCATATACCATACTCGATATTAGATAGAGTAGGAGTATGTGATACAACTATAGGATGAGGTGGTTAGACTAGGTGGGGTGCTACCATCATAGCCATCATTGTCTCAGTCCCAACAAATTCAATGGAGTGGGGTGTCAAGGGATCCAATAGTGGCATCGTTTGTTCTGTAATTTATACTATCGAGTACCTCTTAGATGTCAAGGACCAATGGAGTGAGGCAGGCTCATAGAGATGAGGTTGGAGAAAACAAAGAGAGTGAAGGTAGAAGGCTAACCTAAGGAGGGATCCTTTTCTTACCTTCTTTTTTGATGTGATGTTTGAGGACCCACTATATTATAGCCTCGTAGGCATATTTGTACCACTTGAAGTATTACCATTATATATATATATATATATATATATATATATATATATATATATATGTGTGTGTGTGTGTGTGTGTGTGTGTGTGTGTGTGTGTGTGTGTGTGTGTGTGAGATGATTTTTTTTATTGGTTGAAATAAGATATTTTGAAAGGATCCTTGAACCTTTTACAAAGAGATTACAATAAAAGAGACCATCTCCAAAAGACCAACTTCTAGAGAAAAACAAGGATTATCAAAACTAGGGAGATAACCTCCATAGGACCATCTACAAAGGGATCATAAATATGAAAAAGGTTTTCCTACCTAAACTTGGGAAACCCAACATGCAAAAAATGGAGCTTGCACCTAAGAGTGGAAAAAGGGAACACTAGGCCCCAACTAAAATAGAACAAAAAAATCAAATCCTACTCAAAAGTGAGTTTGAAATCCCCCAAAGGAGAAGCAACACAAATAGGGAAGCCCACAAGGAGGAGCCTTTTGAAGATCTAGAAGATAGTTCAATAGTATGAGGAGATCTCCATAGGTCATGATATCTCACTGCAAATGATATGGAGTGCATAGCTATAAGGTGGAAAAAACTAGAGAAGAATCAATCCATCGTTGCACCTCAAGACTGGAAGGGAAAATATAACATAGGGACTATCGTAATGACACCATCTTCTGTAGTAGGCAAGCATGTATAGGGTCCTCCTACCAAATACTATAAAAAGCTATAGAAGAAGCATGTTATAGAGTCATCCATACCATATTACCCCCTAACCCTACCAACTATCCATCTAGGAAGAAATCCATAAACACCTTCAACCATAGCTACACGAGAAAGCACAAGGGCCCATCTCAAAGACTAGAAATAAGCTACAGAGAAAG
This sequence comes from Wollemia nobilis, assembly GCA_028583015.1. NCBI lineage: Eukaryota > Viridiplantae > Streptophyta > Pinopsida > Araucariales > Araucariaceae > Wollemia > Wollemia nobilis. Next base: position 4,552,659 of record JAQPPZ010002399.1, read on the forward strand.
GTTCCACTAGAAAACACTAAAATAGATAAATAATAGATCTTCTAAGAGATATATTAGAATATCCTAAACCCACTCTAGAAATACCATCCTAGAAATAGCCACAAGAGCCACCCAACTATGGATGATAACAACATGGTCCTACCTCAAAGACCAATAAAAATACAGAAGGTAAACCCCATGCTGCAACCATAATAGGCAAATACGAAAGTGAGAGTCCCCTTTTAAAATACTATATTATAAGAGAAACAAAGGAAGCTCTCCCTACAAAAAGAAAAAAATAATAGGGTCCCCCCAAAGGTCAAAAAATTTCATAAAGAAAGGCTTCGAAGCTCCAACACCCAAGCCAAGCCAACTGAAATCTAGCCACCACCAAAGGCCAACAAGGAAAGAATATCTAGTTCTAGCCAAAAAGAAACTACAATCGCATCAAAAATAGGAAAGCTCATCTTGAGAGGCCCGAGGAGGCTACCGTGGAGGTCCTGGAAATTCAACAGGGAGATCCTAGGAAGATCTACCCAACTGTAGATCTACAGGACTAGATTAGGGGGAAGCAAGTAATTAAAAATGGTATCCTACCACCTAGAGCAAAAGACCTCCTACTCCTCCATATATGATATGATTTTATTGTGCTTATCGTGGTGTTATTATGCATGTGTGTGGATGAATTATTGTAGCGATAGATGAGTATAGATGTATATCTAGATTTATAATTATGATGATGCATGTATGTTAGATGAATGAATGATGTAAAATGATAGGACTATTATGTATGCATAGTAGTGGGTATGTATGTGATACATTGATGACACATGATAAATTAATTAATGTAAAGTGTGAATGTATATTGGAATAATGGAAAATAATGAATGACTATGATATGCAAAAACAAACTAAGTGTAGGCATTTAAAGAATGTATAAGAGTTGAAAATACAAATTTAAACAATTTTATCAAGGGCATACATTGAAATGGAAGCCAAGCAAGGACAAATATGGAATGGAAGAGCGTAAATGTAGTGGATGGTGAACAAAAATAAGTCACAAGGAAATAATAAGGCTTTCAAGAGACTTAAAAACCCTAGTTGATCAATCCAAAAGTCGTATACTAACCATGCAAGAATCTTAAAGATAAAATTTTGCTAGGAAGACCGAGATATTCAATATCCTTGTGTGTGCATAGTGAATTTCATTACCTCAGTTTTGTATGTGGTTGGACTTAACTACTCTGAATTTAATCTATCATAAGCTAGCTCAACTACAAGATGATACTGGTCTATACAAAAGAAGATCACTAATATAATAGACGTGTTACTATGCATAAGGCTACTCCACTACTAGTTAGGCATCTATAGTCCAGATGGATATCACCCCATGGTTGTCAAAAATTGAGAATTCCAAGGATTCAAACTCTCTCTTTTTTTTATATTTGCTCGTTTTGTGGAGGAGCAAGGGAATTTTTGCTTTTTGGGATTTTTCTTATTTTGTGGAGGAGCAAAGAAATTTTTTTGGGGGGGGATTTTGCTCATTTTGTGGAGGAGCAAGGGAATTTTTGCTTTTTGGTATTTTGCTCGTATTGTGGAGGAGTAAAGGGATTTTTTTTGGGGGAGGGGGATTTTGCTCATTTTGTGGAGGAGAAAGGGAAGTTTTGCTTTTTGGTATTTTTCTCGTATTGTGGAGGAGTAAAGGGATTTTTTTGGGGGGGAGCCTATCCTTTTGTCAATTCTCAGCTTTTGAGACCATGCACATGATACAAGGAGCAAGAGAAAATGTTTGCTTAAGAGGTAAGACCTACTTTTTAGTGTTATATTTCCTTGTTCAAAATTGTAATTAATATTGTGAGAATGTGTTGGGATTTTGAGATAAACAAAATATGACCAAAGTGAGACCCTACCTCTAGAGATTAAGATGGCATGCAACAAAGTTTTAAAGAAAAACTAGGAATTATTAAGTGATTGAAATATCATATTAGATACATTACAACTACTTAGGAGTGAGCAAGATATGGGTAAAAAAATATGGCAAAAAGGGGAATGTGGATGGGAATAAAAAATAGAATTGGTTGTATGTCCAAGATAAAAGAGGTTACATTAAGACAAGTGACATTTGTACAAACGTGATGCTACACATAGTGTTCAACGAAATAAAATATGAATTCAAGTATAGTGAACAAAATGCTTAATGCAATATGATGAAATATATTACTATCCTATATGATATGCATAAAGAAGCAAAGATAATCCAATGTGTAGTACAAAACATGGTAATATGCAATGCAATGGTGGTGCAGAATAAAAATATGATGGATGACAAAATGAAATTATATGTTGTGTTTTTGTTATTTTGTTGTTTTTTTTAATGCATAAAATCCTCATAGGTGGAGAATATTAAGGGGTTCAGGATCCTCAACACCCTCAAGTGTAGCTAGGTAATAAGTTCTCGGTCCTATATTATTTGTGATGATGATTGGGCCTATCCAATTTGCTATGAATTTGTCATTCAAATGGTTAGGTAAGCTAGACTTCTTCTGGTTCTCCTTTAACATGAGATCACCAAATTGAAATTTCCTAAGGTGCACCTTTGTATCGAAGGCACGTTTAATGCAATCCTAATAAATGTGAAGATGTTCAAGAGAATTTTTACGTCATTCATCAAGAAGAGTGAGCTGATCAAGGCAAGTCTATCACACACCATCATCATTGATAAATTCTTGTAGTGAGATGTGCAATGAGGGAATTTTGAGGTCTAAGGGCATGATGGCCTCAACACCATAGACTAATAAAAATGGGGCTGCCCCAATAGATGTTTGAGTGCTCATGTGATAAGCTCACAATGCCAAAGTTGAAGATGTCAATCCTTATGATGATTATTAACCATTTTCTTAAGAATGGTGATAATCATCTTGTTTGAGACCTCAACCTATCAATTACTCTACAAATAATGAGTTGAAAAGTTGTACTAGATATGATACTTGGTACACAAAGCCCTAACTCCAAGATGTATAATATTATCATAGTGGTAATGGGAATAGCCTCAACCCACTTAGTGAAGTATTCCGTGGCCGTGATGATGAATGTGTGGTAACCTGAAGATGGGGGTAAATTTTTACCAATTAAATCAAAATCCCATTGTGATAAAGGTCACAACAAATAAATTGGTTGTAAATCCTATAAAGGCATGTGCAACAGATTAGCATGATGTTGACACTTGATACACCTTTTGACATAAACATAACAATCACGCTCCATGGTAGGCCAATAATAGCCCATTTAGAGGATGTTTTTTGCAATAGCCATGCTACTGAAATGGCCACTACAAGTACCATCGTGAGCTTGAGAAATGACCCAAGTAGACTCTTGGGGCTCTAAGTAGTAAAGAAGCTTCAATGGTACAATATATCTCCTAAAAATATATATCTAGTCACTTTTTCCTTAAATGTGTGTTTGGTGGCATGTGATAATTCAAAAGGAAGTTTACCAAATTTTAAGAAATCTTGTATTTGAGAGAAGCAATCTTGATATGGTTTAGCTTGGACCAAGTGGACATCTTTCTCTCCTGTAGAAACATCTCACAAGAGTATGAATTCATTGAGAGTTTTAGCATAAATGGTTGTCGCATTATCAAAAGGGTTATATGTAATTAGGGATCCTAAGGAAGCTATTGTGTCCATAAAATGTTTGGAGAAATGAGGGATAGCCACAATGTCATACCATTAAAATTTGGTAAGCAATTTATCCACGAGAGTCTTGTATTTTTAATACTGGGCACTTACACTGATAGATTCATTTAAATTGGTTAACGATGAGCTCATAATCACAAAAGATGCTAAGTCACTTGATACTCATGGAAATGGTCATTTGAAGACCCAAAAGGAGGGCTTCATATTTGGCATTGTTATTATTACATGAAAAATCAAGCTTGAACGAAAGGGAAACACAAGTCCCTTATGGTGTAAAAACACGATTTTGGAACCACATAAATGAACAAAATGCTTAAAGCAATAAAATTAAATTTTATATATATTTGGATTTTCAGAGTTATAGAAGGTCCTCTTGAGAAGACTTTTATAAATAATACAAAATATTACAAGAGGGGTATGATTCCCCTTTTCTTCAACAAAGAATGTATTCGAGTGTAATCTTGATATTTGCATGCCAACAAGTCATTTGGAGAGCAGGTTTTTCTACTACTGCCACATAAGATAAGATTTGGAACCTTTCGTTGTCTTCAAATCCTATCACCTGTGTGCAAAGGGAAAAAATAAGTGAATAAATAGTATATGTAAGATCTATCATGGTCGGATCCATATCAAATCTAAAAATGTAAAATAAGATCGAAAGCAATAAAATACATGCGATATGAAGAATATAATGTTAAAATGTGCATGCAGATAAAGATCTAAGCTAAAAGAATCAAAAACTTATCACCTCACTAGTTTATTGAGACCATCTCAGGTCGAGATAGTTTCATCTATGGACCATCTCAAGGTGATATAGTCACTATCATAGTTATGCATCTTGTTGTATTCAATTTTGGGATGGATTCGGGGCAATGCAGAGGATTTTTGGGAGGTCGATTGGCCTATGGAAAGATAGAAAAATAGATACCAAAGCCTAACGGAGTGAGTAGTGATAAAGCAAGGGAGATGAATGAGTTATAAATTTTAAATCCTTTATGGTAATTTGATAGCATCTCATTAGTAGTAGGAGGACCTAGCAAATTCTCGATAGCACTTCATGGTGAGTAAAATTCAAAATTTGTGGATCTAGTTACAAAGGGGGGTATCATTATATATCCTCCTAGTGAGATATAGGTGAGAAAATATTTGTAATCAAGGACACCCTAATTTTTTAATAGTAGTTTATTGTAGGTGGTAGGTATATTACTACCTGTAGGTTGATTGACACTAGTGCAAAGTTAGGTGCAGCATTTTGATCTACATGCAGGTGCTGACAAATAGTTTAACTACCTACTATTTTTTTGTTTTTTTATTTTTTGTGACCATCTCAGATCGATACAATTACACCTCCTATGGATAAAGTTACCTATTACTGAATAAATCCATGCACTTAACCCTAAGGCTACCCAAAGTGGATTGTGCGGGTTGTAAAGAAGGCTCTTTGGGAGTCTCTTGAGATAACACATTTTAGATATCTACAGAAGAAAGAGGATGAAATCATTCTTGACAAGGATGGGTATGATTTTGGTAAAGAGGAGAGAAAAAACAAGAAAAAAATAATAAGGAAAATAAAAACTAGAATAATATAAAGGAGAGATGAGACAAGCTTGCTTAAATGTGTATGATTTATTTTATTTATTTTTTATGATTTTGGAATTGAATTAAAAAATTTGTTGTTATTTTTTGTTGTAGTATGATGTACTAGAGAGTATATAATGGTAGTAAATCTCTTTAGAAGAGTATCTATGGGATCTCACACCAGTAGACTACTACTGCATCTGGTAGAGATACCCTAGGTTGAGGCAGATAGAGTGCTATTGATGGAATTGGTAGAGAGGTGGTACCCAAAGTTATCTATCTTTTGGTTATTGATGAGGCATATGATGGTCACACTAGAGGATGTGTAGCACATCCTATGCATATCCATTAGGAGGGTAGTTTACATAGAATGGGGGCTAAATTCCACACTACAAATATTATTAAGGGATTAGACCCATAATATCTAGCAAATTAATATCCATATCGATGAGTTGATAGGGTGATATAGGGCCGATGCCTTGATGATTGTGCTCTATGAGGCAGTGATGAGGTTCTTTGTGTGCCATATGAGTAGGCAACACCTACCATCGGTACTAGTGAGAGTAGTGGTAGACATGTGAGAATAGAAGGTGTGGTTCACATGGTACCCATATGTGTTGGCCCATTTGTATAAGATATTATACAATATCATGTATAAATGCCATATGGAATTAGTATATGCAACCTTGATTCAGGTGTGGTGATGGGAGCACATAACTATCTAGAGATCACATGTACTACCAAGGCCATTACCCAATCTAGAGTGGCCAATAGTATATAGGTGATCCATAGATTTGGAGTAGGTCTAGAGGATGTATGTTGGTATCCTACCATTAGTGAGACGGGTGATTGACAAGTTGTGGGGCCATATGATCATATGGTGACTGTGGCATGGATATCTTAGCTAGGTGGATGATGTAGTGGAGCTAGCAAGGGTTAGGATGATTATATGGGTCTCTCTATGTGAGGAGTTAGATATTTACTGATTCTATCAAGTCTAGTTGTAGTTCAACATATTTTAGGAGATATCAAACCTAGGAGACTACTGATATTAGTGGGTGCAAAGGGATCCATCAAGGGTTAAAGAAGATCTTGATGTGGTGATATGGGTGGAGGAGGAACTATATGACCTATTGTACATGGATCCAAGGATGGATGACATTGGGATAACCCTCAAGTATAGGATATGGTATAGGAGTATTGTATCCCTAAGGATATTCCTACTAGTGCTAGTGTAGAGGTGCTAAGTTATGGGCTAATGGGTGTAGTGAGAATTATGAGAGGTGACCCAACACACCATAGAGTGATGATAGAAATTCGAAGAGGCCCCATGGATGACATGGGCACAAGTATAAGTAGAGATATTGGCAATGATGACCATCATCTCTGGGACTAAGAAGGGAGAAACATTAGGAGATGCCCTCATGAAAATGAGATCTAGGCTAAGTAATATGATGAAATATGCCTCTACATTAGCAGTAGTAGGACCGAATAGGACTATGGTTTAGGGAGACTTGATGAGGGAGATAAAGGTATTGTAGGATTGAATAACAACCATGTAGAGGGAGATGTAGCTACTCTAAGAGGATATGCCTAAGATAATAGAGGGTCTCTAGGGTTCCTTGAGCATGACACTCATAGAGTGAAACATGGTGAGGGTTGAGGTAAACTACCTTATAGGGGAGATGAGCCAACTACAATAAGAGAGATAGTAGGCTCAAGCTAAGGGAATGACTATCATGATTGGTAGCCCATAGGGTGAGGGGATCCACCTACTACAATCAAAGCTATAGAGTGTAGGGGAGATGTTGGAGGCATCCATATGGAGAGAGACTTTTTACTAGACCCTATACTTATAGGTGATTCTAGTAGAGTAGAGGGTGTCACCATTATCCTCCCTTAAAATACATGGTCAATCATGATCTAGATCATAGACTACTACAAGTTCTATGAACATACCTCCACCAAGACCACCTTTGATAGGTAGATTAGAGGAGATAGGCTTCTAGAGCTAGGGATAGGATTGGGATGATATACCACTTTTATTTGTGACATGCATACTTGGGAGCGAGATGCAACAAGGGTTGAGGCAAACTACCTTAGAGGGGAGATGAGCTAGCTGGAGTAGAAGTAGTAGTAGGTTTTGGCTAATGGGATGGCTATTGTGGCCAAAAACCAATAGGGTGAGTGGATCTTCCTACTACAAGAAGAGTTGTAGAAGGTTGGGGATATACTAGAGGTATCCATATGAAGGGAGAATTTTTACCAAACCCTATACTTCTAGGTGGTTCTAGTGGAGTAGAGGGTGTCATTGTCATACTCCCTTTAGACACATGGTCAGTTATGAACTAGATTAGAAACTGCTACATGGTCCATGAACATACCCCCACTAGGACCACCTTTTATAGGAAGAGTAAATACGATAGGCTCCCAGAGCTAGGGCTAAGATTGGGATGATATGCCACTTTTGTTTGTGGTATGCATCCTTAGGGAGGGTTGAGTGTATCAGGCCTGGAATGGGGTACATAAAATGAATTGATGTGTATTTACTAACATCTTAGTAATATCATATTTCTTTGTATATAAATATGTGTTTATTTTTACGTTTGTGATTTTGAACTTTTTAGTTATTTTTTGTTTGATTATGCATGAATGAGTGAAAAGAACTTAACTATTGAATGTATGAATGAATTAAAATAATGTAATGTATGATGTGATGATGCTAACTGATGAATGAAATGCATGGATGAAGAGATAGAAGAAAAATTTGATGAAAGAAAGAAGAGAATAGAAGAGAAAAAAATATACCTCTAGCCAAATTTGTGCCCCATAAAAACAAACCATGAAGCAGAGTGAATTCATGCCCCATATGGATAGGGCATGAATTTGGAAAAGAGGAAAGAAAAGAATAAAATAAGAAGAAGAAGCTAGAGAATGTCAAAAAAGGAAAAGAAAAACAAAGGGTTCTTGGAATATGATGTTTGAATTAGTGTAGACCATGACATATCAGTGTGATCAAACAAACATAGAACAAGTGAAAATTTTTAAAATAACGGAGCAAAACCCTATAGATATGTATGATCATAAATGACCGAATGGAGGCTACCCCTTGCTAGTTTCCATGAAGCTATCCCATAAGGGTGTTGAGCTCATAAAAATGGTCAAGTGTGGAGTGATACCTGATATGGGTATAGTGATTTCTAATGGTCATGAGTGAAGAGATACCCACTAGGATGTATGCTCACAAATGGTTAAATGGAGGTTGCCCCTTGCTCATGACCATGAAGCTATCCTATACGGAGTGAAATACTTGACTGATTTGCCAAAGCGAGTATGACCTGATAGGGAAGTGGTGTGTGCAAAATATGAATGATCAAGAAAAACACAAAAAAATAATGTGGGTGTGTTAGATGAGAAGCCAAAATAATAAGAGAAGCAAGAAGTAGATAGTGTTGTGTGTGTGTGTGTGTCCTTATTAAAATTTCAATATCTAAGATATGTGTGTAAGATAGCCAATGGTCGTACTCACACCATAAATGGCATTCATGTGGTATGTACCCTAACATACGAGGAACTTGTAACAATTGAAAGATCAAAATGGAAGAAGTGTGAGAAAAAAAGAGTAGATAGAGGAAGGAATGTATATCCTTTGTCTTGGGAAAAATAATAAATGATTAAAACTCTCAAAGAGAAAAGAACATACAAGAGATGAACTATATCCCTTGACTTAGAGAAACTAGAAGTTAATAAAACTTTCAATTTCAAGTAATATATGAAAAGAGAAAAGAAGAAATAAACATGAGAAAATGCAATGATGAAAATGCATGGAGATGGGCCCTAGGTCGGGGATTAACTAGGCATTAAATCCCTAGTATGAGTGCAATGCATGTGAGATAGAATCTAATTAGGTTTCATCACTTGTCATCCTCACGAAGTCCTCAAAAATCTATATGATCAAGAAATTATGCAAGTATGATCAAGCAACAATACAACTACATGAGAAGCAAAAATGTGAATGGAAGAATATCAGGCAATTCATGCAAAATATGACAGGCAATCATGCAGTATGAGAAAGTAAAACACATATAGGATGAAAAACAAATATGCAAAATCATTCATAATATCTTTTATAGGTGCATTATGTCCATTGGTTCTTTAATTTATTTACCATCTAATGGATCTAAATGATAGGCTCCTAAGCCAAACTTGGTCATTATGAAAAATGGGCCTACCTAATTGGTATTAAATTTACATTTTATATCTAAACAAGCATTAGTGTTCTTCTAGTTCTCCTTGAGGACAAGATCCTCAATCTCAAAAGAATGATTACAAACTCTCTTGGAATAAAATCACTTGAGTCTATTTTTATACGCTAAAATATTCTCTAATGCATGAGTGCACTTTTCATCCAACAATTCTAATTGGTTTAAATGATCTAAATGATACTCATAATTGACCAAGGCATCTTGCAACAAGATGCACAATGAAGGGACCTCTAACTCAAATGGAAAAATTGCCTCAATCCCATAGACTAAGATATACAAAGAAGCAACTATAAGAGTTCACACATTAGTACAATATGCCCATAAGGTAGGATAAATTTGGATATGCCAATCTTGATCTATCTTACTAATAAAATTCTTAAGTATTTTGACTAAAGACTTGTAAGATGCTTCAGCTTGACCATTACCCTAATGGTAATATAGAGTTGACCACTCATGTTGAATCTTGTACTTAGCACAAATATTATGGATATTATTAATCTTGAAGGGAGTGACATTGTCAAAGAATCATTGAAGGACTATTGAAGCTATAGAGGATTTGGTTGAAGATGAACTTAGAGACATGAGCTCTAGTCACCGTAGCCAAGGGCATGGCTTTGATCCATTTAGTGAAGTAATACATCACCATGATGATAAAATTGTGACCATAAAATGATGTTGGATTAATATTACCTATGATTTCTAATCCCCATATGGAAAATGGTCAAGGAAAATAATGAAGAACACAAGCTTATACTCAGAGGGGGGGTGAACAATATAAGACCTCTTTTTACTTTCTCTATTTAACTTCAACTTTGCAAAGAAATGAACCAACAACAATATCAAAGCAATGCATAAAGCAACACACAATGAGACACCAATTTTAACGTGGTTCACCCAACATGGGTTACATCCACAAAAATTTTCTCTAAAAAGCTTTCTCAAAGTTCTTTGGGAATCCTTCCCAATTACAATGTTTATGAGCCTCAACCCAAAGGAGAAACCTTCCCCTACTCAAGTATTTATGAGCCTCTGCCCAAAGGAGAATCCTTCCCCTCCTCACAAATTTATGAGCCTCCTGCCCAAAGGAGAATCCTTCCCCTCCTCACAAATTTATGAGCCTCCTGCCCAAAGGAGAATCCTTCCCCTCCTCATGAATTTATGAGCCTCCTACCCAAAGGAGAATCCTTCCCCTCAACTCTAGAAATGATACTTTAGAAGATCACCTGCCTCTTATTCTGCTAGCATGTGGAACTCCTTTCCACAGAAGACCTCCTGTCCTCAATGCTCGACCTCAAGAGACCTCTGTCCTCACTCGATCACCTCCACAACAACTCATCAACCTATACTAAACATAGTCAGTCGGTCTAGCACAAGTCTTCCTCACTCTGTCAGATCTGTCCCAAGCTCAACTCATAAAGCTTGAACAAATCAATCTCTATCGCACACAAGCCTTCTCAAAGACTTGTCAAAATTGTCCTTAGGTTCTTCTCAAAGAACCACTTCAACTCTGTCCTCAAGTCCTCTGATAGGACCTGTCCAAATCAGATCACAAGTCCTCCCTAGAACTTGTCCAAATCAGCTCACAAGTCCTCACTAGAACCTGTCGAAATCAGCTCACAAGTCCTCACTAGAACCTGTCCAAATCAGCTCACAAGTCCTCACTAGAACCCGTCCAAATCAGCTCACAAGTTCATCAAGAAAAACTTGCTTAGCATGAACCCACAAAGAGAATTGTTAGAGACCCAATGTGATTCATCAACCTCATAGAAGCATAAAGAGAATTGTTAGAGACTCAATATGTTCTATACTTAACTCCCAATCTCAATCTCAAATCTCATAGAAACATAAAGAGAATTGTTAGAGACTCAATATGTTCTATACTTAACTCCCAATATCAATCTCAACTCAATATCAATCTCAAAAGAATAAGATAGATGTAGTATGCTTTTCTCAAGAACATGAAACACAACCCAACAATTGCCAACCATGCAATATCTCATATAACAATGATACTCATGTTCTTTCCACAACCAATATCGTTTCTCAACCAATTAGGGCTTTAACAACAATGCTTATAGACAAGGTTTAACCAACATCATTCAACTCAACATTAACCTTGAAGCATTCAACCATTCACTACATGAAAAGGAAACTAGTAGACATCCTTTTCCCTCCAAAGATATTTGAACAAAACAGCCACCAACATAAATCACCAATGCAAAGAATAACTTGCTCAAATCAATCTCAATGGAGTAAGCCCAAATCATGTATCAAGTAAAGCATTAACTTGATAAAAACAACCTCTATGGAAGCAAATCAACCATCAATCTCAAAATAGCCAACTAAGGGTTTCACCAACTCAAAGCAAGTAGCAAGACTCATCAATGATTTTAATGCATAAACAATCTTCAATATCCAGAAAATGGGATTTACACCAACAAGAATACCTAGTAGACAACCTTTTCACTCCAAACTCAATTCCAAAGAATACACCATCAACAATATACATGGAATAAATTGCCCATACCTTTGTTTGAGGAAGAAGAGAATAGTTCTTCAACTTGTTACCAACACCACCCTCAACTTTGCCACCAAGTTAGGGTTAGATCATAAAAGTAACCACAAAAATATTTTTTCCATAAAACACCTTATGAATCCAATCCTTAGAAGTCAACTACCAAAAATATAAAGCATACAAACAATATATCCTTTTATACCTTATTTCTCCAAGTTAATTAAACCATGCTCATGGAATAATAGCTTCTAAGCAAATCTCACTCAAAAATCAAGCCAAAAATCTCAACCACACACTATCAACCTTATATCTCCAAAGAAGCATTTAACCTTAAAAATAATTTTAAATAAATCTTCCCAACCACTTCTTCTTTAACAAAATATAGATTTTATTTTAAAAACCTTACCAAAAAAAATGCTTCCGAAAATCATGGGTCAACAGTGCCTCTAAAAAAATCGGAGCACAAAAACTCTTCTCACACTCCACGATGGGAGTCGAACGCTTGACCTCCCTTCAAGCGCCTTCGCAGAACAGTCATTGCCACTAGGCCAACGATGCTAGCTTGAAGGCTAGCAAGAGTCTCCTTCTCCTTAACCCTTTTGCGACGGATAAACGTGGCAAAAAAATGATAGCCGTAGCTTTTACTTCTCAACCTTTGCGCAATTCGAATTTCTTTTTTCCCTTTGCTTTGGACTATAGGTTATGGCTTATATAGCAAAACTTCCATGCTATGCACGACGTTGATGGGAGGATAATTCAAAATTTTTGAATTAATATTATTTTGGCACCTTCGAAACAACTTTAGGGTTTATGAAACCCTTTTGATTATTTAAAAAATAATCAAAGGTATTTTAGACCTTAGACCTTAGGTGGAGAACCCATTAAATTATTAAAATAATTTAATCACTAAATCAAATAAATAATTAATTAAAAAACCTTAAAAAGGTTTTATTAATTAGGTTATTTAATTAATAAGTGTCTCCGACCTTTGCATTAAGTCGAGAGTGGTTTTGAGAAAAACCCTTAATGCATCCACCTGGTTTTAATAAAAACCCTTAAACCTGCCATGGTTTTGATAAAAACCTTTTCATCTGCCACATGGAATCTCTCCGAAATCTTCTAGAAAATATTCTTTGGAATCTTCAACCTTTGAAGCCAATAAATCCTCTTGACATTAATTCCAGTTCCTTTTGACATCAATGACAACTCATAGACAAGAAGCTAGGATCTCAAACCCAAAATTACCAACAATCTCCCCCTTTGTCATTGATGGCAAACCATGCTTCTCAACAACACTAAAACTCAAAACTGCTGTATAGAAATCAGATCCCCCTAACTTGAGGCTCTCCCCCTTACTCATATCTCTCCCCCTTTGTCATCAATGGCAAAGGGTCACCTTTGGGGCTTGGGACTAAGAATGAGCCTCTTAGCTTAGTCCCTCCCCCACCTCCTATTGAGGTGATTAATTCCGGGGTGGGAGTAAAACTCCCATTAGGCACTGATATTCATCAGTGTCTATAGCTACCTTACCATGTCTTCTCTTGTTCTCCTTGTCCATATTCCTGTTCCTGTTCATGTCACTATTTTTTTTCTTGTTATCATTCTTGTTCTTATCCATGTCTTGATTCTTGTGCCTGTTCATACCCATGTTCTTGTTCCTGTACCTTGGAATTTCAGCTCTACACTGTCTAGCTATGTGACCTTCATTGTTGCACTTATAACAACTAACAATGCTATTTCTTTGAGGCATACCTGATCTTTTACTCCATCTGTTCTGACCAACCCTGTTCCTGTTATTAGCCTTGCAATAAATAGACTTGTGCCCAAACTATGAAGAGAAATTACAGAAACATATTCTAGAAATAATGCAGAAATAATAACTAAGGAAATAATGACACCATTCAATGCACATATAACACACAAGATTTACCCTGGTTCACCCAATTTGGGCTAGTCCAGCAAACAAGAGTCTATCCTCCTTGATATATTATTCTCTCTCTCATCCCTAAAATGGGACATTACAATAATTATATAAGGAAACTCATACAACCCTAAACCACCAAGTGGTATTAGGGTACCGTGGATACAACACCATGGGCTAAACCACCCACACCCACTAACCACCCACCAACCGTGGGAATCCCGGGGGTCGCTCCAAAAGTAGCGATAAAAGTAGGTGAAAAGTAGCGATAAAAGTAGGTGAAAAATTGCCCCCCGACCCCCCCTACCCGTCGTCTTTTGCGCTGTAGTGCCTGTCGTACAATTATTTTTCGGCAAAGAATGAGACACATCCAACATTCTCCCACTTGTTGAATACTTTGCCAGACCCATTTCAATTGTACAGAATCTAAACTTTTCAGTGCTTACAGCCTTGGTTAAAGCATCTGCAACATTTTCCTTGGTGTCTACCTTTTCCAGCAACACTTTCCTCTGTTCAAGCATGTCCCTACAGAAATGGAACTTTGTATCAATGTGCTTCGTTCTTGAATGGTAAGCAGGGTTCTTTGCCAAAAATATGGCACTCTGACTGTCACAGTTTATCTTCACAGCTCCTTGAAAGAACCCAATTTCAGCACATAGTCTTTGCAGCCATACAACTTCCTTACTTGCATCAGTGGCTGCCATATACTCAGCTTTAGTAGTTGAAAGAGCAACAACAGTCTGCCTCTTGCTCATCCAACTAATGGCCCCTCCGAACAAATTGAATACATAAGCACTAGTAGATCTTCTCCTGTCCAGATCTCCAGCCCAATCTGCATCAACAAACCCTTCTATATCCAATTGTCTATTTTCTTTACCTGTACCCTCATAGCAGATTGTAAAATCAGAGGTGCCACGCAAATATCTGAAAACCCTTTTCACAGTAGTCCAATGCTCTTTACCAGGTTTAGACATATATCTACTCAAGACTCCCACTGCATGGGCAATGTCTGCTCTAGTACAAACCATGGCATACATTAAACTACCTACAACATTTGCATAAGGAATATGTGACATTTCCTCTACCTCTTCTTCTATTTTTGGACATTGTTCAGCAGACAATTTTTCACCTAAAGAAATAGGTACCTTCACCGGTTTGCAATCCTGCATATTGAACCTTTTCAACACTGTCTCAACATACTTTTTCTGATCCAGCCACAACTTTCTGTTAGAGCGATCTCTTTTTATTTGCATACCCAATATAAAATTTGCAGGGCCAAGATCCTTCATGTCAAACTGTGATGCCAACTGAGACTTTACTTCCCTGACCAGTTTCTTGCTATTTCCAATTAGTAACATGTCATCAACATAAAGAACTATAATGACAATTACATTACCAATTTTCTTTGAATACACACAATGATCAGCATTGCTACGAACAAAACCAATTCCTAAAACATAAGTATCAAATTTTTGGTACCACATTCTAGGTGATTGTTTCAGTCCATACAATGATTTCTTTAACTTACATACCAGATCCTCCTTTCCTGCAATAGTGAAACCTTCAGGCTGCCTCATATAGATTTCTTCCTCCAAATCTCCATGAAGGAATGCAGTTTTCACATCCATCTGTTCTATTTCAAGATCAAATGCAGCAGCCACAACTAACATAAATCTAATTGATGTTAGCTTTGCAACGGGAGAAAAAACTTCACCATAATCAATTCCTTCAACCTGGGAAAAACCTTTAGCAACCAGGCGAGCTTTATATTTCTCCACTTTACCTTCAGCATTCTGCTTCTTCTTAAAGATCCACTTGCAACCTATTGCTTTCCTACCACTTGGTAATTTCACTAAATCCCATGTTCTGTTCTTTTTCAGGGACATCATTTCCTCATCCATGGCCTCTTCCCAACGGTTTGCCTCTCCAGAATTAACAGCTTCTCTAACTGTTCTAGGATCTTCATCAATAACAGATAGTACAAAAGAAGTAGGAAAAGCAGATGGACTGTACCTTTCAGGTTGCTTCCTTTCCCGTGTTGATCTCCTTACCACAGGTGTATGAACCTCTTCTTCATCCTCTTCCAGATCCTCACCTGTATGCTCCTCTTCCATATCCTCATCTGTATGCTCCTCTTCCAGATCCTCTACTGTCTGATAGTTTTCCATGAGATCAAATTGGACCGTTCCAGGTTCCTCTTCTGTAACTACCTTCCTGGAATCACTGATCATCTCCCTAAACACCACATCTCTACTATACACTATACTTTTAGTTTTTGGATTCCAAAGCTTATATCCTTTAACACCATCTTTATAACCAATAAAGATACATTTAACAGCCTTATTATCTAGCTTACTTCTTTTCTCCTTTGGAATATGCATGTATGCATCACAGCCAAAAACTCTGAGATGTGAAATAGAAGGTTTCTTACCAAATAGAGCTTCAAATGGAGTTTGATCTGGCAATGCTGATGTAGGTGACCGATTTCGCAAGTAGCATGCTGCACTCACTGCTTCTGCCCAGAATTCCTGTGCCAAACCTGCACCACTGAGCATACTTCTAGCCTTCTCCATCAGTGATCTGTTCAACCTCTCTCGCAACTCCATTCTCGTTGAGGTGTATATGGAGTAGTCTTCTGTCTTGCAATACCACATTGCTTACAAAATTTCTCAAATATATTAGAACAATATTCCCCTCCATTATCGGACCTCAACACCTTAATCCTTTTATCAGCTTGATTCTCAACAAGTGCTTTAAATTCCTTAAATTTTTCAAACACTTCATCTTTGCTCTTAAGAAAGTAAATCCATGCATATCTTGAAAAATCATCAACAAAGGAAGCATAATACCATGATTTTCCAAGAGACGGCATAGGAACAAGACCAAAAATATCACTGTGGATCAAATCTAGTACCCCACTAGATCTTGTGGCACCAGATGGAAAACTAACCCGATTCTGTTTACCATAAATACAATGTTCACAGAACTCGAAAGACATTGAGTAATTAGGGATACCATGAACCATACCTTTTGTGTACAGGGTACGCAATCCCTTTTCTCCAATATGTCCCATCCTTTGATGCCAGAGTGTTGAGCTTTTATCAGAATCAACCTCAAGAACAGTTGAGCTATTGCACTCATTTGTCATAGTGCTTCCCAATAGCTTATACAATGTTCCAATCCGAACTCCCCTTGCCAACACCATTGATCCACGAACCATTTTGCATGAATCCTTGCCAAAACTGACATTCACTGCTGCATCGGCCATTTTGCTTATCGAAATCAAATTTCTAGCAAGTCCCGAAATATGCATCACACCTGGTAGGGTCTTAACCCTACCATCCTGCAGCAAAATTTTCACTCTTCCACGACCCATGATTCTGAGTGGTGAATCATCTCCCAATAGTACCTCCCCTCCATCATATCTTTCATATTCACTGAACCACCCTCTATGAGGAGTCATATGAAAAGAGGCACCAGTATCAATCAACCAATCATTTTTATCTGATCGTGTGGAGCACGATGAGCAGGATGCCAGATATACATCCCCTGCTTCATCAATGGATTTATTCATCTCTGTGGAAGTCGATTCATCGAACTTTTTTCCAGACTCAGCTTTCTTTGATCTGTAATCCTTCTTCATATGACCAGGCTTGCCACAATTCCAGCATTTTCTCTCAAACTTCCCCCGAGACTTGGATCTACCTTTAGACTTAGACCTATCACCATATCTAGATTTGTCCTTCTCCTTGGCATGCCCTCTCACTGTTAGGGCTTCCTTAGATGTGCCCTCCATGGCTTTTCTCCTCATATCCTCAGATAATAGAGATGCCACTATATCTTCAAACTTCAATGTGGATGAAGTTGTACTACCAATTGCTACTACTAAGTTATCCCATGAATCTGGTAAAGAGCATAACAAAGTAATGCATTTATCTTCCTCACTCAACTTAATTTCTATAGATGTTAGTTGACTTACCACTGTATTGAATGCATTCAGATGATCTGCAACCGAATCCCCGTCATGCATCCTAAGATTGTACAGTTTCTTTCTGAGGAATAATTTGTTCACTAGGGACTTCGATTGATACAAAGCCCCTAACCTCTCCTAGAGATCCTTTGTTGTAGCTTCTCCCGAAACATTGATGAGCACCGAATCTGCAAGACACAGTCGAATCAGACTCCTTGCTTTTCGATTCATCTTCTCCCAATCTTCATCGAAAGTACCCGTAGGTTTTGTTGTTTCTGAAATAGCAGCCCACTGATCTCTGTCCACGAGCATATCTTCCATATTTAACTTCCATAGCTCAAAACTTTTGCCGTCAAATTTCTCGATCTCTATCCTTGAATGATTTCCTGACATTTTTCCTTCAAACTCCTTCGCGTAACTCCCACTCCAGAATAGGTTTCCTCTCACTCCTAGAAACCCTAGATCTTCTTCAAACGGATTTAAACCCTAGCAATAAAGGCGTCCCCCTATGGCTAATGACTTGGCTCTGATACCAAATGAAGAGAAATTACAAAAACATATTCTAGAAATAATGCAGAAATAATAACTAAGGAAATAATGACACCATTCAATGCACATATAACACACAAGATTTACCCTGGTTCACCCAATTTGGGCTAGTCCAGCAAACAAGAGTCTATCCTCCTTGATATATTATTCTCTCTCTCATCCCTAAAACGGGACATTACAATAATTATATAAGGAAACTCATACAACCCTAAACCACCAAGTGGTATTAGGGTACCGTGGATACAACACCATGGGCTAAACCACCCACACCCACTAACCACCCACCAACCGTGGGAATCCCGGGGTCGCTCCAAAAGTAGCGATAAAAGTAGGTGAAAAGTAGCGATAAAAGTAGGTGAAAAAATCGCCCCCCCGGACCCCCCCTACCCGTAGTCTTTTGCGCTGTAGTGCCTGTCGTACAATTCTTTTTTTGCAAAGAATGAGACACATCCAACAAACTATTTACAAGAGTAGCAATACCCTTGAAAAAAATTACCACCTATGAATCTGTCATTTACCTTCCTCACTTGAGTCATGCAATGTGAAGCCATGTGACCAAACTTGTGACAAGCAAAACATCTGCCATTAAACTTTCCTTGATTTGACCTCTTAGGTCCTATAAACTTTCTCCCCTTTTTTTGATTCCTATTTTCTGATTCTGTGCATCTATCACTCAAGGACTCTTTTTTTGAAGTACTTTCCTCATCAGAACTCTCTTCCTTTCGAAATCTCTTACTAGATTCCCCAACCTGTTCCATGTGTTTCTTACCAAAACCAAGACCTGTTTTATCTGTTGTCCTTATTTGATCTTTGATGATTGAATTTACCTTTTTGGTGCTATCTTCAAACCTGTAAAGCTTCTCCTTGTACTCTTTAGTTTCCTCTTTCAAGGAAGCCACTTTCTGTTCCAACTCTCTACACTCAAGAACCTTAGACTCTAACTTATCCTTAAGTTTCTGTGTCTTAGCTATAGAGAAGTCAAGACTTTCTATAAGCTCATCTCTCTCAATACAACATTCATCCAATTTATCATTGAGTCTAGCATTCTTCTTTCTTTCCTTTTTCAAAGCACTAAGAGCACTAACAAGTTCAGCTTCAAGATCTACTTCACCATCCTCTATAACTTCCTCTATTTGTTTGCCTTTTGAAACATCAATGACTTTTTCAGATTTCTTATCACTAGAGGTGCTACCCTTTTCTAAAGCCATACAAAGATCTTCCTCACAATTTTCCGAAGCATCCTCATACATAGTATAACTAGAAATCAATCCATCATTTGTGCAATCATCCTCAAGATGTCCAAAATTTCCACATCTAAAACATTTCATAAGGACAAATCTATGTTTCTTTTCTTCTTCTTTTTCGTTAGGAACAACATCTCATTTCCAACATCACTTGAAGAACTTTCACTATCACTACTAGAACACTTACTTGCCTTGTCTAGGTAGAAACTTTTCTTGTGTTTGTGAGAGTACCTCTTTCCTTGATTGCTTTGCTCATCTTTATTCTTCCTTTGATGCCTGTGCCTTTCAGAATCCTTGCTCTTATAATCTTGTTTATCTTCATCACTTTCATCCTTGGCAGCAGTACAATTAGTAGCATAATGACCAAACTTTCCACAATTGAAACACTTGACATATTTCATACCTTTGTGCTTTCTTGAGAACTTGCCCTTCTTGCTGTAATATGCCTCTTCATCACTAGAAGACTCATCACTATCTTGAAGCTCTTTACCCTTGGATTTCTTGGTAGCCTTGAAAGTCGCCTCCTTCTTAACATCAACCTTCACTTGAGTTCTCAACTCAAATGCTGCAAGTATACTATGAAGCTCATCCTTTTTCAACTTATCCAAATCCTTAGCTTCCTCAATAGCAGAAATATTTTCACTAAATCTATTTGGAAGAGACCTCAAAATCTTATCACAAATATCATTTTCAGCAAGCTCAAGACCTAGTTCCTTCATAGAGTTAACAATCTCATCCATACGATGCATATAGTCACTAATATTTTCTTCATCATTCATCTTGAGTTGTTCAAACATACCTTTGAAGTGTCTCAACTTGGCCTTTCGGACATTTGCATCACCTGTATGAACCACCTTCAACTGTTTCCACATTTCACTAGTTGTCTTGTAGTGAATCACCTTGGTAAGATCTACCTTCTGTAAACCCTTTAGGATTGCATTCATTGCCTTTGAATTGCTATGATGTAGGAGCCTCTCTTCCTTAGTAGAAGGACCATGCTCAGGAATGGTATACTCATCCTCAATCACTTCCCAAACTTCATTTCCAAGAGCCATAAGATGAACCTTCATCCTAGCACTCCAAAGCCCAAAATTTGCCCCATCAAGAATAGGTGCTGCATTACCACTTGTAGATTCCATTGTGTTCTTTACAATCTTTTCCTTCAAGCTGTTAAACTTTTCGAAGGAACCCACTCTGATACCAATTGAAGAACACAAGCTTATACTGAGAGGGGGGGTGAACAGTATAAGACCTCTTTTTACTTTCTCTATTTAACTTCAACTTCGCAAAGCAATGAACCAATAGCAATATCAAAGCAATGCATAAAGCAACACACAATGAGACACCAATTTTAACGTGGTTCACCCAACATGGGCTACATCCACAAAACTTTTCTCTAAAAAGCTTTCTCAAAGTTCTTTGGGAATCCTTCCCAATTACAATGTTTATGAGCCTCAGCCCAAAGGAGAAACCTTCCCCTACTCAAGTATTTATGAGCCTCTGCCCAAAGGAGAATCCTTCCCCTCCTCACGAATTTATGAGCCTCCTGCCCAAAGGAGAATCCTTCCCCTCCTCACGAATTTATGAGCCTCCTGCCCAAAGGAGAATCCTTCCCCTCCTCACGAATTTATGAGCCTCCTGCCCAAAGGAGAATCCTTCCCCTCAGCTCTGGAAATGATACTTCAGAAGATCACCTGCCTCTTATTCCGCTAGCACGTGGAACTCCTTTCCACAGAAGACCTCCTGTCCTCAATGCTCAGCCTCAAGAGACCTCTGTCCTCACTGATCACCTCCACAACAACTCATCAACCTATACTAAACACAGTCAGTCGGTCCAGCACAAGTCTTCCTCACTCTGTCAGATCTGTCCCAAGCTCAACTCATAAAGCTTGAACAAATCAATCTCTATTGCACACAAGCCTTCTCAAAGACTTGTCAAAACTGTCCTCAGGTTCTTCTCAAAGAACCACTTCAACTCTGTCCTCAAGTCCTCTGCTAGGACCTGTCCAAATCAGCTCACAAGTCCTCCCTAGAACTTGTCCAAATCAGCTCACAAGTCCTCACTAGAACCTGTCCAAATCAGCTCACAAGTCCTCACTAGAACCTATCCAAATCAGCTCACAAGTCCTCACTAGAACCTGTCCAAATCAGCTCACAAGTTCATCAAGAAAAACTTGCTTAGCATGAACCCACAAAGAGAATTGTTAGAGACCCAATGTGATTCATCAACCTCATAGAAGCATAAAGAGAATTGTTAGAGACTCAATATGTTCTATACTTAACTCCCAATCTCAATCTCAAATCTCATAGAAACATAAAGAGAATTGTTAGAGACTCAATATGTTCTATACTTAACTCCCAATCTCAATCTCAACTCAATCTCAATCTCAAAAGAATAAGATAGATGTAGTATGCTTTTCTCAAGAACATGAAACACAACCCAACAATTGCCAACCATGCAATATCTCATATAACAATGATACTCATGTTCTTTCCACAACCAATATCTTTTCTCAACCAATTAGGGCTTTAACAACAATGCTTATAGACAAGGTTTAACCAACATCATTCAACTCAACATTAACCTTGAAGCATTCAACCAATCACTACATGAAAAGGAAACTAGTAGACATCCTTTTCCCTCCAAAGATATTTGAACAAAACAACCACCAACATAAATCACCAATGCAAAGAATAACTTGCTCAAATCAATCTCAATGGAGTAAGCCCAAATCATGTATCAAGTAAAGCATTAACTTGATCAAAACAACCTCTATGGAAGCAACTCAACCATCAATCTCAAAACAGCCAACTAAGGGTTTCACCAACTCAAAGCAAGTAGCAAGACTTACTAACATAAACCCTAGTGCAAAAATGCTTCCTCTTCCTCAACCAGAATTATGCATTCACCCAAAAAACTCATCAATGATTTTAATGCATAAACAATCTTCAATATCCAAAAAATGGGATTTACACCAACAAGAATACCTAGTAGACAACCTTTTCACTCCAAACTCAATTTCAGAAAATACACCATCAACAATATACATGGAAGAAGTTGCCCATACCTTTGTTTGAGGAAGAAGAGAATAGTTCTTCAACCTGGTACCAACACCACCCTCAACTTTGCCACCAAGTTAGGGTTAGATCATAAAAGTAACCACAAAAATATTTATTCCATAAAACACCTTATGACTCCAATCCTTAGAAGTCAACTACCAAAAATATAAAGCATACAAACAATATATCCTTTTACACCTTATTTCTCCAAATTAATTAAACCATGCTCAAGGAATAATAGCTTCTAAGCAAATCTCACTCAACAATCAAGCCAAAAATCTCAACCACACACTATCAACCTTATATCTCCAAAGAAGCATTTAACCTTAAAAATAATTTTAAATAAATCTGCCCAACCACTTCTTCTTTAACAAAATGCAGATTTTATTTAAAAAACCTTACCAAAAAAAATGCTTTCGAAAATCGTGGGTCAACAGTGCCTCCAAAAAAATCGGAGCGCAAAAACTCTTCTCACACTCCACGGCGGGAGTCGAACGCTTGACCTCCCTTCAAGCGCCTTCGCAGAACAGTCGTTGCCACTAGGCCAACGACGCTAGCTTGAAGGCTAGCAAGAGTCTCCTTCTCCTTAACCCTTTGGCGGCGGATAAACGTGGCAAAAAAATGATAGCCGTAGCTTTTACTTCCCAACCTTTGCGCAATTCCAATTTCTTTCACACATTTGCTTTGGACTATAGGTTATGGCTTATATAGCCAAACTTCCATGCTATGCACGACGTCGACGGGAGGATAATTCAAACTTTTTGAATTAATATTATTTTGGCGCCTTCGAAACAACTTTAGGGTTTATGAAACCCTTTTGATTATTTAAAAAATAATCAAAGGTCTTTTAGACCTTAGACCTTAGGTGGAGAACCCATTAAATTATTAAAATAATTTAATCACTAAATCAAATAAATAATTAATTAAAAAACCTTAAAAAGGTTTTATTAATTAAGTTATTTAATTAATAAGTGTCTCCAGCCTTTGCATTAAGTTGAGAGTGGTTTTGAGAAAAACCCTTAATGCATCCACCTGGTTTTAATAAAAACCCTTAAACCTGCCATGGTTTTGATAAAAACCTTTTCATCTGCCACATGGAATCTCTCCGAAATCTTCTAGAAAATATTCTTTGGAATCTTCAACCTTTGAAGCCAATAAATCCTCTTGACATTAATGCCAGTTCCTTTTGACATCAATGACAACTCATAGACAAGAAGCTAGGATCTCAAACCCAAAATTGCCAACAAAGAAATAACCTAAATTTTTTGAGGAGCATGAACAAGGTCAACATGGTGTTGACACTTGTTACAACATCAAACATGATCACATGCATATTTCTCCATAGAGGGCCAATAATATCCCATATGAAGGAGCTTCTTGGCAATGGAATTGCCACTAAATGGCCTCCACATGAGCCTTCATTAGCTTCACTAAGAGCTAGTCAGGATTCATCAAAGTTAAGGCATTGTAAGAGGATGCCTTAAAAAATAACATCGATATAAAGTATTACCAATTATAATGAATTGACACACTATTTTGTGCAAAATATTATGCTAATTATAGTCTAAAACATCAGGAATCAAACCATCCTTAAGGAAATTAAATATGTCATTATACCATACCTTATATGAGGAAGCTTCGATGGTCAAAATATCTAATAGAAAAAGACTAGAACTAAGCAGAACAAGCTCCCAAAGTTATCTAATGATAATCGATGCTTGATCATATTCCAACTCCAAAGAAGATAAGGATGCAAAAATGTCCATGGCATATACATGATGGTTGGAGGATCTAGGAATAGACTCTATGGTTACCCGATTGAATATGGATAAAAGCTTGGTGACAATCTCTTTGTAAGGTTTTAGCTTATCATCCCAAGTTTGATAAACATCATTGATATGATTAATCATAAGTTGAGAATCACCAAAAATCGAAAGGACTCTAACCTTCAAGGCTAAGGTTACTCTAAGACCAAATATCAAAGCTTTGTACTTCACAAGATTATTCATGCAAGAAAAACAAAGTTTGAAGGAAAATGGGATGAGCTATTTTTATGGGGTGGCTAAAATAATTCCAATACCAATGCCCTTTAAGCATCAAGCTCCATACAAAAAATTCCAAGACTTTGATTCTTCAGCTTCTAAACTAAGAGACCTTTTAGAAAACTCGACAACTAAGGGATGGGTTGACTCTAAGGGAGTGAAGGCTAGTTGATCAACAATCACTTGATATTTGATAGCCTTCTGACTTATAAAGGTTAAGTAAAAATCACTAAGGATTAGAACCCACTTAGCAACTTGACTTGAAAGGTGGGGCTTAGACACTAAGTAGTGGAAATGATCAAACTTTACAACTACCAATGTCTTATGGCTAAGCATGTAGTGTCTTAAATTTTTGAGAAGTAAACACTATAGCAATACAAATCTTCTTTAAGGGGGTGTATTGGATCTCATAGCTAACCAAGGTTCTATTGATATAGTATATGGCTTGATCTTTATTTTTATCATCATGTTGAGCCAACATGGCTCCCAAAGTATGAGTTGTGGCTGCTATACAAAATATTAGCTGCTTATTTGGTCTAGAGGTAACTAAGATAGGCAAGGAAGTGAGATATTGTTTAAGTTCATAAAAATATTTCTAACACTTAGAATCCCATTGGAACACTATATCTTTCCTAAGGATCTTAAGAAAGGGATGACACTTATCATCTAACTAAGCTATGAACCGATGAATATCTTGAAGATTAACTTACAAGATACGTAACTTGATTAGGTTACGAGGAGGAGGTATGTTAGTGATAGCCACTATCTTATTAGGGTCTACTTAAATGCCTTGCCTAGACATGATGAAACCTAACAACTTTCCATATGTGACTCCAAAAACACACTTGAAGGGCTTAAAATAAACTATGTACTACCAAAGCCATTCAAAAAAAATTCTTAAATATTGAACATGATTCTCTCGATGTATGAAACAACCAAGAAGATCGTATGCATAGTATTCAACAATATCATGCATCATATCATGAAAAATATAAGTCATAGCTCTTTGATATATGGAACCATTGTTCTTCAAGCCAAAAGGAATAACGTTATAATATAAGGCACCCATGGAGTAATGAAATTTGTCTTGGCCTAGTCTTCAGAGGTAACCATGATCTGATTGTATCCTGAAAACCATCCATGAGCAAAAGCATTCCATATTTGACAGTGAAATCTACAATCGAGGAGAGAAAAATTTCCCTTAAGATATGCTAATTTAATGTCCCTATAATCAATACATATTTTGATTATTCCTACATTTTTAGCCATAGGAATGATGTTGGAGATCTAATCAAAATAGTTTATAGCTTTGATAAAACCAACATCAAGGAGTTTTTGGAGCACCTCCTTGACTAGAAGGATGACCTTAGGATGCATCTTCCTAAGTTTTTTCTTAACATGCTTAACACTAGGGTTCTCTACCAAATGATGCATAACAAGGAAGGGATCAAACCCTAGCAAATTGGCATATGACCAAGCAAAAATATCATGAAATTTCTTCAACAAATTGGTCAATTGTTCCTGCTTGTCCATGGATAAGGTTTTACCTAACTTAAGGATTCTAGAGCTCTCCTCAAAACCTATATTAACATCTACGACCCCCTTTATGAGAATATGAGACTCATCCTCATGAGAATGTAGATTAGGGATCACTCCTAGTTGCTCAAGGTCCTCGAGATACATAGGGATGTAATCCCCTTGAGAAATAGAAGACTCAACATGCACAACACAAGTAACTAACTTGTCAAAGAAGAAGATATTTTGCAAGACATCCTCATGATCCATGTCACAAAGAGTATCCCATTCAACATACTCCCCTCATGTCACAACTAACTTAGGATGCACTAAAGTTATCACATTGCAAAATAGAACGGTAGTGGGATAAGACAAACCCTCATCCTCATCACTCCACTCCAAGTCTTGATGATCCAAATATTTAGCATAAGTAATGATGTTATCATCATCATTAAATAGAAAAGGGTGATTTTTATTGGGTTTGTAGCCTATACCACATATCTTAGGATAAATATCAACTTCTAAAGGTTCTCGAATACCTTTTGGTTATGGCCCCAAACCTTTGCCTACATATCCCATACTAGATAGTATCTTCTTAGAAAATGGGTAATCATTGGATAGATAACAATGTGTAAAAGACCATTCAATAAGAAAGGGGTTGCTACCACGAATCTTCTCATGTAGATAAAGGTAAATATACCCATGTAGATAAAGGTAAACATGCCAATGTGTACTATTTCATCCTTCTTATGAGGAAAACCTATAGTTTGAGGTGAAGGTAGCAACTTGGCTAAATCTAGAAGAGGTTCTTGGAGAAAAGGATTAGCCTGATCTTGTAATAAAATATTGATTAGTGGGTCCTTATTTAAAAAATTTCAAGTTGCTTTTTGATGTGAGATGAGGAAACTAATGGACATAAATTGAGATTAGATTGAGCTTACCATTGAACAATATTGGAATGGATGAGGGTCACCAAAAATAGTGACAATTTGATATTTGAATTTTAACTTCAAACATTGATGAAGAGTAGGAGTAACTCTTATTGCATAAATCCAAGGGTGTCCAAGAAGGATATAAAAAGATGCAGGACAAGGTACCACATAAAATAAGGTATATAAGATCTTAGGTCCAATCCTAAGGGAGAGGGATATAATGTCACATACCTCTTGGGACTCATTGTTGAAATCTTTGATGATGACATTATATTTAATTAGATCTTCCTCTTTTAGTCCATAAATTTGGAAAAATTGAAAGGTGCATAGATTGAGGGAGGAACCATTATCTATCAAGATTCACTTGATAAAAATTTATCCAATATATGTGATGATGTAGAGGGAATAATCCCCTTACAAATTTGAGGAAAGAATATCATCATTCAAAAATTTTATATGATGTATCCCAAGGGAACCTACAACATTAGCCATAGCTCTAGGGGAAATATCTTGAGGGACATATTATTTACTTAGAAGCTTCAACAAGGCTTCTCTATGAATAGAAGAAGTTTGCAAAAGCTCTAAGCGGAAAATCTTGGCTAGGGCACTAGCTAACTATTCTTGAATGTCAAAGGAGACTTTTTGTTGTGGTTTCAACACTAAGGGTGGATTTTCTACTATTGTGCTCATTTTTTGGGTACTCTTCCAAACTAAGGGTGGTTTAGAAGGTTGGTTGGATGTAGAACTTATCTCCTACTAATATTTTTGAGTTGATTGACCTTGAGCTTGTTACCTTATAGTTACCATTATCATATAAACCATATTATTAGAGGGAAGTGGCATATTATGATATGACACTTGATTAGGTATCTATTTCCCATTATTACGTAGGGGATTTTTTAAAGATCCCTATGTCTTGATTGGTTGTGGGTGCTTATTGAGTAGGTGGTTGATTATTTGTCAGAGGATTGGGATTAGGAGTAGGTTGAGAATACTCTATAACAAGATGACCTACTTTGATTAAGTCCTGAACCACTTGTTTCAACCTCTTACATTAATGTGTCATATGCCCCTTCACTCTATGATACTCACACTATTGACAAGGCTTATACCAATAAACCACGGTATTGGATTATCTTATGGGAGGCAACTCAATCGTATTAGTTTCCAAGAGTTGTTTTAGGACCAATGAAATAGGTTGGTTAAGTCTAGTAAAATTATTTGGTGGGGTTTTTGATGTTTTCTAAGTACCATATTTTGTATAGTATTACTAAAAATATTGATAGATCTACTATCCATTACCCCATCATCAACTACATGATTATTCTTATATTGGATTTTTATGGTCCTATATTATTATTTCCTTGGTCATCTTAAATAATGTCACTAGATTCTAAAATCCTTTGCTTGCACCTAAGGTTGGGAACCATATGATAAAGGGAAAGGAGAAAGGAGAAAAGGATTATCTAAAAATTAGCGAAAAACACAAAAAAAAATATTATTAATATGCTTTTAATGTTTTTATTCTAAGTAAAAAAATTTAATGGTCTTGCAAAAAGTTTTCAAAATAAAAGCAAAAGTAAGAGGCATCCTAATATGGCCACTAAAGATGTATTTTCATGTCGGGTTCACCAAATATGTAGAGGGAGAAAGCGCCCTACCGCATACGATTCTCAACTGGATCTATTGGAAAATGAGGTGACCACAAGGGTGTGTTATATTCTCTACACTTAGGGTTTGGGGATAAAGGGGTTAACCGAGAATGGTTTAAGTCCAAGGATGAAATGTTTGATGTGTATATTGAGTAAGCACCTATGTTTGGGTTTTCTAAGATCTAAGCTATGAAGAATGAAATAATAATGCAAGGCCAATGATGATGAAAGCAAACAAAGACTAACCCTAAAATGATTCTTAATTTTCAATGAGGACTAAGACTCTAATTTTCAAAAAAGTAAGATTTTTGTTTTCAACAAGGGTTCAAGAGAATGCACAAAAATTTTTTACCTAAAATGCACACTATATACTTTTTTACTTTCAAATGCCTAGAAATAAAATCAAAATATCTTTTCTTTTCTTTATGATCTAGATTTGTAATAGGAATAGATATAAATTAAACATCAAACAACATAATAAGTCTATTTGGAGCACTTGATTTGGTGGTTGACCCTAGATTTGATTTTACATCCACATATATCCAACTTCACAACCTACAAAGCAACTTCACAAACCTAAGAAAAAATAATGAGCATTTGGGGATTTTATTATGCCACTATGTGACTGAGCTTGGAGGCATAGTAGTCAAGCCCTCTTGGTACTTTTAAATGACCATTTGAAAACAAAAACAATTTTTGACCCTTTTGGAAGTGAACAAGAAAAGATGCAATGAAATGAAACAATACAAAAAATAGAGTGCAAACAATAATATTATGAGCTAAATGAAGCATGCAAAAGCAAGTTAAAGGTTTGGGAATGAAACTTTACACCCAAACCTAAAGGAGCCAAAATCGTGCCCCATAAGGGGAAACCACAAATACGTTGAATTCGAGCCCTATATGGGTAGGGCATGAATTTGCAACAAGAATGCCACAATGATCTATTAATGTAGAATGAAATGCAAAATGAGTAATTAGAAATATATGAAAATTAAAAATGTACGAAAAAACCTAGTGGCAGCAAAAGAACAATCAAAAGGATGAAGATCCTCATAGATGTTAGACTCCTCCTCAAGGCTCCAACACTTGTCCACCAAGAATAAAAAATCACAAAAGTAGAATAATTTGTCAAAAATGCTTGGAACAACTTAGGAAATTTTCTTAAAAACTTCTTTGCAAAAGTTGTTAGGACAAAAGAGGATCCAATATGTCTATTTATAAGAGGTTTTTACGAAAAAAGGGTGGGAAAACAAAGGGCAAAACCCAGGCGAGGGCTTTTAAAAACGTCTTTAGAAACTACATGTCATCATATAAAATATCAAGGCATATTATCCTAAACATCCTTAAATTTTCAATTGGGTCCTTTGTTCCCTTATATATAGGTAAAACCAACATTATAAAATGTTTAGGGTAGGGCCTAGAGGCAACAATAGGGTCTAAGGGCTTATTGCACATTTATTTATAGTTGTAGGTGAAACTTGGAGGTTGAATCATATCTATTCTTGAGCCCAATTGTTTCACAATGCTTTTCAAGCTTTTCATATTGGTATTGTTGCTTTGTAATGCCCTTTGAAATGGATTAGCATGATGTGAATATTTGAACAAAATATTGGTGTGAATGTTTTTATGAGAATTGGTTTTATGATGAGATGTCCTAGCCTCTTCGAGTTGAGCTTATTCATTAATAGCCTTATTCAAGGCATCCC
Organism: Wollemia nobilis; assembly: GCA_028583015.1. NCBI lineage: Eukaryota > Viridiplantae > Streptophyta > Pinopsida > Araucariales > Araucariaceae > Wollemia > Wollemia nobilis. The sequence continues at coordinate 4,583,282 of JAQPPZ010002399.1, forward strand.
AATGATGATTAAATAAATTCTAGATATGACCAAATGATTTAAAGGTGAGGTGTCCATTAGACACTTTGCTAGGATTAAGGTCATTTCCAGTTTCTATATTTTCTTCCTCTTCTAGATTAGGATTCTCTCTATCAATATGGTCATCTTCGTAAATAATGTCACTAGATTCTAAAATCCTTTGCTTACTCCTAAGGTTGTGAACCATATGAGAAAGGGAAAGGAAAGGATGATCTAAAAATTAGCGAAAAACACAAAAAAAAAAGATTCTTAATATGCTTTTAATGTTTTTATTCTAAGTAAACAAATTTAATGGTCTTGCAAAAAGTTTTCAAAATAAAAGCCAAAGGAAGAGGCATCCTAATATGGCCACTAAAGATGTATTTTCATGTCAGGTTCACCAAATATGTAGAGGGAGAAAATTGCCCTACCACATACGATTCTCAACTGGATCCATTGGAAAATGAGGTGACCACAAGGGTGTGTTATATTCTCTACACTTAGGGTTTGGGGATAAATGGGTTAACCGAGAATGGTTTAAGTCCAAGGATGAAATGTTTGATGTGTATATTGAGTAAGCACCTATGTTTGGGTTTTCTAAGATCTAAGCTATGAAGAATGAAATAATAATGCAAGGCCAACGATGATGAAAGCAAACAAATACTAACCCTAAAATGATAATTAATTTTCAATGAGGACTAAGACTCTAATTTTCAATAAAGTAATATTTTTATTTTCAACAAGGGTTCAAGAGAATGCACAAAAAAATTTGACCTAAAATGCACACTATATAATTTTTTACTTTCAAATGCCTAGAAATAAAATCAAAATATCTTTTCTTTTCTTTATGATCTAGATTTGTAATAGGAATAGATAGAAATTAAACATCAAACAACATAATAAGCCTATTTGGAGCACTTACTTGATTTGGTGGTTGACCCTAGCTTTGATTTTACATCTAGATATATCCAACTTCACAACCTACAAAGCACCTTCACAAACCTAAGAAAAATTAAAGAGCATTTGGGGATTTTCTTATGCCACTATGTGACTGAGCTTGGAGGCATAGTAGTCAAGCCCTCTTGGTACTTTTAAATGACCATTTGAAAACAAAAATATTTTTTTACACTTTTGGAAGTGAACAAGACAAGATGCAATGAAATGAAACAATACAAAAAACAGAGTGCAAACAATAATATTATGAGCTAAATGAAGCATGCAAAAGCAAGTTAAAGGTTTGGGAGTGAAACTTTACACCCAAACCTAAAGGAGCCAAAATCGTGCCCCATAAGGGGAAATCTCAAATACGTTGAATTTGAGCCCTATATGGGTAGGGCATGAATTTGCAACAAGAATGCCAAAATGATCTATTAATGTAGAATGAAATGCAAAATGAGTAATTAGAAATCTATGAAAATTAAAAATGTAAGAAAAAACCTAGTGGCAGCAAAATAACAATCAAAAGGATGAAGATCCTCATATATGTTAGACTCCACCTCAGGGATCCAACACTTGTCCACCAAGAATAACAAATCACAAAAGTAGAATAATTTGTCAAAAATGCTTGGAACAACTTAGGAAATTTTCTTAAAAACTTCTTTGCAAAAGTTGTTAGGACAAAAGAGGATCCAATACGTCTATTTATAAGAGGTTTGGAGGGAAAAAGGGTGGGACAACAAAGGGCAAAACCCAGGGGAGGGATTTTAAAAATGTCTTTAGCAAATACATGTCATCATATAAAATATCATGGCATACTGTTCTAAACATCCTTAAATGTTCAATTGGGTCCTTTGTTCCCTTATATATAGGTAAAACCAACATTATAAAATGTTTAGGGTAGGGCCTAGAGGCAACAATAGGGTCTAAGGGCTTATTGCACATTTATTTATAGTTGTAGGTGAATCTTGGAGGTTGAATCATATCTATTCTTGAGCACAATTGTTTCACCATGCTTTTCAAGCTTTTCATATTGGTATTGTTGCTATGTAATGCCCTTAGGTTCCCTAAGGGAGGGTTATAGGTAAGATATTGAAAGGTAACTTGGTTAATTTTGGAGGTATTAATATTGTTATGATATGATTTATGATGTGTGATATCTTGTTGTGGAGGATAACTAACATTTTATGGAATAGAAGAATGAATGTTGAGATTAGCAGAATGAGGAGGAAATTAAGCATAATTGTGGGATGCACTACTAGTTAGAGGAACTTGTGGATTTTTTCCAACATTGGTGATTATAGTAGTAGCATATATTAGTTTATGAAATGGATTAGCATGATGTGAATATTTGAACAAAGGATTGGTGTGAATGTTTTTATGAGAAATGGTTTTATGATGAGATATCCTAGCCTCTTCGAGTTGAGGTTATTCATTAATAGCCTTATTCAAGGCATCCCAATGATGATTAAATAAATTCTAGATTTGACCAAATGATTTAAAGGTGAGGTGTCCATTAGACCCTTTAGTAGGATTAAGGTCATTGCCAGTTTCTATATTTTTTGCCTCTTCTAGATTAGGATTCTCTCTATCAATATGGTCATCTTCTTAAATAATGTCACTAGATTATAAAATCCTTTGCTTACTCCTAAGGTTGGGAACCATATGAGAAAGGGAAAGGATAGAGGAGAAAAGGATGATCTAAAAATTAGCGAAAAACACAAAAAAAAAGATTCTTAATATGCGTTTAATGTTTTTATTCTAAGTTAACAAATTTAATGGTCTTGCAAAAAGTTTTCAAAATAAAAGCAAAAGGAAGAGGCATCCTAATATGGCCACTAAAGATGTATTTTCATGTCAGGTTCACCAAATGTGTAGAGGGAGAAAACTGCCCTACCGCATACGATTCTCAACTGGATCCATTGGAAAATGAGGTGACCACAAGGGTGTGTTATATTCTCTACACTTAGGGTTTGGGGATAAATGGGTTAACCAAGAATAGTTTAAGTCCAAGGATGAAATGTTTGATGTGTATATTGATTAAGCACCTATGTTTGGGTTTTCTAATATCTAAGCTATGAAGAATGAAATAATAATGCAAGGCCAACAATGATGCAAGCAAGCAAAGACTAACCCTAAAATGATTCTTAATTTTTAATGAGGACTAAGACTCTAATTTTAAATAAAGTAAGCTTTTTATTTTCAACAAGGGTTCAAGAGAATGCACAAACAAATTTGACCTAAAATGCACACTATATACTTTTTTACTTTCAAATGCCTAGAAATAAAATCAAAATATCTTTTCTTTTCTTTATGATCTAGATTTGTAATAGGAATAGATAGAAAGTAAACATCAAACAACATAATAAGTCTATTTGGAGAACTTACTTGATTTGGTGGTTGACCCTAGCTTTGATTTTACATCCACATATATCCAACTTCACAACCTACAAAGCAACTTCACAAACCTAAGAAAAATTAAAGAGCATTTGGGGATTTTATTATGCCACTATGTGACTGAGCTTGGAGGCATAGTAGTCAAGCCCTCTTGGTACTTTTAAATTACCATTTGAAAACAAAAACAATTTTTGACCCTTTTGGAAGTGAACAAGACAAGATGCAATGAAATGAAACAATACAAAAAACAGAGTGCAAACAATAATATTATGAGCTAAATGAAGCATGCAAAAGCAAGTTAAAGGTTTGGGAGTGAAACTTTACACCCAAACCTAAAGGAGCCAAAATCGTGCCCCATAAGGGGAAATCTCAAATACATTGAATTTGAGCCCTATATGGGTAGGGCATGAATTTGCAACAAGAATGCCAAAATGATCTATTAATGTAGAATGAAATGCAAAATGAGTAATTAGAAATCTATGAAAATTAAAAATGTAAGAAAAACCTAGTGGCAGCAAAAGAATAATCAAAAGGATGAAAATCCTCATATATGTTAGACTCCACCTCAGGGATCCAACACTTGTCCACCAAGAATAACAAATCACAAAAGTAGAATAATTTGTCAAAAATGCTTGGAACAACTTAGGAAATTTTCTTAAAAACTTCTTTGCAAAAGTTGTTAGGACAAAAGAGGATCTAATACGTATATTTATAAGAGGTTTGGAGGGAAAAAGGGTGGGACGACAAAGGGAAAAACCCAGGGGAGGGCTTTTAAAAACGTATTTAGCAACTACATGTCATCATATAAAATATCATGGCATACTGTCCTAAACATCCTTAAATGTTCAATTGGGTCCTTTGTTCCCTTATATATAGGTAAAACCAACATTATAAAATGTTTAGGGTAGGGCCTAGAGGCAACAATAGGGTCTAAGGGCTTATTGCACATTTATTTATAGTTGTAGGTGAATATTGGAGGTTGAATCATATCTATTCTTGAGCCCAATTGTTTCACCATTCTTTTCAAGCTTTTCATATTGGTATTGTTGCTTTGTAATGCCCTTAGGTTCCCTAAGGGAAGGTTATAGGTAGAATATTGAAAGGTAACTTGGTTAATTTTGGAGGTATTAATATTGTTATGATATGATTTATGATGTGTGATATCTTGTTGTGGAGGATAACTAACATTTTATGGAATAGAAGAATGAATGTTGAGATTAGCAGAATGAGGAGGAAATTAAGCATAATTATGGGATGCACTACTAGTTAGAGGAACTTGTGGATTTTTTCCAACATTGGTGATTATAGTAGTAGCATATATTAGTTTATGAAATGGATTAGCATGATGTGAATATTTGAACAAAGGATTGGTGTGAATGTTTTTGAGAAATTGTTTTATGATGAGATGTCCTAGCCTCTTCGAGTTGAGCTTATTCATTAATAGCCTTATTCAAGGCATCCCAATGATGATTATATAAATTCTAGATATGACCAAATGATTTAAAGGTGAGGTGTCCATTAGAAACTTTGGTAGGATTAAGGTCCTTGCCAGTTTCTATATTTTCTTCCTCTTCTAGATTAGGATTCTCTCTATCAATATGGTCATCTTCTTAAATAATGTCACTAGATTCTAAAATCCTTTGCTTACTCCTAAAGTTGGGAACCATATGAGAAAGGGAAAGGATAGAGGAGAAAAGGATGATCTAAAAATTAGCGAAAAGCAAAAAAAAAAAAGATTCTTAATATGATTTTAATGTTTTTATTCTAAGTAAACAAATTTAATGGTCTTGCAAAATGTTTTCAAAATAAAAGCAAAAGGAAGATGCATCCTAATATGGCCACTAAAGATGTATTTTCATGTCAGGTTCACCAAATATGTAGAGGGATAAAATTGCCCTACCGCATACGATTCTCAACTAGATCCATTGGAAAATGAGGTGACCACAAGGGTGTGTTATATTCTCTACACTTAGGGTTTGGGGATAAATGGGTTAACCAAGAATGGTTTAAGTCCAAGGATGAAATGTTTGATGTGTATATTTAGTAAGCACCTATGTTTGGGTTTTCTAAGATCTAAGCTATGAAGAATGAAATAATAATGCAAGGCCAACGATGATGAAAGCAAACAAAGACTAACCCTAAAATGATTCTTAATTTTCAATGAGGACTAAGACTCTAATTTTTGATAAAGTAAGATTTTTATTTTCAACAAGGGTTCAAGAGAATGCACAAACAAATTTGACCTAAAATGGACACTATATACTTTTTTACTTTCAAATGCCTAGAAATAAAATCAAAATATCTTTTCTTTTCTTTATGATCTAGATTTGTAATAGGAATAGATATAAAGTAAACATCAAACAACATAATAAGTCTATTTGGAGCACTTACTTGATTTGGTGGTTGACCCTAGCTTTGATTTTACATCCACATATATCCAACTTCACAACCTACAAAGCAACTTCACAAACCTAAGAAAAATTAAAGAGCATTTGGGGATTTTCTTATGCCACTATGTGACTGAGCTTGGAGGCATAGTAGTCAAGCCCTCTTGGTACTTTTAAAAGACCATTTGAAAACAAAAATAATTTTTGACCCTTTTGGAAGTGAACAAGACAAGATGCAATGAAATGAAACAATACAAAAAATAGAGTGCAAACAATAATATTATGGGCTAAATGAAGCATGCAAAAGCAAGTTAAAGGTTTGGGAGTGAAACTTTATACCCAAACCTAAAGGAGCCAAAATCGTGCCCCATAAGGGGAAATCACAAATACGTTGATTTCGAGCCCTATATGGGTAGGGCATGAATTTGCAACAAGAATGCCAAATGATCTATTAATGTAGAATGAAATTCCAAATGAGTAATTAGAAATCTATGAAAATTAAAAATGTAAGAAAAAACCTAGTGACAGCAAAAGAACAATCAAAAGGATGAAGATCCTCATATATGTTAGACTCCTCCTCAAGGATCCAAAACTTGTCCACCAAGAATAACAAATCACAAAAGTAGAATAATTTGTCAAAAATGGTTGGAACAACTTAGCAAATTTTCTTAAAAACTTCTTTGCAAAAGTTGTTAGGACAAAAGAGGATCCAATACGTCTATTAATAAAAGGTTTGTTGGGAAAAAGGGTGGGAAAACAATGGGCAAAACCCACGGAAGGTCTTTTAAAAATGTCTTTAGCAACTACATGTCATCATATAAAATATCATGGCATACTATTCTAAACATCCTTAAATGTTCAATTGGGTCCTTTGTTCCCTTATATATAGGTAAAATCAACATTATAAAATGTTTAGGGTAGGGCCTAGAGGCAACAATAGGGTCTAAGGGCTTATTGCACATTTATTTATAGTTTTCGGTGAAACTTGGAGGTTGAATCATATCTATTCTTGAGCCCAATTGTTTCACCATGCTTTTCAAGATTTTCATATTGGTATTGTTGCTTTGTAATGCCCTTAGGTTCCTTAAGGGAGGGTTATAGGTAGGATATTGAAAGGTAACTTGGTTAATTTTGGAGGTATTAATATTGTTATGATATGATTTATGATGTGTGATATCTTGTTGTGGAGGATAACTAACATTTTATGGAATAGAAGAATGAATGTTGAGATTAGCAGAATGAGGAAGAAATTAAGCATAATTGTGGGATGCACTACTAGTTAGAGGAACTTGTGGATTTTTTCCAACATTGGTGATTATAGTAGTAGCATATATTAGTTTATGAAATGGATTAGCATGATGTGAATATTTGAACAAAGGATTGGTGTGAATGTTTTTATGAGAAATGGTTTTATGATGAGATGTCCTAGCCTCTTCGAGTTGAGATTATTCATTAATAGCCTTATTCAAGGCATCCCAATGATGATTAAATAAATTCTAGATATGACCAAATGATTTAAAGGTGAGGTGTCCATTAGACACTTTGGTAGGATTAAGGTCATTGCCAGTTTCTATATTTTCTTCCTCTTCTAGATTAGGATTCTCTCTATCAATATGGTCATCTTCTTAAATAATGTCACTAGATTCTAAAATCCTTTGCTTACTCCTAAGGTTGGGAACCATATGAGAAAGGGAAAGGATAGAGGAGAAAAGGATGATCTAAAAATTAGCGAAAAACACAAAAAAAAAGATTCTTAATATGCGTTTAATGTTTTTATTCTAAGTAAACAAATTTAATGGTCTTGCAAAAAGTTTTAAAAATAAAAGCAAAAGGAAGAGGCATCCTAATATGGCCACTAAAGATGTATTTTCATGTTAGGTTCACCAAATGTGTAGAGGGAGAAAACTGCCCTACCGGATACGATTCTCAACTAGATCCATTGGAATATGAGGTGACCACAAGGGTGTGTTATATTCTCTACACTTAGGGTTTGGGGATAAATGGGTTAACCAATAATGGTTTAAGTCCAAGGATGAAATGTTTGATGTGTATATTGAGTAAGCACCTATGTTTGGGTTTTCTAATATCTAAGATATGAAGAATGAAATAATAATGCAAGGCCAACAATGATGCAAGCAAGCAAAGACTAACCCTAAAATGATTCTTAATTTTTAATGAGGACTAAGACTCTAATTTTCAATAAAGTAAGCTTTTTATTTTCAACAAGGGTTCAAGAGAATGCACAAACAAATTTGACCTAAAATGCACACTATATACTTTTTTACTTTCAAATGCCTAGAAATAAAATCAAAATATCATTACTTTTCTTTATGATCTAGATTTGTAATAGGAATAGATAGAAAGTAAACATCAAACAACATAATAAGTCTATTTGGATCACTTACTTGATTTGGTGGTTGACCCTAGCTTTGATTTTACATCCACATATATCCAACTTCACAACCTACAAAGCAACTTCACAAACCTAAGAAAAAATAATGAGCATTTGGGGATTTTATTATGCCACTATGTGACTGAGCTTGGAGGCATAGTAGTCAAGCCCTCTTGGTACTTTTAAAAGACCATTTGAAAACAAAAATAATTTTTGACCCTTTTGGAAGTGAACAAGACAAGATGCAATGAAATGAAACAATACAAAAAATAGAGTGCAAACAATAATATTATGGGCTAAATGAAGCATGCAAAAGCAAGTTAAAGGTTTGGGAGTGAAACTTTACACCCAAACCTAAAGGAGCTAAAATCGTGCCCCATAAGGGGAAATCACAAATACGTTGATTTCGAGCCCTATATGGGTAGGGCATGAATTTGCAACAAGAATGCCAAATGATCTATTAATGTAGAATGAAATGCCAAATGAGTAATTAGAAATCTATGAAAATTAAAAATGTAAGAAAAAACCTAGTGACAGCAAAAGAACAATCAAAAGGATGAAGATCCTCATATATGTTAGACTCCTCCTCAAGGATCCAACACTTGTCCACCAAGAATAACAAATCACAAAAGTAGAATAATTTGTCAAAAATGCTTGGAACAACTTAGGAAATTTTCTTAAAAACTTCTTTGCAAAAGTTGTTAGGACAAAAGAGGATCCAATACGTCTATTAATAAAAGGTTTGTTGGGAAAAAGGGTGGGAAAACAATGGGCAAAACCCAGGGAAGGTCTTTTAAAAATGTCTTTAGCAACTACATGTCATCATATAAAATATCATGGCATACTATTCTAAACATCCTTAAATGTTCAATTGGGTCCTTTGTTCCCTTATATATAGGTAAAATCAACATTATAAAATGTTTAGGGTAGAGCCTAGAGGCAACAATAGGGTCTAAGGGCTTATTGCACATTTATTTATAGTTTTAGGTGAAACTTGGCGGTTGAATCATATCTATTATTGAGCCCAATTGTTTCAGAATGCTTTTCAAGCTTTTCATATTGGTATTGTTGCTTTGTAATGCCCTTAGGTTCCCTAAGGGAGGGTTATAGGTAGGATATTGAAAGGTAACTTGGTTAATTTTGGAGGTATTAATATTGTTATGATATAATTTATGATGTGTGATATCTTGTTGTGGAGGATAACTAACATTTTATGGAATAGAAGAATGAATGTTGAGATTAGCAGAATGAGGAAGAAATTATTGTGAGATGCACTACTAGTTAGAGGAACTTGTGGATTTTTTCCAACATTGGTGATTATAGTAGTAGCATATATTAGTTTATGAAATGGATTAGCATGATGTGAATATTTGAACAAAGGATTGGTGTGAATGTTTTTATGAGAAATGGTTTTATGATGAGATGTCCTAGCCTCTTCGAGTTGAGATTATTCATTAATAGCCTTATTCAAGGCATCCCAATGATGATTAAATAAATTCTAGATATGACCAAATGATTTAAAGGTGAGGTGTCCATTAGACACTTTGGTAGGATTAAGGTCATTGCCAGTTTCTATATTTTCTTCCTCTTCTAGATTAGGATTCTCTCTATCAATATGGTCATCTTCTTAAATAATGTCACTAGATTCTAAAATCCTTTGCTTACTCCTAAGGTTGGGAACCATATGAGAAATGGAAAGGATAGAGGAGAAAAGGATGATCTAAAAATTAGCGAAAAACACAAAAAAAATGATTCTTAATATGCGTTTAATGTTTTTATTCTTAGTAAACAAATTTAATGGTCTTGCGAAAAGTTTTCAAAATAAAAGCAAAAGGAAGAGGCATCCTAATATGGCCACTAAAGATGTATTTTCATGTCAGGTTCACCAAATGTGTAGAGGGAGAAAACTGCCCTACCGCATACGATTCTCAACTGGATCCATTGGAAAATGAGGTGACCACAAGGGTGTGTTATATTCTCTACACTTAGGGTTTGGGGATAAATGGGTTAACCAAGAATGGTTTAAGTCCAAGGATGAAATGTTTGATGTGTATATTGAGTAAGCACCTATGTTTGGGTTTTCTAATATCTAAGCTATGAAGAATGAAATAATAATGCAAGGCCAACAATGATGCAAGCAAGCAAAGACTAACCCTAAAATGATTCTTAATTTTTAATGAGGACTAAGACTCTAATTTTAAATAAAGTAAGCTTTTTATTTTCAACAAGGGTTCAAGAGAATGCACAAACAAATTTGATCTAAAATGCACACTATATACTTTTTTACTTTCAAATGCCTAGAAATAAAATCAAAATATATTTTCTTTTCTTTATGATCTAGATTTGTAATAGGAATAGATAGAAAGTAAACATCAAACAACATAATAAGTCTATTTGTAGCACTTACTTGATTTGGTAGTTGACCCTAGCTTTGATTTTACATCCACATATATCCAACTTCACAACCTACAAAGCAACTTCACAAACCTAAGAAAAATTAAAGAGCATTTGGGGATTTTCTTATGCCACTATGTGACTGAGCTTGGAGGCATAGTAGTCAAGCCCTCTTGGTACTTTTAAATTACCATTTGAAAAAAAAAACAATTTTTGACCCTTTTGGAAGTGAACAAGACAAGATGCAATGAAATGAAACAACACAAAAAAAAAGTGCAAACAATAATATTATGAGCTAAATGAAGCATGCAAAAGCAAGTTAAAGGTTTGGGAGTGAAACTTTACACCCAAACCTAAAGGAGCCAAAATCGTGCCCCATAAGGGGAAATCTCAAATACATTGAATTTGAGCCCTATATGGGTAGGGCATGAATTTGCAACAAGAATGCCAAAATGATCCATTAATGTAGAATGAAATGCAAAATGAGTAATTAGAAATCTATGAAAATTAAAAATGTAAGAAAAAACCTAGTGGCAGCAAAAGAATAATAAAAAGGATGAAAATCCTCATATATGTTAGACTCAACCTCAGGGATCCAACACTTGTCCACCAAGAATAACAAATCACAAAAGTAGAATAATTTGTCAAAAATGCTTGGAACAACTTAGGAAATTTTCTTAAAAACTTCTTTGCAAAAGTTGTTAGGACAAAAGAGGATCCAATACGTATATTTATAAGAGGTTTGGAGGGAAAAAGGGTGGGACAAAAAAGGGCAAAACCCAGGGGAGGGCTTTTAAAAACGTATTTAGCAACTACATGTCATCATATAAAATATCATGGCATACTGTCCTAAACATCCTTAAATGTTCAATTGGGTCCTTTGTTCCCTTATATATAGGTAAAACCAACATTATAAAATGTTTAGGGTAGGGCCTAGAGGCAACAATAGGGTCTAAGGGCTTATTGCACATTTATTTATAGTTGTAGGTGAATCTTGGAGGTTGAATCATATCTATTCTTGAGCCCAATTGTTTCACCATTCTTTTCAAGCTTTTCATATTGGTATTGTTGCTTTGTAATGCCCTTAGGTTCCCTAAGGGAGGGTTATAGGTAGGATATTGAAAGGTAACTTGGTTAATTTTGGAGGTATTAATATTGTTATGATATGATTTATGATGTGTGATATCTTGTTGTGGAGGATAACTAACATTTTATGGAATAGAAGAATGAATGTTGAGATTAGCGAGAATGAGGAGGAAATTAAGCATAATCATGAGATGCACCACTAGTTAAAGGAACTTGTGGATTTTTTTCCAACATTGGTGATTATAGTAGTAGCATATATTAGTTTATGAAATGGATTAGCATGATGTGAATATTTGAACAAAGGATTGGTGTGAATGTTTTTGAGAAATGGTTTTATGATGAGATGTCCTAGCCTCTTCGAGTTGAGCTTATTCATTAATAGCCTTATTCAAGGCATCCCAATGATGATTAAATAAATTCTAGATATGACCAAATGATTTAAAGGTGAGGTGTCCATTAGAAACTTTGGTAGGATTAAGGTCATTGCCAGTTTCTATATTTTCTTCCTCTTCTAGATTAGGATTCTCTCTATCAATATGGTCATCTTCTTAAATAATGTCACTAGATTCTAAAATCCTTTGCTTACTCCTAAATTTGGGAACCATATGAGAAAGGGAAAGGATAGAGGAGAAAAGGATGATCTAAAAATTAGCGAAAAGCAGAAAAAAAAAGATTCTTAATATGATTTTAATGTTTTTATTCTAAGTAAACAAATTTAATGGTCTTGCAAAAAATTTTCAAAATAAAAGCAAAAGGAAGATGCATCCTAATATGGCCACTAAAGATGTATTTTCATGTCAGGTTCACCAAATATGTAGAGGGAGAAAATTGCCCTACCACATACGATTCTCAACTAGATCCATTGGAAAATGAGGTGACCACAAGGGTGTGTTATATTCTCTACACTTAGGGTTTGGGGATAAATGGGTTAACCAAGAATTTTTTAAGTCCAAGGATGAAATGTTTGATGTGTATATTGAGTAAGCACCTATGTTTGGGTTTTCTAAGATCTAAGCTATGAAGAATGAAATAATAATGCAATGCCAACGATGATGAAAGCAAACAAAGACTAACCCTAAAATGATTCTTAATTTTCAATGAGGACTAAGACTCTAATTTTCGATAAAGTAAGCTTTTTATTTTCAACAAGGGTTCAAGAGAATGCACAAACAAATTTGACCTAAAATGGACACTATATACTTTTTTACTTTCAAATGCCTAGAAATAAAATCAAAATATCATTTCTTTTCTTTATGATCTAGATTTGTAATAGGAATAGATAGAAAGTAAACATCAAACAACATAATAAGCCTATTTGGAGCACTTACTTGATTTGGTGGTTGACCCTAGCTTTGATTTTACATCCAGATATATCCAACTTCACAACCTACAAAGCAACTTCACAAACCTAAGAAAAATTAAAGAGCATTTGGGGATTTTCTTATGCCACTATGTGACTGAGCTTGGAGGCATAGTAGTCAAGCCCTCTTGGTACTTTTAAAAGACAATTTGAAAAAAAAAAAAAATTTGACCCTTTTGGAAGTGAACAAGACAAGATGCAATGAAATGAAACAATACAAAAAATAGAGTGCAAACAATAATATTATGGGCTAAATGAAGCATGCAAAAGCAAGTTAAAGGTTTGGGAGTGAAACTTTACACCCAAACCTAAAGGAGCCAAAATCGTGCCCCATAAGGGGAAATCACAAATACGTTGATTTCGAGCCCTATATGGGTAGGGCATGAATTTGCAACAAGAATGCCAAATGATCTATTAATGTAGAATGAAATGCTAAATGAGTAATTAGAAATCTATGAAAATTAAAAATGTAAGAAAAAACCTAGTGACAGCAAAAGAACAATCAAAAGGATGAAGATCCTCATATATGTTAGACTCCTCCTCAAGGATCCAACACTTGTCCACCAAGAATAACAAATCACAAAAGTAGAATAATTTGTCAAAAATGCTTGGAACAACTTAGGAAATTTTCTTAAAAACTTCTTTGCAAAAGTTGTTAGGACAAAAGAGGATCCAATATGTCTATTAATAAAAGGTTTGTTGGGAAAAAGGGTGGGAAAACAATGGGCAAAACCCAGGGAAGGTCTTTCAAAAATGTCTTTATAAACTACATGTCATCATATAAAATATGATGGCATACTATTCTAAACATCCTTAAATGTTCAATTGGGTCCTTTGTTCCCTTATATATAGGTAAAATCAACATTATAAAATGTTTAGGGTAGGGCCTAGAGGCAACAATAGGGTATAAGGGCTTATTGCACATTTATTTATAGTTGTCGGTGAAACTTGGAGGTTGAATCATATCTATTCTTGAGCCCAATTGTTTCACCATGCTTTTCAAGCTTTTCATATTGGTATTGTTGCTTTGTAATGCCCTTAGGTTCCCTAAGGGAGGGTTATAGGTAGGATATTGAAAGGTAACTTGGTTAATTTTGGAGGTATTAATATTGTTATGATATGATTTATGATGTGTGATATCTTGTTGTGGAGGATAACTAACATTTTATGGAATAGAAGAATGAATGTTGAGATTAGCAGAATGAGGAAGAAATTAAGCATAATTGTGGGATGCACTACTAGTTAGAGGAACTTGTGGATTTTTTCCAACATTGGTGATTATAGTAGTAGCATATATTAGTTTATGAAATGGATTAGCATGATGTGAATATTTGAACAAAGGATTGGTGTGAATGTTTTTATGAGAAATGGTTTTATGATGAGATGTCCTAGCCTCTTCGAGTTGAGATTATTCATTAATAGCCTTATTCAAGGCATCCCAATGATGATTAAATAAATTCTAGATATGACCAAATGATTTAAAGGTGAGGTGTCCATTAGACACTTTGGTAGGATTAAGGTCATTGCCAGTTTCTATATTTTCTTCCTCTTCTAGATTAGGATTCTCTCTATCAATATGGTCATCTTCTTAAATAATGTCACTAGATTCTAAAATCCTTTGCTTACTCCTAAGGTTGGGAACCATATGAGAAAGGGAAAGGATAGAGGAGAAAAGGATGATCTAAAAATTAGCGAAAAACACAAAAAAAAAATTTCTTAATATGTGTTTAATGTTTTTATTCTAAGTAAACAAATTTAATGGTCTTGCGAAAAGTTTTCAAAATAAAAGCAAAAGGAAGAGGCATCCTAATATGGCCACTAAAGATGTATTTTCATGTCAGGTTCACGAAATGTGTAGAGGGAGAAAACTTCCCTACCGCATACGATTCTCAACTGGATCCATTGGAAAATGAGGTGACCACAAGGGTGTGTTATATTCTCTACACTTAGGGTTTGGGGATAAATGGGTTAACCAAGAATGGTTTAAGTCCAAGGATGAAATGTTTGATGTGTATATTGAGTAAGCACCTATGTTTGGGTTTTCTAATATCTAAGCTATGAAGAATGAAATAATAATGCAAGGCCAACAATGATGCAAGCAAGCAAAGACTAACCCTAAAATGATTCTTAATTTTTAATGAGGACTAAGACTCTAATTTTCAATAAAGTAAGCTTTTTATTTTCAACAAGGGTTCAAGAGAATGCACAAACAAATTTGACCTAAAATGCACACTATATACTTTTTTACTTTCAAATGCCTAGAAATAAAATCAAAATATCTTTTATTTTCTTTATGATCTAGATTTGTAATAGGAATAGATAGAAAGTAAACATCAAACAACATAATAAGTCTATTTGGATCACTTACTTGATTTGGTGGTTGACCCTAGCTTTGATTTTACATCCAGATATATCCAACTTCACAACCTACAAAGCAACTTCACAAACCTAAGAAAAATTAAAGAGCATTTGGGGATTTTCTTATGCCACTATGTGACTGAGCTTGGAGGCATAGTAGTCAAGCCCTCTTGGTACTTTTAAATTACAATTTGAAAACAAAAACAATTTTTGACCCTTTTGGAAGTGAACAAGACAAGATGCAATGAAATGAAACAATACAAAAAACAGAGTGCAAACAATAATATTATGAGCTAAATGAAGCACGCAAAAGCAAGTTAAAGGTTTGGGAGTGAAACTTTACACCCAAAACTAAAGGAGCCAAAATCGTGCCCCATAAGGGGAAATCTCAAATACATTGAATTTGAGCCCTATATGGGTAGGGCATGAATTTGCAACAAGAATGCCAAAATGATCTATTAATGTAGAATGAAATGCAAAATGAGTAATTAGAAATCTATGAAAATTAAAAATGTAAGAAAAAACCTAGTGGCAACAAAAGAATAATCAAAAGGATGAAAATCCTCATATATGTTAGACTCCACCTCAGGGATCCAACACTTGTCCACCAAGAATAACAAATCACAAAAGTAGAATAATTTGTCAAAAATGCTTGGAACAACTTGGGAAATTTTCTTAAAAACTTCTTTGCAAAAGTTTTTAGGACAAAAGAGGATCCAATACGTATATTTATAAGAGGTTTGGAGGGAAAAAGGGTGGGACAACAAAGGGCAAAACCCAGGGGAGGGCTTTTAAAAACGGATTTAGCAACTACATGTCATCATATAAAATATCATGGCATACTGTCCTAAACATCCTTAAATGTTCAATTGGGTCCTTTGTTCCCTTATATATAGGTAAAACCAACATTATAAAATGTTTAGGGTAGGGCCTAGAGGCAAAAATAGGGTCTAAGGGCTTATTGCACATTTATTTATAGTTGTAGGTGAATCTTGGAGGTTGAATCATATCTATTCTTGAGAAATGGTTTTATGATGAGATGTCCTAGCCTCTTCGAGTTCATCTTATTCATTAATAGCATTATTCAAGGCATCCCAATAATGATTAAATAAATTCTAGATATGATCAAATGATTTAAAGGTGAGGTGTCCATTAGACCCTTTGGTAGGATTAAGGTCATTACCAGTTTCTATATTTTTTTCCTCTTCTAGATTAGGATTCTCTCTATCAATATGGTCATCTTCTTAAATAATGTCACTAGATTCTAAAATCCTTTGCTTACTCCTAAGGTTGGGAACCATATGAGAAAGGGAAAGGATAGAGGAGAAAAGTATGATCTAAAAATTAGCGAAAAACTCAAAAAAAAAATTCTTAATATGCTTTTAATGTTTTTATTCTAAGTAAACAAATTTAATGGTCTTGCAAAAAGTTTTCAAAATAAAATCAAAAGGAAGAGGCATCCTAATATGGCCACTAAAGATGTATTTTCATGTCAGGTTCACCAAATATGTAGAGGGAGAAAATTTCCCTACCGCATACGATTCTCAACTGGATCCATTGGAAAATGAGGTGACCACAAGGGTGTGTTATATTATCTACACTTAGGGTTTGGGGATCAAGGGGTTAACCAAGAATGGTTTAAGTCCAAGGATGAAATGTTTGATGTGTATATTGAGTAAGCACCTATGTTTGGGTTTTCTAAGATCTAAGCTATGAAGAATGAAATAATAATGCAAGGCCAACAATGATGCAAGCAAACAAAGACTAACCCTGAAATGATTCTTAATTTTCAATGAGGACTAAGACTCTAATTTTCAATAAAGTAAGTTTTTTATTTTCAACAAGGGTTCAAGAGAATACACAAACAAATTTGACCTAAAATGCATACTATATACTTTTTTACTTTCAAATGCCTAGAAATAAAATCAAAATATCTTTTCTTTTCTTTATGATCTAGATTTGTAATAGGAATAGATAGAAAGTAAACATCAAACAACATAATAAGTCTATTTGGAGCACTTACTTGATTTGGTGGTTGACCCTAGCTTTGATTTTACATCCACATATATCCAACTTCACAACTACAAAGCAACGTCACAAACCTAAGAAAAATTAATGAGCATTTAGGGATTTTCTTATGCCACTATGTGACTGAGTTTGGAGGCATAGTAGTCAAGCCCTCTTGGTAATTTTAAATGACCATTTGAAAACAAAAACAATTTTTGACCCTTTTGGAAGTGAACAAGACAAGATGCAATGAAATGAAACAATACAAAAAATAGAGTGCAAACAATAATATTATGAGCTAAATGAAGCATTCAAAAGCAAGTTAAAGGTTTGGGAATGAAACTTTACACCCAAACCTAAAGGAGCCAAAATCGTGTCCCATAAGGGGAAATCACAAATACATTGAATTCAAGCCCTATATGGGTAGGGCATGAATTTGCAACAAGAATGCCAAAATGCTCTATTAATGTAGAATGAAATGCAAAATGAGTAATTAGAAATCTATGAAAATTAAAAATGTAAGAAAAAACCTAGTGGCAGCAAAAGAACAATCAAAAGGATGAAGATCCTCATATATGTTAGACTCCTCCTCAAGGATCCAACACTTGTCCACCAAGAATAACAAATCACAAAAGTAGAATAATTTGTCAAAAATGCTTGGAACAACTTAGGAAATTTTCTTAAAAACTTCTTTGCAAAAGTTGTTAGGACAAAAGAGGATCCAATACGTCTATTAATAAAAGGTTTGTTGGGAAAAAGTGTGGGAAAACAATGGGCAAAACCCAGGGAAGGTCTTTTAAAAATGTCTTTAGCAACTACATGTCATCATATAAAATATGATGGCATACTATTCTAAACATCCTTAAATGTTCAATTGGGTCCTTTGTTCCCTTATATATAGGTAAAATCAACATTATAAAATGTTTAGGGTAGCGCCTAGAGGCAAAAATAGGGTCTAAGGGCTTATTGCACATTTATTTATAGTTGTAGATGAAACTTGGAGGTTGAATCATATCTATTCTTGAGCCCAATTGTTTCACCATGCTTTTCAAGCTTTTCATATTGGTATTGTTGCTTTGTAATGCCCTTAGGTTCCCTAAGGGAGGGTTATAGGTAGGATATTGAAATGTAACTTGGTTAATTTTGGAGGTATTAATATTGTTATGATATGATTTATGATGTGTGATATCTTGTTGTGGAAGATAACTAACATTTTATGGAATAGAAGAATGAATGTTGAGATTAGCAGAATGAGGAGGAAATTAAGCATAATTGTGGGATGCACTACTAGTTAGAGGAACTTGTGGATTTTTTCCAACATTGGTGATTATAGTAGTAGCATATATTAGTTTATGAAATGGATTAGCATGATGTGAATATTTGAACAAAGGATTGGTGTGAATATTTTTATGAGAAATGGTTTTATGATGAGATGTCCTAGCCTCTTCGAGTTGAGCTTATTCATTAATAGCCTTATTCAAGGCATCCCAATGATGATTAAATAAATTCTAGATATGACCAAATGATTTAAAGGTGAGGTGTCCATTAGACACTTTGGTAGGATTAATGTCATTGCCAGTTTCTATATTTTCTTCCTCTTCTAGATTAGGATTCTCTCTATCAATATGGTCATCTTCTTAAATAGTGTCACTAGATTCTACAATCCTTTGCTTACTCCTAAGGTTGGGAACCATATGAGAAAGGGAAAGGATAGAGGAGAAAAGGATGATCTAAAAATTAGCGAAAAACACAAAAAAAAAAAATTCTTAATATGCTTTTAATGTTTTTATTCTAAGTAAACAAATTTAATGGTCTTGCAAAAAGTTTTCAAAATAAAATCAAAA
This sequence comes from Wollemia nobilis, assembly GCA_028583015.1. Classification (NCBI taxonomy): domain Eukaryota; kingdom Viridiplantae; phylum Streptophyta; class Pinopsida; order Araucariales; family Araucariaceae; genus Wollemia; species Wollemia nobilis. The sequence goes on from JAQPPZ010002399.1 coordinate 4,602,440, forward strand.
GGAAGAGGCATCCTAATATGGCCACTAAAGATGTATTTTCATGTCAGGTTCACCAAATATGTAGAGGGAGAAAACTACCCTACCGCATACGATTCTCAACTGGATCCATTGGAAAATGATGTGACCACAAGGGTGTGTTATATTGTCTACACTTAGGGTTTGGGGATCAAGGGGTTAACCAAGAATGGTTTAAGTCCAAGGATGAAATTTTTGATGTGTATATTGAGTAAGCACCTATGTTTGGGTTTTCTAAGATCTAAGCTATGAAGAATGAAATAATAATGCAAGGCCAACGATGATGAAAGCAAACAAAGACTAACCCTAAAATGATTCTTAATTTTCAATGAGGACTAAGACTCTAATTTTTGATAAAGTAAGATTTTTATTTTCAACAAGGGTTCAAGAGAATGCACAAACAAATTTGACCTAAAATGGACACTATATACTTTTTTACTTTCAAATGCCTAGAAATAAAATCAAAATATCTTTTCTTTTCTTTATGATCTAGATTTGTAATAGGAATAGATATAAAGTAAACATCAAACAACATAATAAGTCTATTTGGAGCACTTACTTGATTTGGTGGTTGACCCTAGCTTTGATTTTACATCCACATATATCCAACTTCACAACCTACAAAGCAACTTCACAAACCTAAGAAAAATTAAAGAGCATTTGGGGATTTTCTTATGCCACTATGTGACTGAGCTTGGAGGCATAGTAGTCAAGCCCTCTTGGTACTTTTAAAAGACCATTTGAAAACAAAAATAATTTTTGACCCTTTTGGAAGTGAACAAGACAAGATGCAATGAAATGAAACAATACAAAAAATAGAGTGCAAACAATAATATTATGAGCTAAATGAAGCATGCAAAAGCAAGTTAAAGGTTTGGGAGTGAAACTTTACACCCAAACCTAAAGGAGCCAAAATCGTGCCCCATAATGGGAAATCACAAATACGTTGATTTCGAGCCCTATATGGGTAGGGCATGAATTTGCAACAAGAATGCCAAAATGATCTATTAATGTAGAATGAAATGCCAAATGAGTAATTAGAAATCTATGAAAATTAAAAATGTAAGAAAAAACCTAGTGACAGCAAAAGAACAATCAAAAGGATGAAGATCCTCATATATGTTAGACTCCTCCTCAAGGATCCAACACTTGTCCACCAAGAATAACAAATCACAAAAGTAGAATAATTTGTCAAAAATGCTTGGAACAACTTAGGAAATTTTCTTAAAAACTTCTTTGCAAAAGTTGTTAGGACAAAAGAGGATCCAATACGTCTATTAATAAAAGGTTTGTTGGGAAAAAGGGTGGGAAAACAATGGGCAAAACCCAGGGAAGGTCTTTTAAAAATGTCTTTAGCAACTACATGTCATCATATAAAATATCATGGCATACTGTCCTAAACATCCTTAAATGTTCAATTGGGTCCTTTGTTCCCTTATATATAGGTAAAACCAACATTATAAAATGTTTAGGGTAGGGCCTAGAGGCAACAATAGGGTCTAAGGGCTTATTGCATATTTATTTATAGTTGTAGGTGAAACTTGGAGGTTGAATCATTTCTATTCTTGAGCCCAATTGTTTCACCATGATTTTCAAGTTTTTCATATTAGTATTGTTGCTTTGTAATGCCTTTAGGTTCACTAAGTGAGGGTTATAGGTAGGATATTGAAAGGTAACTTGGTTAATTTTGGAGGTATTAATATTGTTATGATATGATTTATGATGTGTGATATCTTGTTGTGGAGGATAACTAACATTTTATGGAATAGAAGAATGAATGTTGAGATTAGCAGAATGAGGAGGAAATTAAGCATAATTGTGGGATGCACTACTAGTTAGAGGAACTTGTGGATTTTTTCCAACATTGGTGATTATAGTAGTAGCATATATTAGTTTATGAAATGGATTAGCATGATGTGAATATTTGAACAAAGGATTGGTGTGAATGTTTTTATGAGAAATGGTTTTATGATGAGATGTCCTAGCCTCTTCGAGTTCATCTTATTCATTAATAGCCTTATTCAAGGCATCCTAATAATGATTAAATAAATTCTAGATATGATCAAATGATTTAAAGGTGAGGTGTCCATTAGACCCTTTCGTAGGATTAAGGTCATTACCAGTTTCTATATTTTTTTCCTCTTCTAGATTAGGATTCTCTCTATCAATATGGTCATCTTCTTAAATAATGTCACTAGATTCTAAAATCCTTTTCTTACTCCTAAGGTTGGGAACCATATGAGAAAGGGAAAGGATAGAGGAGAAAAGGATTACCTAAAAATTAGCGAAAAACACAAAAAAAAAATTATTAATATGATTTTAATGTTTTTATTCTAAGTAAACAAATTTAATGGTCTTGCAAAAAGTTTTCAAAATAAAAGCAAAAGAAAGAGGCATCCTAATATGGCCACTAAAGATGTATTTTCATGTCAGGTTCACCAAATATGTAGAGGGAGAAAACTGCCCTACCGAATACCATTCTCAACTGGATCCATTGGAAAATGAGGTGACCACAAGGGTGTGTTATATTATCTACACTTAGGGTTTGGGGATCAAGGGGTTAACCAAGAATGGTTTAAGTCCAAGGATGAAATGTTTGATGTGTATATTGAGTAAGCACCTATGCTTGGGTTTTCTAAGATCTAAGCTATGAAGAATGAAATAATAATGCAAATCCAACAATGATGCAAGCAAACAAAGACTAACCCTAAAATGATTCTTAATTTTCAATGAGGACTAAGACTCTAATTTTCAATAAAGTAAGTTTTTTATTTTCAACAAGGGTTCAAGAGAATGCACAAACAAATTTGACCTAAAATGCACACTATATACTTTTTTACTTTCAAATGCCTAGAAATAAAATCAAAATATCTTTTCTTTTCTTTATGATCTAGATTTGTAATAGGAATAGATAGAAAGTAAACATCAAACAACATAATAAGTCTATTTGGAGCACTTACTTGATTTGGTGGTTGACCCTAGCTTTGATTTTACATCCACATATATCCAACTTCACAACCTACAAAGCAACTTCACAAACCTAAGAAAAATTAATGAGCATTTGGGGATTTTCTTATGCCACTATGTGATTGAGTTTGGAGGCATAGTAGTCAAGCCCTCTTGGTACTTTTAAATGACCATTTGAAAACAAAAACAATTTTTGACCCTTTTGGAAGTGAACAAGACAAGATGCAATGAAATGAAACAATACAAAAAATAATATTATGAGCTAAATGAAGCATGCAAAAGCAAGTTAAAGGTTTGGGAATGAAACTTTACACCCAAACCTAAAGGAGCCAAAATCGTGTCCCATAAGGGGAAATCACAAATACATTGAATTCGAGCCCTATATGGGTAGGGCATGAATTTGCAACAAGAATGCCAAAATGATCTATTAATGTAGAATGAAATGCAAAATGAGTAATTAGAAATCTATGAAAATTAAAAATGTAAGAAAAAACCTAGTGGAAGCAAAAGAACAATCAAAAGGATGAAGATCCTCATAGATGTTAGACTCCTTCTCAAGGCTCAAACACTTGTCCACCAAGAATAAAAAATCACAAAAGTAGAATAATTTGTCAAAAATGCTTGGAACAACTTAGGAAATTTTCTTAAAAACTTCTTTGCAAAAGTTGTAAGGACAAAAGAGGAGAAATGGTTTTATGATGAGATGTCCTAGCCTCTTCGAGTTCATCTTATTCATTAATAGCCTTATTCAAGGCATCCCAATAATGATTAAATAAATTCTAGATATGATCAAATGATTTAAAGGTGAGGTGTCCATTAGACCCTTTGGTAGGATAAAGGTCATTACCAGTTTCTATATTTTTTTCCTCTTCTAGATTAGGATTCTCTCTATCAATATGGTCATCTTCTTAAATAATGTCACTAGATTCTAAAATCCTTTGCTTACTCCTAAAGTTGGGAACCATATGAGAAAGGGAAAGGATAGAGGAGAAAAGGATGATCTAAAAATTAGCGAAAAACACAAAAAAAAAGATTCTTAATATGCTTTTAATGTTTTTATTCTAAGTAAAAAAATTTAATGGTCTTGCAAAAATTTTTCAAAATAAAAGCAAAAGGAAGAGGCATCCTAATATGGCCACTAAAGATGTATTTTCATGTTAGGTTCACCAAATCTTTAGAGGGAGAAAACTGCCCTACCGCATACGATTCTCAACTGGATCCATTGGAAAATGAGGTGACAACAAGGGTGTGTTATATTCTCTACACTTAGGGTTTGGGGATAAATGGGTTAACCAAGAATGGTTTAAGTCCAAGGATGAAATGTTTGATGTGTATATTGAGTAAGCACCTATGTTTGGGTTTTCCAAGATCTAAGCTATGAAGAATGAAATAATAATGCAAGGCCAACGATGATGAAAGCAAACAAAGACTAACCCTAAAATGATTCTTAATTTTCAATGAGGACTAAGACTCTAATTTTCAATAAAGTAAGCTTTTTATTTTCAACAAGGGTTCAAGAGAATGCACAAACAAATTTGACCTAAAATGGACACTATATACTTTTTTACTTTCAAATGCCTAGAAATAAAATCAAAATATCATTTCTTTTCTTTATGATCTAGATTTGTAATAGGAATAGATAGAAAGTAAACATCAAACAACATAATAAGCCTATTTGGAGCACTTACTTGATTTGGTGGTTGACCCTAGCTTTGATTTTACATCCAGATATATCCAACTTCACAACCTACAAAGCAACTTCACAAACCTAAGAAAAATTAAAGAGCATTTGGGGATTTTCTTATGCCACTATGTGACTGAGCTTGGAGGCATAGTAGTCAAGCCCTCTTGGTACTTTTAAAAGACAATTTGAAAAAAAAAAAAATTTTGACCCTTTTGGAAGTGAACAAGACAAGATGCAATGAAATGAAACAATACAAAAAATAGAGTGCAAACAATAATATTATGGGCTAAATGAAGCATGCAAAAGCAAGTTAAAGGTTTGGGAGTGAAACTTTACACCCAAACCTAAAGGATCCAAAATCGTGCCCCATAAGGGGAAATCACAAATACGTTGATTTCGAGCCCTATATGGGTAGGGCATGAATTTGCAACAAGAATGCCAAATGATCTATTAATGTAGAATGAAATGCTAAATGAGTAATTAGAAATCTATGAAAATTAAAAATGTAAGAAAAAACCTAGTGACAGCAAAAGAACAATCAAAAGGATGAAGATCCTCATATATGTTAGACTCCTCCTCAAGGATCCAACACTTGTCCACCAAGAATAACAAATCACAAAAGTAGAATAATTTGTCAAAAATGCTTGGAACAACTTAGGAAATTTTCTTAAAAACTTCTTTGCAAAAGTTGTTAGGACAAAAGAGGATCCAATATGTCTATTAATAAAATGTTTGTTGGGAAAAAGGGTGGGAAAACAATGGGCAAAACCCAGGGAAGGTCTTTCAAAAATGTCTTTAGAAACTACATGTCATCATATAAAATATGATGGCATACTATTCTAAACATCCTTAAATGTTCAATTGGGTCCTTTGTTCCCTTATATATAGGTAAAATCAACATTATAAAATGTTTAGGGTAGGGCCTAGAGGCAACAATAGGGTCTAAGGGCTTATGGCACATTTATTTATAGTTGTCGGTGAAACTTGGAGGTTGAATCATATCTATTCTTGAGCCCAATTGTTTCACCATGCTTTTCAAGCTTGTCATATTGGTATTGTTGCTTTGTAATGCCCTTAGGTTCCCTAAGGGAGGGTTATAGGTAGGATATTGAAAGGTAACTTGGTTAATTTTGGAGGTATTAATATTGTTATGATATGATTTATGATGTGTGATATCTTGTTGTGGAGGATAACTAACATTTTATGGAATAGAAGAATGAATGTTGAGATTAGCAGAATGAGGAAGAAATTAAGCATAATTGTGGGATGCACTACTAGTTAGAGGAACTTGTGGATTTTTTCCAACATTGGTGATTATAGTAGTAGCATATATTAGTTTATGAAATGGATTAGCATGATGTGAATATTTGAACAAAGGATTGGTGTGAATGTTTTTATGAGAAATGGTTTTATGATGAGATGTCCTAGCCTCTTCGAGTTGAGATTATTCATTAATAGCCTTATTCAAGGCATCCCAATGATGATTAAATAAATTCTAGATATGACCAAATGATTTAAAGGTGAGGTGTCCATTAGACACTTTGGTAGGATTAAGGTCATTGCCAGTTTCTATATTTTCTTCCTCTTCTAGATTAGGATTCTCTCTATCAATATGGTCATCTTCTTAAATAATGTCACTAGATTCTAAAATCCTTTACTTACTCCTAAGGTTGGGAACCATATGAGAAAGGGAAAGGATAGAGGAGAAAAGGATGATCTAAAAATTAGCGAAAAACACAAAAAAAAAAAATTCTTAATATGTGTTTAATGTTTTTATTCTAAGTAAACAAATTTAATGGTCTTGCGAAAAGTTTTCAAAATAAAAGCAAAAGGAAGAGGCATCCTAATATGGCCACTAAAGATGTATTTTCATGTCAGGTTCACGAAATGTGTAGAGGGAGAAAACTTCCCTACCGCATACGATTCTCAACTGGATCCATTGGAAAATGAGGTGACCACAAGGGTGTGTTATATTCTCTACACTTAGGGTTTGGGGATAAATGGGTTAACCAAGAATGGTTTAAGTCCAAGGATGAAATGTTTGATGTGTATATTGAGTAAGCACCTATGTTTGGGTTTTCTAATATCTAAGCTATGAAGAATGAAATAATAATGCAAGGCCAACAATGATGCAAGCAAGCAAAGACTAACCCTAAAATGATTCTTAATTTTTAATGAGGACTAAGACTCTAATTTTCAATAAAGTAAGCTTTTTATTTTCAACAAGGGTTCAAGAGAATGCACAAACAAATTTGACCTAAAATGCACACTATATACTTTTTTACTTTCAAATGCCTAGAAATAAAATCAAAATATCTTTTATTTTCTTTATGATCTAGATTTGTAATAGGAATAGATAGAAAGTAAACATCAAACAACATAATAAGTCTATTTGGATCACTTACTTGATTTGGTGGTTGACCCTAGCTTTGATTTTACATCCAGATATATCCAACTTCACAACCTACAAAGCAACTTCACAAACCTAAGAAAAATTAAAGAGCATTTGGGGATTTTCTTATGCCACTATGTGACTGAGCTTGGAGGCATAGTAGTCAAGCCCTCTTGGTACTTTTAAATTACAATTTGAAAACAAAAACAATTTTTGACCCTTTTGGAAGTGAACAAGACAAGATGCAATGAAATGAAACAATACAAAAAACAGAGTGCAAACAATAATATTATGAGCTAAATGAAGCACGCAAAAGCAAGTTAAAGGTTTGGGAGTGAAACTTTACACCCAAAACTAAAGGAGCCAAAATCGTGCCCCATAAGGGGAAATCTCAAATACATTGAATTTGAGCCCTATATGGGTAGGGCATGAATTTGCAACAAGAATGCCAAAATGATCTATTAATGTAGAATGAAATGCAAAATGAGTAATTAGAAATCTATGAAAATTAAAAATGTAAGAAAAAACCTAGTGGCAACAAAAGAATAATCAAAAGGATGAAAATCCTCATATATGTTAGACTCCACCTCAGGGATCCAACACTTGTCCACCAAGAATAACAAATCACAAAAGTAGAATAATTTGTCAAAAATGCTTGGAACAACTTAGGAAATTTTCTTAAAAACTTCTTTGCAAAAGTTTTTAGGACAAAAGAGGATCCAATACGTATATTTATAAGAGGTTTGGAGGGAAAAAGGGTGGGACAACAAAGGGCAAAACCCAGGGGAGGGCTTTTAAAAACGGATTTAGCAACTACATGTCATCATATAAAATATCATGGCATACTGTCCTAAACATCCTTAAATGTTCAATTGGGTCCTTTGTTCCCTTATATATAGGTAAAACCAACATTATAAAATGTTTAGGGTAGGGCCTAGAGGCAAAAATAGGGTCTAAGGGCTTATTGCACATTTATTTATAGTTGTAGGTGAATCTTGGAGGTTGAATCATATCTATTCTTGAGAAATGGTTTTATGATGAGATTTCCTAGCCTCTTCGAGTTCATCTTATTCATTAATAGCATTATTCAAGGCATCCCAATAATGATTAAATAAATTCTAGATATGATCAAATGATTTAAAGGTGAGGTGTCCATTAGACCCTTTGGTAGGATTAAGGTCATTACCAGTTTCTATATTTTTTTCCTCTTCTAGATTAGGATTCTCTCTATCAATATGGTCATCTTCTTAAATAATTTCACTAGATTCTAAAATCCTTTGCTTACTCCTAAGGTTGGGAACCATATGAGAAAGGGAAAGGATAGAGGAGAAAAGTATGATCTAAAAATTAGCGAAAAACTCAAAAAAAAAATTCTTAATATGCTTTTAATGTTTTTATTCTAAGTAAACAAATTTAATGGTCTTGCAAAAAGTTTTCAAAATAAAATCAAAAGGAAGAGGCATCCTAATATGGCCACTAAAGATGTATTTTCATGTCAGGTTCACCAAATATGTAGAGGGAGAAAATTGCCCTACCGCATACGATTCTCAACTGGATCCATTGGAAAATGAGGTGACCACAAGGGTGTGTTATATTATCTACACTTAGGGTTTGGGGATCAAGGGGTTAACCAAGAATGGTTTAAGTCCAAGGATGAAATGTTTGATGTGTATATTGAGTAAGCACCTATGTTTGGGTTTTCTAAGATCTAAGCTATGAAGAATGAAATAATAATGCAAGGCCAACAATGATGCAAGCAAACAAAGACTAACCCTGAAATGATTCTTAATTTTCAATGAGGACTAAGACTCTAATTTTCAATAAAGTAAGTTTTTTATTTTCAACAAGGGTTCAAGAGAATACACAAACAAATTTGACCTAAAATGCATACTATATACTTTTTTACTTTCAAATGCCTAGAAATAAAATCAAAATATCTTTTCTTTTCTTTATGATCTAGATTTGTAATAGGAATAGATAGAAAGTAAACATCAAACAACATAATAAGTCTATTTGGAGCACTTACTTGATTTGGTGGTTGACCCTAGCTTTGATTTTACATCCACATATATCCAACTTCACAACTACAAAGCAACGTCACAAACCTAAGAAAAATTAATGAGCATTTAGGGATTTTCTTATGCCACTATGTGACTGAGTTTGGAGTCATAGTAGTCAAGCCCTCTTGGTAATTTTAAATGACCATTTGAAAACAAAAACAATTTTTGACCCTTTTGGAAGTGAACAAGACAAGATGCAATGAAATGAAACAATACAAAAAATAGAGTGCAAACAATAATATTATGAGCTAAATGAAGCATTCAAAAGCAAGTTAAAGGTTTGGGAATGAAACTTTACACCCAAACCTAAAGGAGCCAAAATCGTGTCCCATAAGGGGAAATCACAAATACATTGAATTCAAGCCCTATATGGGTAGGGCATGAATTTGCAACAAGAATGCCAAAATGCTCTATTAATGTAGAATGAAATGCAAAATGAGTAATTAGAAATCTATGAAAATTAAAAATGTAAGAAAAAACCTAGTGGCAGCAAAAGAACAATCAAAAGGATGAAGATCCTCATATATGTTAGACTCCTCCTCAAGGATCCAACACTTGTCCACCAAGAATAACAAATCACAAAAGTAGAATAATTTGTCAAAAATGCTTGGAACAACTTAGGAAATTTTCTTAAAAACTTCTTTGCAAAAGTTGTTAGGACAAAAGAGGATCCAATACGTCTATTAATAAAAGGTTTGTTGGGAAAAAGTGTGGGAAAAAAATGGGCAAAACCCAGGGAAGGTCTTTTAAAAATGTCTTTAGCAACTACATGTCATCATATAAAATATGATGGCATACTATTCTAAACATCCTTAAATGTTCAATTGGGTCCTTTGTTCCCTTATATATAGGTAAAATCAACATTATAAAATGTTTAGGGTAGCGCCTAGAGGCAAAAATAGGGTCTAAGGGCTTATTGCACATTTATTTATAGTTGTAGATGAAACTTGGAGGTTGAATCATATCTATTCTTGAGCCCAATTGTTTCACCATGCTTTTCAAGCTTTTCATATTGGTATTGTTGCTTTGTAATGCCCTTAGGTTCCCTAAGGGAGGGTTATAGGTAGGATATTGAAAGGTAACTTGGTTAATTTTGGAGGTATTAATATTGTTATGATATGATTTATGATGTGTGATATCTTGTTGTGGAGGATAACTAACATTTTATGGAATAGAAGAATGAATGTTGAGATTAGCAGAATGAGGAGGAAATTAAGCATAATTGTGGGATGCACTACTAGTTAGAGGAACTTGTGGATTTTTTCCAACATTGGTGATTATAGTAGTAGCATATATTAGTTTATGAAATGGATTAGCATGATGTGAATATTTGAACAAAGGATTGGTGTGAATATTTTTATGAGAAATGGTTTTATGATGAGATGTCCTAGCCTCTTCGAGTTGAGCTTATTCATTAATAGCCTTATTCAAGGCATCCCAATGATGATTAAATAAATTCTAGATATGACCAAATGATTTAAATGTGAGGTGTCCATTAGACACTTTGGTAGGATTAATGTCATTGCCAGTTTCTATATTTTCTTCCTCTTCTAGATTAGGATTCTCTCTATCAATATGGTCATCTTCTTAAATAGTGTCACTAGATTCTACAATCCTTTGCTTACTCCTAAGGTTGGGAACCATATGAGAAAGGGAAAGGATAGAGGAGAAAAGGATGATCTAAAAATTAACGAAAAACACAAAAAAAAAAAATTCTTAATATGCTTTTAATGTTTTTATTCTAAGTAAACAAATTTAATGGTCTTGCAAAAAGTTTTCAAAATAAAAGCAAAAGGAAGAGGCATCCTAATATGGCCACTAAAGATGTATTTTCATGTCAGGTTCACCAAATATGTAGAGGGAGAAAACTACCCTACCGCATACGATTCTCAACTGGATCCATTGGAAAATGATGTGACCACAAGGGTGTGTTATATTGTCTACACTTAGGGTTTGGGGATCAAGGGGTTAACCAAGAATGGTTTAAGTCCAAGGATGAAATTTTTGATGTGTATATTGAGTAAGCACCTATGTTTGGGTTTTCTAAGATCTAAGCTATGAAGAATGAAATAATAATGCAAGGCCAACGATGATGAAAGCAAACAAAGACTAACCCTAAAATGATTCTTAATTTTCAATGAGGACTAAGACTCTAATTTTTGATAAAGTAAGATTTTTATTTTCAACAAGGGTTCAAGAGAATGCACAAACAAATTTGACCTAAAATGGACACTATATACTTTTTTACTTTCAAATGCCTAGAAATAAAATCAAAATATCTTTTCTTTTCTTTATGATCTAGATTTGTAATAGGAATAGATAGAAAGTAAACATCAAACAACATAATAAGTCTATTTGGAGCACTTACTTGATTTGGTGGTTGACCCTAGCTTTGATTTTACATCCACATATATCCAACTTCACAACCTACAAAGCAACTTCACAAACCTAAGAAAAATTAAAGAGCATTTGGGGATTTTCTTATGCCACTATGTGACTGAGCTTGGAGGCATAGTAGTCAAGCCCTCTTGGTACTTTTAAAAGACCATTTGAAAACAAAAATAATTTTTGACCCTTTTGGAAGTGAACAAGACAAGATGCAATGAAATGAAACAATACAAAAAATAGAGTGCAAACAATAATATTATGAGCTAAATGAAGCATGCAAAAGCAAGTTAAAGGTTTGGGAGTGAAACTTTACACCCAAACCTAAAGGAGCCAAAATCGTGCCCCATAAGGGGAAATCACAAATACGTTGATTTCGAGCCCTATATGGGTAGGGCATGAATTTGCAACAAGAATGCCAAAATGATCTATTAATGTAGAATGAAATGCCAAATGAGTAATTAGAAATCTATGAAAATTAAAAATGTAAGAAAAAACCTAGTGACAGCAAAAGAACAATCAAAAGGATGAAGATCCTCATATATGTTAGACTCCTCCTCAAGGATCCAACACTTGTCCACCAAGAATAACAAATCACAAAAGTAGAATAATTTGTCAAAAATGCTTGGAACAACTTAGGAAATTTTCTTAAAAACTTCTTTGCAAAAGTTGTTAGGACAAAAGAGGATCCAATACGTCTATTAATAAAAGGTTTGTTGGGAAAAAGGGTGGGAAAACAATGGGCAAAACCCAGGGAAGGTCTTTTAAAAATGTCTTTAGCAACTACATGTCATCATATAAAATATCATGGCATACTGTCCTAAACATCCTTAAATGTTCAATTGGGTCCTTTGTTCCCTTATATATAGGTAAAACCAACATTATAAAATGTTTAGGGTAGGGCCTAGAGGCAACAATAGGGTCTAAGGGCTTATTGCATATTTATTTATAGTTGTAGGTGAAACTTGGAGGTTGAATCATTTCTATTCTTGAGCCCAATTGTTTCACCATGATTTTCAAGTTTTTCATATTAGTATTGTTGCTTTGTAATGCCTTTAGGTTCACTAAGTGAGGGTTATAGGTAGGATATTGAAAGGTAACTTGGTTAATTTTGGAGGTATTAATATTGTTATGATATGATTTATGATGTGTGATATCTTGTTGTGGAGGATAACTAACATTTTATGGAATAGAAGAATGAATGTTGAGATTAGCAGAATGAGGAGGAAATTAAGCATAATTGTGGGATGCACTACTAGTTAGAGGAACTTGTGGATTTTTTCCAACATTGGTGATTATAGTAGTAGCATATATTAGTTTATGAAATGGATTAGCATGATGTGAATATTTGAACAAAGGATTGGTGTGAATGTTTTTATGAGAAATGGTTTTATGATGAGATGTCCTAGCCTCTTCGAGTTCATCTTATTCATTAATAGCCTTATTCAAGGCATCCTAATAATGATTAAATAAATTCTAGATATGATCAAATGATTTAAAGGTGAGGTGTCCATTAGACCCTTTGGTAGGATTAAGGTCATTACCAGTTTCTATATTTTTTTCCTCTTCTAGATTAGGATTCTCTCTATCAATATGGTCATCTTCTTAAATAATGTCACTAGATTCTAAAATCCTTTGCTTACTCCTAAGGTTGGGAACCATATGAGAAAGGGAAAGGATAGAGGAGAAAAGGATTACCTAAAAATTAGCGAAAAACACAAAAAAAAAATTATTAATATGCTTTTAATGTTTTTATTCTAAGTAAACAAATTTAATGGTCTTGCAAAAAGTTTTCAAAATAAAAGCAAAAGAAAGAGGCATCCTAATATGGCCACTAAAGATGTATTTTCATGTCAGGTTCACCAAATATGTAGAGGGAGAAAACTGCCCTACCGAATACCATTCTCAACTGGATCCATTGGAAAATGAGGTGACCACAAGGGTGTGTTATATTATCTACACTTAGGGTTTGGGGATCAAGGGGTTAACCAAGAATGGTTTAAGTCCAAGGATGAAATGTTTGATGTGTATATTGAGTAAGCACCTATGTTTGGGTTTTCTAAGATCTAAGCTATGAAGAATGAAATAATAATGCAAATCCAACAATGATGCAAGCAAACAAAGACTAACCCTAAAATGATTCTTAATTTTCAATGAGGACTAAGACTCTAATTTTCAATAAAGTAAGTTTTTTATTTTCAACAAGGGTTCAAGAGAATGCACAAACAAATTTGACCTAAAATGGACACTATATACTTTTTTACTTTCAAATGCCTAGAAATAAAATCAAAATATCTTTTCTTTTCTTTATGATCTAGATTTGTAATAGGAATAGATAGAAAGTAAACATCAAACAACATAATAAGTCTATTTGGAGCACTTACTTGATTTGGTGGTTGACCCTAGCTTTGATTTTACATCCACATATATCCAACTTCACAACCTACAAAGCAACTTCACAAACCTAAGAAAAATTAATGAGCATTTGGGGATTTTCTTATGCCACTATGTGATTGAGTTTGGAGGCATAGTAGTCAAGCCCTCTTGGTACTTTTAAATGACCATTTGAAAACAAAAACAATTTTTGACCCTTTTGGAAGTGAACAAGACAAGATGCAATGAAATGAAACAATACAAAAAACAGAGTGCAGACAATAATATTATGAGCTAAATGAAGCATGCAAAAGCAAGTTAAAGGTTTGGGAATGAAACTTTACACCCAAACCTAAAGGAGCCAAAATCGTGTCCCATAAGGGGAAATCACAAATACATTGAATTCGAGCCCTATATGGGTAGGGCATGAATTTGCAACAAGAATGCCAAAATGATCTATTAATGTAGAATGAAATGCAAAATGAGTAATTAGAAATCTATGAAAATTAAAAATGTAAGAAAAAACCTAGTGGAAGCAAAAGAACAATCAAAAGGATGAAGATCCTCATAGATGTTAGACTCCTTCTCAAGGCTCAAACACTTGTCCACCAAGAATAAAAAATCACAAAAGTAGAATAATTTGTCAAAAATGCTTGGAACAACTTAGGAAATTTTCTTAAAAACTTCTTTGCAAAAGTTGTAAGGACAAAAGAGGAGAAATGGTTTTATGATGAGATGTCCTAGCCTCTTCGAGTTCATCTTATTCATTAATAGCCTTATTCAAGGCATCCCAATAATGATTAAATAAATTCTAGATATGATCAAATGATTTAAATGTGAGGTGTCCATTAGACCCTTTGGTAGGATAAAGGTCATTACCAGTTTCTATATTTTTTTCCTCTTCTAGATTAGGATTCTCTCTATCAATATGGTCATCTTCTTAAATAATGTCACTAGATTCTAAAATCCTTTGCTTACTCCTAAAGTTGGGAACCATATGAGAAATGGAAAGGATAGAGGAGAAAAGGATGATCTAAAAATTAGCGAAAAACACAAAAAAAAAAGATTCTTAATATGCTTTTAATGTTTTTATTCTAAGTAAACAAATTTAATGGTCTTGCAAAAAATTTTCAAAATAAAAGCAAAAGGAAGAGGCATCCTAATATGGCCACTAAAGATGTATTTTCATGTTAGGTTCACCAAATCTTTAGAGGGAGAAAACTGCCCTACCGCATACGATTCTCAACTGGATCCATTGGAAAATGAGGTGACCACAAGGGTGTGTTATATTCTCTACACTTAGGGTTTGGGGATAAATGGGTTAACCAAGAATGGTTTAAGTCCAAGGATGAAATGTTTGATGTGTATATTGAGTAAGCACCTATGTTTGGGTTTTCCAAGATCTAAGCTATGAAGAATGAAATAATAATGCAAGGCCAACGATGATGAAAGCAAACAAAGACTAACCCTAAAATTATTCTTAATTTTCAATGAGGACTAAGACTCTAATTTTCAATAAAGTAAGCTTTTTATTTTCAACAAGGGTTCAAGAGAATGCACAAACAAATTTGACCTAAAATGGACACTATATACTTTTTAACTTTCAAATGCCTAGAAATAAAATCAAAATATCTTTTCTTTTCTTTATGATCTAGATTTGTAATAGGAATAGATAGAAAGTAAACATCAAAAAACATAATAAGTCTATTTGGAGCACTTACTTGATTTGGTGGTTGACCCTAGCTTTGATTTTACATCCACATATATCCAACTTCATAACCTACAAAGCAACTTCACAAACCTAAGAAAAATTAAAGAGCATTTGGGGATTTTCTTATGCCACTATGTGACTGAGCTTGGAGGCATAGTAGTCAAGCCCTCTTGGTACTTTTAAATGACCATTTGAAAACAAAAATAATTTTTGACCCTTTTGGAAGTGAACAAGACAAGATGCAATGAAATGAAACAATACAAAAAATAGAGTGCAAACAATAATATTATGAGCTAAATAAAGCATGCAAAAGCAAGTTAAAGGTTTGGGAGTGAAACTTTACACCCAAACCTAAAGGAGCCAAAATCGTGCCCCATAAGGGGAAATCACAAATACGTTGATTTCGAGCCCTATATGGGTAGGGCATGAATTTGCAACAAGAATGCCAAAATGATCTATTAATGTAGAATGAAATGCCAAATGAGTAATTAGAAATCTATGAAAATTAAAAATGTAAGAAAAAAGCTAGTGACAGAAAAAGAACAATCAAAAGGATGAAGATCCTCATATATGTTAGACTCCTCCTCAAGGATCCAACACTTGTCCACCAAGAATAACAAATCACAAAAGTAGAATAATTTGTCAAAAATGCCTGGAACAACTTAGGAAATTTTCTTAAAAACTTCTTTGCAAAAGTTGTTACAACAAAAGAGGATCCAATACGTCTATTAATAAAAGGTTTGTTGGGAAAAAGGGTGGGAAAACAATGGGCAAAACCCAGGGAAGGTCTTTTAAAAATGTCTTTAGCAACTACATGTCATCATATAAAATATCATGGCATATAGTTCTAAACATCCTTAAATGTTCAATTGGGTCCTTTGTTCCCTTATATATAGGTAAAACCAACATTATAAAATGTTTAGGGTAGGGCCTAGAGGCAACAATAGGGTCTAAGGGCTTATTGCACATTTATTTATAGTTGTAGGTGAAACTTGGAGGTTGAATCATATCTATTCTTGAGCCCAATTGTTTCACCATGATTTTCAATTTTTTCATATTAGTATTGTTGCTTTGTAATGCCTTTAGGTTCACTAAGGGAGGGTTATAGGTAGGATATTGAAAGGTAACTTGGTTAATTTTTGAGGTATTAATATTTTTATGATATGATTTATGATGTGTGATATCTTGTTGTGGAGGATAACTAACATTTTATGGAATAGAAGAATGAATGTTGAGATTAGCAGAATGAGGAGGAAATTAAGCATAATTGTGGGATGCACTACTAGTTAGAGGAACTTGTGGATTTTTTCCAACATTGGTGATTATAGTAGTAGCATATATTAGTTTATGAAATGGATTAGCATGATGTGAATATTTGAACAAAGGATTGGTGTGAATGTTTTTATGAGAAATGGTTTTATGATGAGATGTCCTAGCCTCTTCGAGTTCATCTTATTCATTAATAGCCTTATTCAAGGCATCCCAATAATGATTAAATAAATTCTAGATATGATCAAATGATTTAAAGGTGAGGTGTCCATTAGACCCTTTGGTAGGATTAAGGTCATTACCAGTTTCTATATTTTCTTCCTCTTCTAGATTAGGATTCCCTCTATCAATATGGTCATATTCTTAAAGAATGTCAATAGATTCTAAAATCCTTTGCTTACTTCTAAGGTTGGGAACCATATGAGAAAGGGAAAGGACAGAGGAGAAAAGGATGATCTAAAAATTAGCGAAAAACACAAAAAAAAAGATTCCTAATATGCTTTTAATGTTTTTATTCTAAGAAAACAAATTTAATGGTCTTGCAAAATGTTTTCAAAATAAAAGCAAAAGGAAGAGGCATACTAATATGGCCACTAAAGATGTATTTTCATGTCAGGTTCACCAAATATGTAGAGGGAGAAAAATGCCCTACCGCATACGATTCTCAACTAGATCCATTGGAAAATGAGGTGACCACAAGTGTGTATTATATTCTCTACACTTAGGGTTTTGGGATCAAGGGGTTAACCAAGAATGGTTTAAGTCCAAGGATGAAATGTTTGATGTGTATATTGAGTAAGCACCTATGTTTGGGTTTTCTAAGATCTAAGCTATGAAGAATGAAATAATAATGCAAGGCCAACAATGATGCAAGCAAACAAAGACTAACCCTAAAATGATTCTTAATTTTCAATGAGGACTAAGACTCGAATTTTCAATAAAGTAAGATTTTTATTTTCAACAAGGGTTCAAGAGAATGCACAAACAAATTTGACCTAAAATGCACACTATATACTTTTTTACTTTCAAATGCCTAGAAATAAAATCAAAATATCTTTTCTTTTCTTTATGATCTAGATTTGTAATAGGAATAGATAGAAAGTAAACATAAAACAACATAATAAGTCTATTTGGAGCACTTACTTGATTTGGTGGTTGACCCTAGCTTTGATTTTACATCCACATATATCCAACTTCACAACCTACAAAGCACCTTCAAAAACCTAAGAAAAATTAAAGAGCATTTGGGGATTTTCTTATGCCACTATGTGAATGAGCTTGGAGGCATAGTAGTCAAGCCCTCTTGGTACTTTTAAATGACCATTTGAAAACAAAAACAATTTTTGACCCTTTTGGAAGTGAACAAGACAAGATGCAATGAAATGAAACAATACAAAAAATAGAGTGCAAACAATAATATTATGAGCTAAATGAAGCATGCAAAAGCAAGTTAAAGGTTTGGGAGTGAAACTTTACACCCAAACCTAAAGGAGCCAAAATCTTGCCCCATAAGGGGAAATCTCAAATATGTTGAATTTGAGCCCTATATGGGTAGGGCATGAATTTGCAACAAGAATGCCAAAATGATCTATTAATGTAGAATGAAATGCAAAATGAGTAATTAGAAATCTATGAAAATTAAAATTGTAAGAAAAAACCTAGTGGCAGCAAAAGAACAATCAAAAGGATGAAGATCCTCATATATTTTATACTCCTCCTCAAGGATCCAACACTTGTCCACCAAGAATAACAAATCACAAAAGTAGAATAATTTGTCAAAAATGCTTGGAACAACTTAGGAAATTTTCTTAAAAACTTCTTTGCAAAAGTTGTTAGGACAAAAGAGGATCCAATACGTCTATTAATAAAAGGTTTGTTGGGAAAAAGGGTGGGAAAACAATGGGCAAAACCCAGGGAAGGTCTTTTAAAAATTTCTTTAGCAACTACATGTCATCATATAAAATATCATGGCATACTATTCTAAACATCCTTAAATGTTCAATTGGGTCCTTTGTTCCCTTATATATAGGTAAAATCAACATTATAAAATGTTTAGGGTAGGGCCTAGAGACAACAATAGGGTCTAAGGGCTTATTGCACATTTATTTATAGTTGTAGATGAAACTTGGAGGTTGAATCAGAAAATGAGGTGACCACAAGGGTGTGTTATAATCTCTACACTTAGGGTTTGGGGATCAAGGGGTTAACCAAGAATGGTTTAAGTCCAAGGATGAAATGTTTGATGTGTATATTGAGTAAGCACCTATGTTTGGGTTTTCTAAGATCTAAGCTATGAAGAATGAAATAATAATGCAAGGCCAACGATGATGAAAGAAAAAAAAGACTAACCCTAAAATGATTCTTAATTTTCAATTAGGACTAAGACTCTAATTTTCAATAAAGTAAGATTTTTATTTTCAACAAGGGTTCAAGAGAATGCACAAAACAATTTGACCTAAAATGCACACTATATACTTTTTTACTTTCAAATGCCTAGAAATAAAATCAAAATATCTTTTCTTTTCTTTATGATCTAGATTTGTAATAGGAATAGATAGAAAGTAAACATCAAACAACATAATAAGTCTATTTGGAGCACTTACTTGATTTGGTGGTTGACCCTAGCTTTGATTTTACATCCAGATATATCCAACTTCACAACCTACAAAGCAACTTCACAAACCTAAGAAAAATTAAAGAGCATTTGGGGATTTTCTTATGCCACTATGTGACTGAGCTTGGAGGCATAGTAGTCAAGCCCTCTTGGTACTTTTAAATGACCATTTGAAAACAAAAATAATTTTTGACCCTTTTGGAAGTGAACAAAACAAGATGCAATGAAATGAAACAATACAAAAAATAGAGTGCAAACAATAATATTATGAGCTAAATGAAGCATGCAAAAGCAAGTTAAATGTTTGGGAGTGAAACTTTACACCCAAACCTAAAGGAGCCAAAATCGTGCCCCATAAGGGGAAATCACAAATACGTTGATTTCGAGCCCTATATGGGTAGGGCATGAATTTGCAACAAGAATGCCAAAATGATCTATTAATGTAGAATGAAATGCCAAATGAGTAATTAGAAATCTATGAAAATTAAAAATGTAAGAAAAAACCTAGTGACAGCAAAAGAACAATCAAAAGGATGAAGATCCTCGTATATGTTAGACTCCTCCTCAAGGATCCAACACTTGTCCACCAAGAATAACAAATCACAAAAGTAGAATAATTTGTCAAAAATGCTTGGAACAACTTAGGAAATTTTCTTAAAAACTTCTTTGCAAAAGTTGTTAGGACAAAAGAGGATCCAATACGTCTATTAATAAAAGGTTTGTTGGGAAAAAGGGTGGGAAAACAATGGGCAAAACCCAGGGAAGGTCTTTTAAAAATGTCTTTAGCAACTACATGTCATCATATAAAATATCATGGCATACTGTCCTAAACATCCTTAAATGTTCAATTGGGTCCTTTGTTACCTTATATATAGGTAAAATCAACATTATAAAATGTTTAGGGTAGCGCCTAGAGGCAACAATAGGGTCTAAGGGCTTATTGCACATTTATTTATAGTTGTAGATGAAACTTGGAGGTTGAATCATATCTATTCTTGAGCCCAATTGTTTCACCATGCTTTTCAATCTTTTCATATTGGTATTGTTGCTTTGTAATGCCCTTAGGTTCCCTAAGGGAGGGTTATAGGTAGGATATTGAAAGGTAACTTGGTTAATTTTGGAGGTATTAATATTGTTATGATATGATTTATGATGTGTGATATCTTGTTGTGGAGGATAACTAAAATTTTATGGAATAGAAGAATGAATGTTGAGATTAGCAGAATGAGGAGGAAATTAAGCATAATTGTGGGATGCACTACTAGTTAGAGGAACTTGTGGATATTTTCCAACATTGGTGATTATAGTAGTAGCATATATTAGTTTATGAAATGGATTAGCATGATGTGAATATTTGAACAAAGGATTGGTGTGAATGTTTTTATGAGAAATGGTTTTATGATGAGATGTCCTAGCCTCTTCGAGTTGAGCTTATTCATTAATAGCCTTATTCAAGGCATCCCAATGATGATTAAATAAATTCTAGATATGACCAAATGATTTAAAGGTGACGTGTCCATTAGACACTTTGGTAGTATTAAGGTCATTGCCAGTTTCTATATTTTCTTCCTCTTCTAGATTAGGATTCTCTCTATCAATATGGTCATCTTCTTAAAGAATGTCACTAGATTCTAAAATCCTTTGCTTACTCCTAATGTTGGGAACCATATGAGAAAGGGAAAGGATAGAGGAGAAAAGGATGATCTAAAAATTAGCGAAAAACACAAAAAAAAAATTCTTAATATGCTTTTAATGTTTTTATTCTAAATAAACAAATTTAATGGTCTTGCAAAAAGTTTTCAAAATAAAAGCAAAAGGAAGAGGCATCCTAATATGGCCACTAAAGATTTATTTTCATGTCAGGTTCACCAAATATGTAGAGGGAGAAAACTGCCCTATCGCATACGATTCTCAACTGGATCCATTGGAAAATGAGGTGACCACAAGGGTGTGTTATATTATCTACACTTAGGGTTTGGGGATCAAGGGGTTAACCAAGAATGGTTTAAGTCCAAGGATGAAATGTTTGATGTGTATATTGAGTAAGCACCTATGTTTGGGTTTTCTAAGATCTAAGCTATGAAGAATGAAATAATAATGCAAGGCCAACAATGATGAAAGCAAACAAAGACTAACCCTAAAATGATTCTTAATTTTCAATGAGGACTAAGACTCTAATTTTCAATAAAGTAAGCTTTTTATTTTCAACAAGGGTTTAAGAGAATGCACAAACAAATTTGACCTAAAATGCACACTATATACTTTTTTACTTTCAAATGCCTAGAAATAAAATCAAAATATATTTTCTTTTCTTTATGATCTAGATTTTTAATAGGAATAGATAGAAAGTAAACATCAAACAACATAATAAGTCTATTTGGAGAACTTACTTGATTTGGTGGTTGACCCTAGCTTTGATTTTACATCCAAATATATCCAACTTCACAACCTACAAAGCAACTTCACAAACCTAAGAAAAATTAATGAGCATTTGGGGATTTTCTTATGCCACTATGTGACTGAGTTTGGAGGCATAGTAGTCAAGCCCTCTTGGTACTTTTAAATGACCATTTGAAAACAAAAACAATTTTTGACCCTTTTGGAAGTGAACAAGACAAGATGCAATGAAATGAAACAATACAAAAAACAAAGTGCAGACAATAATATTATGAGCTAAATGAAGCATGTAAAAGCAAGTTAAAGGTTTGGGAATGAAAATTTACACCCAAACCTAAAGGAGCCAGAATCGTGTCCCATAAGGGGAAATCACAAATACATTGAATTTGAGCCCTATATGGGTAGGGCATGAATTTGCAACAAGAATGCCAAAATGATCTATTAATGTAGAATGAAATGCAAAATGAGTAATAAGAAATCTATGAAAATTAAAAATGTACGAAAAAACCTAGTGGAAGCAAAATAACAATCAAAAGGATGAAGATCCTCATAAATGTTAGACTCCTTCTCAAGGCTCCAACACTTGTCCACCAAGAATAAAAAATCACAAAAGTAGAATAATTTGTCAAAAATGCTTGGAACAACTTAGGAAATTTTCTTAAAAACTTCTTTGCAAAATTTGTTAGGACAAAAGAGGATCCAATACGTCTATTTATCAGAGGTTTGGAGGGAAAAAGGGTAGGAAAAAAAAGGGCAAAATCTAGGAGAGGGCTTTTAAAAACGTCTTCAGCAACTACATGTCATCATATAAAATATCATGGCATACTGTCCTAAACATCCTTAAATGTTCAATTGGGTCCTTTGTTCCCTTATATATAGGTAAAATCAACATTATAAAATGTTTAGGGTAGGGCCTAGAGGCAACAATAGGGTCTAAGGGCTTATTGCACATTTATTTATGATCAAATGATTTAAAGGTGAGGTGTCCATTAGACCCTTTGGTAGGATTTAGGTCATTACCAGTTTCTATATTTTCTTCCTCTTCTAGATTAGGATTCCCTCTATCAATATGGTCATATTCTTAAAGAATGTCACTAGATTCTAAAATCCTTTGCTTACTTCTAAGGCTGGGAACCATATGAGAAAGGGAATGGACAAAGGAGAAAAGGATGATCTAAAAATTAGCGAAAAACACAAAAAAACAAATTCTTAATATGCTTTTAATGTTTTTATTCTAAGTAAACAAATTTAATGGTCTTGCAAAAGGTTTTCAAAATAAAAGCAAAAGGAAGAGGCATCCTAATATGGCCACTAAAGATGTATTTTCATGTCAGGTTCACCAAATGTGTAGAGGGAGAAAACTGCCCTACCGCATACGATTCTCAACTAGATCCATTGGAAAATGAGGTGACCACAAGGGTGTATTATATTCTCTACACTTAGGGTTTGGGGATCAAGGGGCTAACCAAGAATGGTTTAAGTCCAAGGATGAAATGTTTGATGTGTATATTGAGTAAGCACCTATGTTTGGGTTTTCTAAGATCTAAGCTATGAAGAATGAAATAATAATGCAAGGCCAACAATGATGCAAGCAAACAAAGACTAACCCTAAAATGATTCTTAATTTTCAATGAGGACTAATACTCTAATTTTCAATAAAGTAAGATTTTTATTTTCAACAAGGGTTCAAGAGAATGCACAAACAAATTTGACCTAAATTGCACACTATATACTTTTTTACTTTCAAATGCCTAGAAATAAAATCAAAATATCTTTTCTTTTCTTTATGATCTATATTTGTAATAGGAATAGATAGAAAGTAAACATCAAACAACGTAATAAGTCTATTTGGAGCACTTACTTGATTTGGTGGTTGACCCTAGCTTTGATTTTACATCCACATATATCCAACTTCACAACCTACAAAGCACCTTCAAAAACCTAAGAAAAATTAAAGAGCATTTGGGGATTTTCTTATGCCACTATGTGACTGTGCTTGGAGGCATAGTAGTCAAGCCCTCTTGGTACTTTTAAATGACCATTTGAAAACAAAAACAATTTTTGACCCTTTTGGAATTGAACAAGACAAGATGCAATGAAATGAAACAATACAAAAAATAGAGTGCAAACAATAATATTATGAGCTAAATGAAGCATGCAAAAGCAAGTTAAAGGTTTGGGAGTGAAACTTTACACCCAAACCTAAAGGATCCAAAATGGTGCCCCATAAAGGGAAATCACAAATACGTTGATTTCGAGCCCTATATGGGTAGGGCATGAATTTGCAACAAGAATGCCAAAATGATATATTAATGTAGAATGAAATGCAAAATGAGTAATTAGAAATCTATGAAAATTAAAAATGTACGAAAAAATCTAGTGACAGCAAAAGAACAATCAAAAGGATGAAAATCCTCATATATGTTAGACTCCTCCTCAAGGATCCAACACTTGTCCACCAAGAATAACAAATCACAAAAGTAGAATAATTTTTCAAAAATGCTTGGAACAACTTAGGAAATTTTCTTAAAAACTTATTTGCAAAAGTTGTTAGGACAAAAGAGGATCCAATACGTCTATTAATAAAAGGTTTGTTGGGAAAAAGGGTGGGAAAACAATGGGCAAAACCCAGGGAAGGTCTTTTAAAAATGTCTTTAGCAACTACATGTCATCATATAAAATATCATGGCATACTGTTCTAAACATCCTTAAATGTTCAATTGGGTCCTTTGTTCCCTTATATATAGGTAAAATCAACATTATAAAATGTTTAGGGTAGGGCCTAGACGCAACAATAGGGTCTAAGGGCTTATTGCACATTTATTTATAGTTGTAGATGAAACTTGGAGGTTGAATCATAAAATGAGGTGACCACAAGGGTGTGTTATATTCTCTACACTTACGGTTTGGGGAAAAATGGGTTAACCAATAATGCTTTAAGTCCAAGGATGAAATGTTTGATGTGTATATTGAGTAAGCACCTATGTTTGGGTTTTCTAAGATCTAAGCTATGAAGAATGAAATAATAATGCAAGGCAAATGATGATGAAAGCAAACAAAGACTAACCCTAAAATGATTCTTAATTTTCAATTAGGACTAAGACTCTAATTTTCAATATAGTAAGCTTTTTATTTTCAACAAGGGTTCAAGAGAATGCACAAAACAATTTGACCTAAAATGCACACTATATACTTTTTTACTTTCAAATGCCTAGAAATAAAATCAAAATATCTTTTCTTTTCTTTATGATCTAGATTTGTAATAGGAATAGATAGAAAGTAAACATCAAACAACATAATAAGTCTATTTGGAGCACTTACTTGATTTGGTGGTTGACCCTAGCTTTGATTTTACATCCACATATATCCAACTTCACAACCTACAAAGCAACTTCACAAACCTAAGAAAAATTAAAGAGCATTTGGGGATTTTCTTATGCCACTATGTGACTGAGCTTGGAGGCATAGTAGTCAAGCCCTCTTGGTACTTTTAAATGACCATTTGAAAACAAAAATAATTTTTGACCCTTTTGGAAGTGAACAAGACAAGATGCAATGAAATGAAACAATACAAAAAATAGAGTGCAAACAATAATATTATGAGCTAAATGAAGCATGCAAAAGCAAGTTAAATGTTTGGGAGTGAAACTTTACACCCAAACCTAAAGGAGCCAAAATCGTGCCCCATAAGGGGAAATCACAAATACGTTGATTTCGAGCCCTATATGGGTAGGGCATGAATTTGCAACAAGAATGCCAAAATGATCTATTAATGTAGAATGAAATGCCAAATGAGTAATTAGAAATCTATGAAAATTAAAAATGTAAGAAAAAACCTAGTGACAGCAAAAGAACAATCAAAAGGATGAAGATCCTCGTATATGTTAGACTCCTCCTCAAGGATCCAACACTTGTCCACCAAGAATAACAAATCACAAAAGTAGAATAATTTGTCAAAAATGCTTGGAACAACTTAGGAAATTTTCTTAAAAAATTCTTTGCAAAAGTTGTTAGGACAAAAGAGGATCCAATACGTCTATTAATAAAAGGTTTGTTGGGAAAAAGGGTGGGAAAACAATGGGCAAAAAAACCAGGGAAGGTCTTTTAAAAATGTCTTTAGCAACTACATGTCATCATATAAAATATCATGGCGTACTGTTCTAAACATCCTTAAATGTTCAATTGGGTCCTTTGTTCCCTTATATATAGGTAAAATCAACATTATAAAATGTTTAGGGTAGTGCCTAGAGGCAACAATAGGGTCTAAGGGCTTATTGCACATTTATTTATAGTTGTAGATGAAACTTGGAGGTTGAATCATATCTATTCTTGAGCCCAATTGTTTCACCATGCTTTTCAATCTTTTCATATTGGTATTGTTGCTTTGTAATGCCCTTAGGTTCCCTAAGGGAGGGTTATAGGTAGGATATTGAAAGGTAACTTGGTTAATTTTGGAGGTATTAATATTGTTATGATATGATTTATGATGTGTGATATCTTGTTGTGGAGGATAACTAACATTTAATGGAATAGAAGAATGAATGTTGACATTAGTAGAATGAGGAGGAAATTAAGCATAATTGTGGGATGCACTACTAGTTAGAGGAACTTGTGGATATTTTCCAACATTGGTGATTATAGTAGTAGCATATATTAGTTTATGAAATGGATTAGCATGATGTGAATATTTGAACAAAGGATTGGTGTGACTGTTTTTATGAGAAAAGGTTTTATGATGAGATGTCCTAGCCTCTTCGAGTTGAGCTTATTCATTAATAGCCTTATTCAAGGCATCCCAATGATGATTAAATAAATTCTAGATATGACCAAATGATTTAAAGGTGAAGTGTCCATTAGACCCTTTGGTAGGATTCAGGTCATTGCCAGTTTCTATATTTTCTTCCTCTTCTAGATTAGGATTCTCTCTATCAATATGGTCATCTTCTTAAAGAATGTCACTAGATTCTAAAATCCTTTGCTTACTCCTAATGTTGGGAACCATATGAGAAAGGGAAAGGATAGAGGAGAAAAGGATGATCTAAAAATTAGCGAAAAACACAAAAAAAAAAAATCTTAATATGCTTTTAATGTTTTTATTCTAAATAAACAAATTTAATGGTCTTGCAAAAAGTTTTCAAAATAAAAACAAAAGGAAGAGGCATCCTAATATGGCCACTAAAGATGTATTTTCATGTCAGGTTCACCAAATATGTAGAGGGAGAAAACTGCCCTACCGCATACGATTCTCAACTGGATCCATTGGAAAATGAGGTGACCACAAGGGTGTGTTATATTATCTACACTTAGGGTTTGGGGATCAAGGGGTTAACCAAGAATGGTTTAAGTCCAAGGATGAAATGTTTGATGTGTATATTGAGTAAGCACCTATGTTTGGGTTTTCTAAGATCTAAGCTATGAAGAATAAAATAATAATGCAAGGCCAACAACGATGCAAGCAAACAAAGACTAACCCTAAAATGATTCTTAATTTTCAATGAGGAATAAGACTCTAATTTTCAATCAAGTATGTTTTTTATTATCAACAAGGGTTCAAGAGAATGCACAAACAAATTTGACCTAAAATGCACACTATATACTTTTTTACTTTCAAATGCCTAGAAATAAAACCAAAATATCTTTTCTTTTCCTTATGATCTAGATTTGTAACAGGAATAGATAGAAAGTAAACATCAAACAACATAATAAGTCTATTTGGAGCACTTAATTGATTTTGTGGTTGACCCTAGCTTTGATTTTACATCCAGATATATCCAACTTCACAACCTACAAAGCAACTTCAAAAACCTAAGAAAAATTAAAGAGCATTTGGGGATTTTCTTATGCCACTATGTGACTGAGTTTGGAGGCATAGTAGTCAAGCCCTCTTGGTACTTTTAAATGACCATTTGAAAACAAAAACAATTTTTGACCCTTTTGGAAGTGAACAAGACAAGATGCAATGAAATGAAACAATACAAAAAACAGAGTGCAGACAATAATATTATGAGCTAAATGAAGCATGCAAAAGCAAGTTAAATGTTTGGGAATGAAACTTTACACCCAAACCTAAAGGAGCCAAAATCGTGTCCCATAAGGGGAAATCACAAATACATTGAATTCGAGCCCTATATGGGTAGGGCATGAATTTGCAACAAGAATGCCAAAATGATCTATTAATGTAGAATGAAATGCAAAATGTGTAATTACAAATCTATGAAAATTAAAAATGTAAGAAAAAACCTAGTGGAAGCAAAAGAACAATCAAAAGGATGAAGATCCTCATAGATGTTAGACTCTTTCTCAAGGCTCCAACACTTGTCCACCAAGAATAACAAATCACAAAAGTAGAATAATTTGTCAAAAATGGTTGGAACAACTTAGGAAATTTTCTTAAAAACTTCTTTGCAAAAGTTGTTAGGACAAAAGAGGATCCAATACGTTTATTTATAAGAGGTTTGGAGGGAAAAAGGGAGGGAAAAAGGGTGGGAAAACAAAGGGCAAAATCCAGGGGAGGGCTTTTAAAAACGTCTTCAGCAACTACATGTCATCATATAAAATATCATGGCATACTATCCTAAACATCCTTAAATGTTCAATTGGGTCCTTTGTTCCCTTATATATAGGTAAAATCAACATTATAAAATGTTTAGGGTAGCGCCTAGAGGCAACAATAGGGTCTAAGGGCTTATTGCACATTTATTTATAGTTGTAGGTGAAACTTGGAGGTTGAATCATATCTATTCTTGAGCCCAATTGTTTCACCATGCTTTTCAAGCTTTTCATATTGGTATTGTTGCTTTGTAATGCCCTTATGTTCCCTAAGGGAGGGTTATATGTAGGATATTGAAAGGTAACTTGGTTAATTTTGGAGGTATTAATATTGTTATGATATGATTTATGATGTGTGATATCTTGTTGTGGAGGATAACTAACATTTTATGGAATAGATGAATGAATGTTGAGATTAGCAGAATGAGGAGGAAATTAAGCATAATTGTGGGATGCACTACTAGTTAGAGGAACTTGTGGATTTTTTCCAACATTGGTGATTATAGTAGTAGCATATATTAGTTTATGAAATGGATTAGCATGATGTGAATATTTGAACAAAGGATTGGTGTGAATTTTTTTCTGAGAAATGGTTTTATGATGAGATGTCCTAGCCTCTTCGAGTTGAGCTTATTCATTAATAGCCTTATTCAAGGCATCCCAATGATGATTAAATAAATTCTACATATGATCAAATGATTTAAAGGTGAGGTGTCCATTAGACCCTTTGGTAGGATTAAGGTCATTGCCAGTTTCTATATTTTCTTCCTCTTCTAGATTAGGATTCCCTCTATCAATATGGTCATATTCTTAAAGAATGTCACTAGATTCTAAAATCCTTTGCTTACTTCTAAGGTTGGGAACCATATGAGAAATGGAAAGGACAGAGGAGAAAAGGATGATCTAAAAATTAGCGAAAAACACACAAAAAAAGATTCTTAATATGCTTTTAATGTTTTTATTCTAAGTAAAAAAATTTAATGGTCTTGCAAAAGGTTTTCAAAATAAAAGCAAAAGGAAGAGGCATCCTAATATGGCCACTAAAGATGTATTTTCATGTCAGGTTCACCAAATATGTAGAGGGAGAAAACTGCCCTACCGCATACGATTCTCAACTAGATCCATTGGAAAATGAGGTGACCACAAGGGTGTATTATATTCTCTACACTTAGGGTTTGGGGATAAAGGGGTTAACCAAGAATGGTTTAAGTCCAAGGATGAAATGTTTGATGTGTATATTGAGTAAGCACCTATGTTTGGGTTTTCTAAGATCTAAGCTATGAAGAATGAAATAATAATGCAAGGCCAACAATGATGCAAGCAAACAAAGACTAACCCTAAAATGATTCTTAATTTTCAATGAGGACTAAGACTCTAATTTTCAATAAAGTAAGATTTTTATTTTCAACAAGGGTTCAAGAGAATGCACAAAAAAATTTGACCTAAAATGCACACTATATACTTTTTTACTTTCAAATGCCTAGAAATAAAATCAAAATATATTTTCTTTTCTTTATGATCTAGATTTGTAATAGGAATAGATAGAAAGTAAACATCAAACAACATAAAAAGTCTATTTAGAGCACTTACTTGATTTTGTGGTTGACCCTAGCTTTGATTTTACATCCATATATATCCAACTTCACAACCTACAAAGCACCTTCAAAAACCTAAGAAAAATTAAAGAGCATTTGGGGATTTTCTTATGCCACTATGTGACTGAGCTTGGAGGCATAGTATTCAAGCCCTCTTGGTACTTTTAAATGACCATTTGAAAACAAAAACAATTTTTGACCCTTTTGGAAGTGAACAAGACAAGATGCAATGAAATGAAACAATACAAAAAATAGAGTGCAAACAATAATATTATGAGCTAAATGAAGCATGCAAAAGCAAGTTAAAGGTTTGGGAGTGAAACTTTACACCCAAACCTAAAGGAGCCAAAATCATGCCCCATAAGGGGAAATCACAAATACGTTTATTTCGAGCCCTATATGGGTAGGGCATGAATTTGCAACAAGAATGCCAAAATGATCTATTAATGTAGAATGAAATGCAAAATGAGTAATTAGAAATCTATGAAAATTAAAACTATAAGAAAAAACCTAGTGACAGCAAAAGAACAATCAAAGGATGAAGATCCTCATATATGTTAGACTCCTCCTCAAGGATCCAACACTTGTGCACCAAGAATAACAAATCACAAAAGTAGAATAATTTGTCAAAAATGCTTGGAACAACTTAGGAAATTTTCATAAAAACTTCTTTGAAAAAGTTGTTAGGACAAAATAGGATCCAATACGTCTATTAATAAAAGGTTTGTTGGGAAAAAGGGTGGGAAAACAATGGGCAAAACCCAGGGAAGGTCTTTTAAAAATGTCTTTAGCAGAAACATGTTATCATATAAAATATCATGGCATACTGTTCTAAACTTTCTTAAATGTTCAATTGGGTCCTTTGTTCCCTTATATATAGGTAAAATCAACATTATAAAATGTTTAGGGTAGCGCCTAGAGGCAACAATAGGGTCTAAGGGCTTATTGCACATTTATTTATAGTTGTAGATGAAACTTGGAGGTTGAATCATATCTATTCTTGAGCCCAATTGTTTCACCATGCTTGTCAATATTTTCATATTGGTATTGTTGCTTTGTAATGCCCTTAGGTTCCCTAAGGAAGGGTTATAGGTAGGATATTGAAAGGTAACTTGGTTAATTTTGGAGGTATTAATATTGTTATGATATGATTTATGATGTGTGATATCTTGTTGTGGAGGATAACTAACATTTTATGGAATAGAAGAATGAATGTTGAGATTAGCAGAATGAGGAGGAAATTAAGCATAATTGTGGGATGCACTACTAGTTAGAGGAACTTGTGGATTTTTTCCAACATTGGTGATTATAGTAGTAGCATATATTAGTTTATGAAATGGATTAGCATGATGTGAATATTTGAACAAAGGATTGGTGTGAATGTTTTTATGAGAAAAGGTTTTATGATGAGATGTCCTAGCCTCTTCGAGTTGAGCTTATTAATTAATAGCCTTATTCAAGGCATCCCAATGATGATTAAATAAATTCTAGATATGACCAAATGATTTAAAGGTGAGGTGTCCATTAGACACTTTGGTAGGATTAAGGTCATTGCCAGTTTCTATATTTTCTTCCTCTTCTAGATTAGGATTCTCTCTATCAATATGGTCATCTTCTTAAATAATGTCACTAGATTCTAAAATCCTTTGCTTACTCCTAAGGTTGGGAACCATATGAGAAAGGGAAAGGATAGAGGAGAAAATGATGATCTAAAAATTAGCGAAAAACACAAAAAAAAAAGATTCTTAATATGCTTTTAATGTTTTTATTCTAAGTAAAAAAATTTAATGGTCTTGCAAAAAGTTTTCAAAATAAAAGCAAAAGGAAGATGCATCCTAATATGGCCACTAAAGATGTATTTTCATGTCAGGTTCACCAAATATGTAGGGGGAGAAAACTACCCTACCGCATACGATTCTCAACTGGATCCATTGGAAAATGAGGTGACCACAAGGGTGTGTTATATTCTCTACACTTAGGGTTTGGGGATAAATGGGTTAACCAATAATGGTTTAAGTCCAAGGATGAAATGTTTGATGTGTATATTGAGTAATCACCTATGTTTGGGTTTTCTAAGATCTAAGCTATGAAGAATGAAATAATAATGAAAGGCCAACAATGATGAACGCAAACAAAGACTAACCCTAAAATGATTCTTAATTTTCAATGAGGACTAACACTCTAATTTTCAATAAAGTAAGCTTTTTATTTTCAACAAGCTTTCAATAGAATGCACAAAAA
Organism: Wollemia nobilis; assembly: GCA_028583015.1. NCBI lineage: Eukaryota > Viridiplantae > Streptophyta > Pinopsida > Araucariales > Araucariaceae > Wollemia > Wollemia nobilis. The sequence goes on from JAQPPZ010002399.1 coordinate 4,634,692, forward strand.
AATTTGACCTAAAACGCACACTATATACTTTTTTACTTTCAAATGCCTAGAAATAAAATCAAAATATCTTTTCTTTTCTTTATGATCTAGATTTGTAATAGGAATATATAGAAAGTAAACATCAAACAACATAATAAGTCTATTTGGAGCACTTACTTGATTTGGTGGTTGACCCTAGCTTTGATTTTACATCCACATATATCCAACTTCACAACCTACAAAGAAACTTCACAAACCTAAGAAAAATTAAAGAGCATTTGGGGATTTTATTATGCCACTATGTGACTAAGCATGGAGGCATAGTATTCAAGCCCTCTTGGTACTTTTAAATGACCATTTGAAAACAAAAACAATTTTTGACCCTTTTGGAATTGAACAAGACAAGATGCAATGAAATGAAACAATACAAAAAATAGAGTGCAAACAATAATATTATGAGCTAAATGAAGCATGCAAAAGCAAGTTAAAGGTTTGGAAGTGAAACTTTACACCCAAACCTAAAGGAGCCAAAATCATGCCCCATAATGGGAAATCACAAATACGTTGAATTCGAGCCCTATATGGGTAGGGCATGAATTTGCAACAAGAATGCCAAAATGATCTATTAATGTAGAATGGAATGCAAAATGAGTAATTAGAAATCTATGACAATTAAAAATGAAAGAAAAAACCTAGTGGCAGCAAAAGAACAATCAAAAGGATGAAGATCCTCATAGATGTTAGACTCCTCCTCGAGGCTCCAACACTTGTCCACCAAGAATAACAAATCACAAAAGTAGAATAATTTGTACAAAATGCTTGGAACAACTTAGGAAATTTTCTTAAAAACTTATTTACAAAAGTTGTTAGGACAAAAGAGGATCCAATACGTCTATTTATAAGAGGTTTGGAGGGAAAAATGGTGGGAAAACAATGGGCAAAACCCAGGGGAGGGCTTTTAAAAACGTCTTTAGCAACTACATGTCATCATATAAAATATCATGGCATATTGTTCTAAACATCCTTAAATGTTCAATTGGGTCCTTTGTTCCCTTTTATATAGGTAAAAGCAACATTATAAAATGTTTAGGGTAGGGCCTAGAGGCAACAATAGGGTCTAAGGGCTTATTGCACATTTATTTATAGTTGTAGGTGAAACTTGGAGGTTGAATCATATCTATTCTTGAGCCCAATTGTTTCACCATGCTTTTCAATCTTTTCATATTGGTATTGTTGCTTTGTAATGCCCTTAGGTTCCCTAAGGGAGGGTTATAGGTAGGATATTGAAAGGTAACTTGGTTAATTTTGGAGGTATTAATATTGTTATGATATGATTTATGATGTGTGATATCTTGTTGTGGAGGATAACTAACATTTTATGGAATAGAAGAATGAATGTTGAGATTAGCAGAATGAGGAGGAAATTAAGCATAATTGTGGGATGCACTACTAGTTAGAGGAACTTGTGGATTTTTTCCAACATTGGTGATTATAGTTGTAGCATATATTAGTTTATGAAATGTATTAGCATGATGTGAATATTTGAACAAAGGATTGGTGTGAATGTTTTTATGAGAAATGGTTTTATGATGAGATGTCCTAGCCTCTTCGAGTTGAGCTTATTCATTAATAGCCTTATTCAAGGCATCCCAATGATGAATAAATAAATTCTAGATATGACCAAATGATTTAAAGGTGAGGTGTCCATTAGACAATTTGGTAGGATTAATTTCATTGTCAGTTTCTATATTTTCTTCCTCTTCTAGATTAGTATTCTCTCTATCAATATGGTCATCTTCTTAAATAATGTCACTAGCTTCTAAAATACTTTGTTTACTCCTAAGGTTGGGAACCATATGAGAAAGGGAAAGGATAGAGGAGAAAAGGATGATCTAAAAATTAGCGAAAAACACAAAAAAAAAGATTCTTAATATGCTTTTAATGTTTTTATTCTAAGTAAACAAATTTAATGGTCTTGCAAAAATTTTTCAAAATAAAATCAAAAGGAAGAGGCAACCTAATATGGCCACTAAAGATGTATTTTCATGTCAGGTTCACCAAATATGTAGAGGGAGAAAACTGCCCTACCACATACGATTCTCAACTGGATCCATTGGAAAATGAGGTGACCACAAGGGTGTGTTATATTCTCTACACTTAGGGTTTGGGGATAAATGGGTTAACCAATAATGGTTTAAGTCCAAGGATGAAATGTTTCATGTGTATATTGAGTAAGCACCTATGTTTGGGTTTTCTAAGATCTAAGCTATGAAGAATGAAATAATAATGCAAGGCCAACGATGATGAAAGCAAACAAAGACTAACCCTAAAATGATTCTTAATTTTCAATGAGGACTAAGACTCTAATTTTCAATAAAGTAAGCTTTTTATTTTCAACAAGGGTTCAAGAGAATGCACAAACAAATTTGACCTAAAATGCACAATATATACTTTTTTACTTTTAAATGCCTAGAAATAAAATTAAAATATCTTTTCTTTTCTTTATGATCTAGATTTGGAATAGGAATAGATAGAAAGTAAACATCAAACAACATAATAAGTCTATTTGGAGAACTTACTTGATTTGGTGGTTGACCCTAGCTTTGATTTTACATCTAGATATATCCAACTTCACAACCTACAAAGCAACTTCACAAACCTAAGAAAAATTAAAGATAATTTGGGGATTTTATTATGCCACTATGTGACTGAGCTTGGAGGCATAGTAGTCAAGCCCTCTTGGTACTTTTAAATGACCATTTGAAAACAAAAATAATTTTTGACCGTTTTGGAAGTGAACAAAACAAGATGCAATGAAATGAAACAATACAAAAAATAGAGTGCAAACAATAATATTATGAGCTAAATGAAGCATGCAAAAAAAAGTTAAAGGTTTGGGAGTGAAACTTTACACCCAAACCTAAAGGAGCCAAAATCGTGTCCCATAAGGGGCAATCACAAATATGTTGATTTCGAGCCCTATATGGGTAGAGCATGAATTTGCAACAAGAATGCCAAAATGATCTATTAATGTAGAATGAAATGCAAAATAAGTAATTAGAAAACTATGAAAATTAAAAATGTAAGAAAAAACCTTGTGACAACAAAAGAACAATCAAAAGGATGAAGATCCTCAGAGATGTTAGACTCCTCCTCAAGGATCCAACACTTGTCCACCAAGAATAGAAAATCACAAAAGTAGAATAATTTGTTAAAAATGCTTGGAACAACTTAGGAAATTTTCTTAAAAACTTCTTTGCAAAAGTTGTTAGGACAAAAGAGGATCCAATACGTTTATTAATAAAAGGTTTGTTGGGAAAAAAGGTGGGAAAACAATGGGCAAAACCCAGGGAAGGTCTTTTAAAAATGTCTTTAATAACTACATGTCATCATATAAAATATCATGGCATACTGTTCTAAACATCCTTAAATGTTCAATTGGGTCCTTTGTTCCCTTATATATAGGTAAAATCAACATTATAAAATGTTTAGGGTAGGGCCTAGAGGCAACAATAGGGTCTAAGGGCTTATTGCACATTTATTTATAGTTGTAGGTGAAACTTGGAGGTTGAATCATGTCTATTCTTGAGCCCAATTGTTTCACCATGCTTTTCAAGCTTTTCATTTTGGTATTGTTGCTTTGTAATGCCCTTAGGTTCCCTAAGGGAGGGTTATAGGTAGGATATTGAAATGTAACTTGGTTAATTTTGGAGGTATTAATATTGTTATGATATGATTTATGATATCTTTTTGTGGAGGATATCTAACATTTTATGGAATAGAAGAATGAATGTTGAGATTAGCAGAATGAGGAGGAAATTAAGCATAATTGTGGGATGCACTACTAATTAGAGGAACTTGTGGATTTTTCCCAACATTGGTGATTATAGTAGTAGCATATATTAGTTTATGAAATGGATTAGCATGATGTGAATATTTGAACAAAGGATTGGTGTGAATGTTTTTATGAGAAATGGTTTTATGATGAGATGTCCTAGCCTCTTCGAGTTGAGCTTATTCATTAATAGCCTTATTCAAGGCATCCCAATGATGATTAAATAAATTCTAGATATGACCAAATGATTTAAAGGTGAGGTGTCCATTAGAAACTTTGGTAGGATTAAGGTCATTGCCAGTTTCTATATTTTCTTCCTCTTCTAAATTAGGATTCTCTCTATCAATATGGTCATCTTCTTAAATAATGTCACTAGATTCTAAAATCCTTTGCTTACTCCTAAGGTTGGGAACCATATGAGAAAGGGAAAGGATAGAGGAGAAAAGGATGATCTAAAAATTAGCGAAAAACACAAAAAAAAGATTCTTAATATGCTTTTAATGTTTTTATTCTAAGTAAACAAATTTAATGGTCTTGCAAAAAGTTTTCAAAATAAAAGCAAAAGATAGAGGCATCCTAATATGGCCACTAAAGATGTATTTTCATGTCAGGTTCACCAAATATGTAGAGGGAGAAAACTGCCCTACCACATACGATTCTCAACTGGATCCATTGGAACATGAGGTGACCACAAGGGTGTGTTATATTCTCTACACTTAGGGTTTGGGGATAAATGGGTTAACCAATAATGGTTTAAGTCCAAGGATGAAATGTTTGATGTGTATATTGAGTAAGCACCTATGTTTGGGTTTTCTAAGATCTAAGCTATGAAGAATGAAATAATAATGCAAGGCCAACGATGATGAAAGCAAACAAAGACTAACCCTAAAATGATTCTTAATTTTCAATGAGGACTAAGACTCTAATTTTCAATAAAGTAAGCTTTTTATTTTCAACAAGGGTTCAAGAGAATGCACAAACAAATTTGACCTAAAATGCACACTATATACTTTTTTACTTTCAAATGCCTAGAAATAAAATCAAAATATCTTTTCTTTTCTTTATGATCTAGATTTGTAATAGGAATAGATAGAAAGTAAACATCAAACAACATAATAAGTCTATTTGGAGCACTTACTTGATTTTGTGGTTGACCCTAGCTTTGATTTTACATCCAGATATATCCAACTTCACAACCTACAAAGCAACTTCACAAACCTAAGAAAAATTAAAGAGCATTTGGGGATTTTCTTATGCCACTATGTGACTGAGCTTGGAGGCATAGTAGTCAAGCCCTCTTGGTACTTTTAAATGACCATTTGAAAACAAAAATAATTTTTGACCCTTTTGGAAGTGAACAAGACAAGATGCAATGAAATGAAACAATACAAAAAACATAGTGCAAACAATAATATTATGAGCTAAATGAAGCATGCAAAAGCAAGTTAAAGGTTTGGGAGTGAAACTTTACACCCAAACCTAAATGAGCCAAAGTCGTGCCCCATAAGGGGAAATCTCAAATACGTTGAATTTGATCCCTATATGGGTAGGGCATGAATTTGCAACAAGAATGCCAAAATGATCTATTAATGTAGAATGAAATGCAAAATGAGTAATTAGAAATCTATGAAAATTAAAAATGTAAGAAAAAACCTAGTGGCAGCAAAAGAACAATCAAGAGGATGAAGATCCTCATATATGTTAGACTCCACCTCAGGGATCCAACACTTGTCCACCAAGAATAACAAATCACAAAAGTAGAATAATTTGTCAAAAATGCTTGGAACAACTTAGGAAATTTTCTTAAAAACTTCTTTGCAAAATTTGTTAGGACAAAAGAGGATCCAACACGTCTATTATAAGGTGTTTGGAGGGAAAAAGGGTTGGACAACAAAGGGCAAAAACCAGGGGAGGGCTTTTAAAAAAGTCTTTAGCAACTACATGTCATCATATAAAATATCATGGCATACTATCCTAAACATCCTTAAATGTTCAATTGGGTCCTTTGTTCCCTTATATATAGGTAAAACCAACATTATAAAATGTTTAGGGTAGGGCCTAGAGGCAACAATAGGGTCTAAGGGCTTATTGCACATTTATTTATATTTGTAGGTGAATCTTGGAGGTTGAATCATATCTATTCTTGAGCCCAATTGTTTCACCATGCTTTTCAAGCTTTTCATATTGGTATTGTTGCTTTGTAATGCCCTTAGGTTCACTAATGGAGGGTTATAGGTAGTATATTGAAAGGTAACTTGGTTAATTTTGGAGGTATTAATATTTTTATGATATGATTTATGATGTGTGATATCTTGTTGTGGAGGATAACTAACATTTTATGGAATAGAAGAATGAATTTTGAGATTAGCAGAATGAGGAGGAAATTAAGCATAATTGTGGGATGCACTACTAGTTAGAGGAACTTGTGGATTTTTTCCAACATTGGTGATTATAGTAGTAGCATATATTAGTTTATGAAATGGATTAGCATGATGTGAATATTTGAACAAAGGATTGGTGTGAATGTTTTTATGAGAAATGGTTTTATGATGAGATGTCCTAGCCTCTTCGAGTTGAGCTTATTCATTAATAGCCTTATTCAAGGCATCCCAATGATGATTAAATAAATTCTAGATATGACCAAATGATTTAAAGGTGAGGTGTCCATTAGACACTTTGGTAGGATTAAGGTCATTGCCAGTTTCTATATTTTCTTCCTCTTCTAGATTAGGATTCTCTCTATCAATATGGTCATCTTCTTAAAGAATGTCACTAGATTCTAAAATCCTTTGATTACTCCAAAATTTGGGAACCATATGAGAAAGGGAAAGGATAGAGGAGAAAAGGATGATCTAAAAATTAGCGAAAAACATAAAAAAAAGATTCTTAATATGCTTTTAATGTTTTTATTCTAAGTAAACAAATTTAATGGTCTTGCAAAAAGTTTTCAAAATAAAAGCAAAAGGAAGAGGCATCCTAATATGGCCACTAAAGATGTATTTTCATGTCAGGTTCACCAAATATGTAGAGGGAGAAAACCGCCCTACCGCATATGATTCTCAACTAGATCCATTGGAAAATGAGGTGACCACAAGGGTGTATTATATTCTCTACACTTAGGGTTTGGGGATCAAGGGGTTAACCAAGAAAGGTTTAAGTCCAAGGATGAAATGTTTGATGTGTATATTGAGTAAGCACCTATGTTTGGGTTATCTAAGATCTAAGCTATGAAGAATGAAATAATAATGCAAAGCCAACAATGATGCAAGAAAACAAAGACTAACCCTAAAATGATTCTTAATTTTCAATGAGGACTAAGACTCTAATTTTCAATAAAGTAAGCTTTTTATTTTCAACAAGGGTTCAAGAGAATGCACAAACAAATTTGACCTAAAATGCACACTATATACTTTTTTACTTTCAAATGCCTAGAAATAAAATCAAAATATCTTTTCTTTTCTTTATGATCTAGATTTGTAATAGGAATAGATAGAAAGTAAACATCAAACAACATAATAAGTCTATTTGGAGCACTTACTTGATTTGGTGGTTGACCCTAGCTTTGATTTTACATCCACATATATCCAACTTCACAACTTACAAAGCACCTTCACAAACCTAAGAAAAATTAAAGAGCATTTGGGGATTTTCTTATGCCACTATGTGACTGAGCTTGGAGGCATAGTAGTCAAGCCCTCTTGGTACTTTTAAATGACCATTTGAAAACAAAAATAATTTTTGACCCTTTTGGAAGTGAACAAGACAAGATGCAATGAAATGAAACAATACAAAAAATAGAGTGCAAACAATAATATTATGAGCTAAATGAAGCATGCAAAAGCAAGTTAAAGGTTTGGGAGTGAAACTTTACACCCAAACCTAAAGGAGCCAAAATCGTGCCCCATAAGGGGAAATCACAAATACGTTGAATTCGATCCCTATATGGGTAGGGCATGAATTTGCAACAAGAATGCCAAAATGATCTATTAATGTAGAATGAAATGCAAAATGAGTAATTAGAAATCTATGAAAATTAAAAATGTAAGAAAAAACCTAGTGGCAGCAAAAGAACAATCAAAAGGATGAAGATCCTCATATATGTTAGACTCCACCTCAGGGATCCAACACTTGTCCACCAAGAATAACAAATCACAAAAGTAGAATAATTTGTCAAAAATGCTTGGAACAACTTAGGAAATTTTCTTAAAAACTTCTTTGCAAAAGTTGTTAGGACAAAAGAGGATCCAATACGTCTATTTATAAGAGGTTTGGAGGGAAAAAGGGTGGGACAATAAAGGGCAAAACCTAGGGAAGGGCTTTTAAAAACATCTTTAGCAACTACATGTCATCATATAAAATATCATGGCATATTATCCTAAACATCCTTAAATGTTCAATTGGGTCCTTTGTTCCCTTATATATAGGTAAAACCAACATTATAAAATGTTTAGGGTAGGGGCCTAGAGGCAAAAATAGGGTCTAAGGGCTTATTGCACATTTATTTATAGTTGTAGGTGAAACTTGGAGGTTGAATCATATCTATTCTTGAGCCCAATTGTTTCACCATGCTTTTCAAGCTTTTCATATTGGTATTGTTGCTTTGTAATGCCCTTAGGTTCCCTAAGGGAGGGTTATAGGTAGGATATTGAAAGGTAACTTGGTTAATTTTGGAGGTATTAATATTGTTATGATATGATTTATGATGTGTGATATCTTGTTGTGGAGGATAACTAACATTTTATGGAATAGAAGAATGAATGTTGAGATTAGCAGAATGAGGAGGAAATTAAGCATAATTGTGGGATGCACTACTAGTTAGAGGAACTTGTGGATTTTTTCCAACATTGGTGATTATAGTAGTAGCATATATTAGTTTATGAAATGGATTAGCATGATGTGAATATTTGAACAAAGGATTGGTGTGAATGTTTTTATGAGAAATGGTTTTATGATGAGATGTCCTAGCCTCTTCGAGTTGAGCTTATTCATTAATAGCCTTATTCAAGGCATCCCAATGATGATTAAATAAATTCTAGATATGACCAAATGATTTAAAGGTGAGGTGTCCATTAGACACTTTGGTAGGATTAAGGTCATTGCCAGTTTCTATATTTTCTTCCTCTTCTAGATTAGGATTCTCTCTATCAATATGGTCATCTTCTTAAAGAATGTCACTAGATTCTAAAATCCTTTCCTTACTCCTAAGATTGGGAACCATATGAGAAAGGGAAAGGATAGAGGAGAAAAGGATGATCTAAAAATTAGCGAAAAACACAAAAAATAAGATTCTTAACATGCTTTTAATGTTTTTATTCTAAGTAAACAAATTTAATAGTCTTGCAAAAAGTTTTCAAAATAAAAGTAAAAGGAAGAGGCATCCTAATATGGTCACTAAATATGTATTTTCATGTTAGGTTCACCAATTATGTAGAAGGATAAAACTGCCCTACCGCATATGATTCTCAACTGGATCCATTGGAAAATGAGGTGACAACAAGGGTGTGTTATATTCTCTACACTTAGGGTTTGGGGATTAAGGGGTTAACCAATAATGGTTTAAGTCCAAGGATGAAATGTTTGATGTGTATATTGAGTAAGCACCTATGTTTGGGTTTTCTAAGATCTAAGCTATGAAGAATGAAATAATAATGCAAGGCCAACGATGATGAAAGCAAACAAAGACTAACCCTAAAATGATTCTTAATTTTCAATGAGGACTAACACTCTAATTTTCAATAAAGTAAGCTTTTTATTTTCAACAAGGGTTCAAGAGAATGCACAAACAAATTTGACCTAAAATGCACACTATATACTTTTTTACTTTCAAATGCCTAGAAATAAAATCAAAATATCTTTTCTTTTCTTTATGATCTAGATTTGTAATAGGAATAGATAGAAAGTAAACATCAAACAACATAATAAGTCTATTTGGAGCACTTACTTGATTTGGTGGTTGACCCTAGCTTTGATTTTACATCCACATATATCCAACTTCACAACCTACAAAGCAACTTCACAAACCTAAGAAAAATTAATGAGCATTTGGGGATTTTCTTATGCCACTATGTGACTGAGCTTGGAGGCATAGTAGTCAAGCCCTCTTGGTACTTTTAAATGACCATTTGAAAACAAAAATAATTTTTGACCCTTTTGGAAGTGAACAAGACAAGATGCAATGAAATGAAACAATACAAAAAATAGAGTGCAAACAATAATATTATGAGCTAAATGAAGCATGCAAAAGCAAGTTAAAGGTTTGGGAGTGAAACTTTACACCCAAACCTAAAGGAGCCAAAATCATGCCCCATAAGGGGAAATCACAAATACATTGATTTCGAGCCCTATATGGGTAGGGCATGAATTTGCAACAAGAATGCCAAAATGATCTATTAATGTAGAATGAAATGCAAAATGAGTAATTAGAAATCTATGAAAATTAAAAATGTAAGAAAAAACCTAGTGGCAGCAAAAAACAATCAAAAGGATGAATATCCTCATAGATGTAGACTCCCCTCAAGGCTCCAACACTTGTCCACCAAGAATAACAAATCACAAAAGTAGAATAATTTGTCAAAAATGCTTGGAACAACTTAGGAAATTTTCTTAAAAACTTCTTTGCAAAAGTTGTTAGGACAAAAGAGGATCCAATACGTCTATTTATAAGAGGTTTGTTGGGAAAAAGGGTGGGAAAACAAAGGGCAAAACCCAGGGAAGGGCTTTCAAAAATGTCTTTAGCAACTACATGTCATCATATAAAATATCATGGCATACTGTCCTAAACATCCTTAAATGTTCAATTGGGTCCTTTGTTCCCTTATATATAGGTAAAACCAACATTATAAAATGTTTAGGGTAGGGCCTAGAGGCAACAATAGGGTCTAAGGGCTTATTGCACATTTATTTATAGTTGTAGGTGAAACTTGGAGGTTGAATCATATCTATTCTTGAGCCCAATTGTTTCACCATGCTTTTCAAGCTTTTCATATTGGTATTGTTGCTTTGTAATGCCCTTAGGTTCCCTAAGGGAGGGTTATAGGTAGGATATTGAAAGGTAACTTGGTTAATTTTGGAGGTATTAATATTGTTATGATATGATTTATGATGTGTGATATCTTGTTGTGGAGGATAACTAACATTTTATGGAATAGAAGAATGAATGTTGAGATTAGCAGAATGAGGAGGAAATTAAGCATAATTGTGGGATGCACTACTAGTTAGAGGAACTTGTGGATTTTTTCCAACATTGGTGATTATAGTAGTAGCATATATTAGTTTATGAAATGGATTAGCATGATGTGAATATTTGAACAAAGGATTGGTGTGAATGTTTTTATGAGAAATGGTTTTATGATGAGATGTCCTAGCCTCTTCGAGTTGAGCTTATTCATTAATAGCCTTATTCAAGGCATCCCAATGATGATTAAATAAATTCTAGATATGACCAAATGATTTAAAGGTGAGGTGTCCATTAGACACTTTGGTAGGATTAAGGTCATTACCAGTTTCTATATTTTCTTCCTCTTCTAGATTAGGATTCTCTCTATCAATATGGTCATCTTCTTAAATAATGTCACTAGATTCTAAAATCCTTTGCTTACTCCTAAGGTTGGGAACCATATGAGAAAGGGAAAGGATAGAGGAGAAAAGGATGATCTAAAAATTAGCGAAAAACACAAAAAAAAAAAATTCTTAATATGCTTTTAATGTTTTTATTCTAAGTAAACAAATTTAATGGTCTTGCAAAAAGTTTTCAAAATAAAAGCAAAAGGAAGAGGCATCCTAATATGGCCACTAAAGATGTATTTTCATGTCAGGTTCACCAAATATGTAGAGGGAGAAAACTGCCCTACCGCATACGATTCTCAACTGGATCCATTGGAAAATGAGGTGACCACAAGGGTGTGTTATATTCTCTACACTTAGGGTTTGGGGATAAATGGGATAACCAAGAATAGTTTAAGTCCAAGGAAGAAATGTTTGATGTGTATATTGAGTAAGCACCTATGTTTGGGTTTTCTAAGATCTAAGCTATGAAGAATGAAATAATAATGCAAGGCCAATGATGATGAAAGCAAACAAAGACTAACCCTAAAATGATTCTTAATTTTCAAAGAGGACTAAGACTCTAATTTTCAATAAAGTAAGCTTTTTATTTTCAACAAGGGTTCAAGAGAATGCACAAACAAATTTGACCTAAAATGCACACTATATACTTTTTTACTTTCAAATGCCTAGAAATAAAATCAAAATATCTTTTCTTTTCTTTATGATCTAGATTTGTAATAGGAATAGATAGAAAGTAAACATCAAACAACATAATAAGTCTATTTGGAGCACTTACTTGATTTGGTGGTTGACCCTAGCTTTGATTTTACATCCAGATATATCCAACTTCACAACCTACAAAGCAACTTCACAAACCTAAGAAAAATTAAAGAGCATTTGGGGATTTTATTATGCCACTATGTGACTGAGCTTGGAGGCATAGTAGTCAAGCCCTCTTGGTACTTTTAAATGACCATTTGAAAACAAAAATAATTTTTGACCCTTTTGGAAGTGAACAAGACAAGATGCAATGAAATGAAACAATACAAAAAACAGAGTGCAAACAATAATATTATGAGCTAAATGAAGCATGCAAAAGCAAGTTAAAGGTTTGGGAGTGAAACTTTACACCCAAACCTAAAGGAGCCAAAATCGTGCCCCATAAGGGGAAATCACAAATACGTTGAATTCGAGCCCTATATGGGTAGGGCATGAATTTGCAACAAGAATGCCAAAATGATCTATTAATGTAGAATGAAATGCAAAATGAGTAATTAGAAATCTATGAAAATTAAAAATGTAAGAAAAAACCTAGTGGCAGCAAAAGAACAATCAAAAGGATGAAGATCCTCATAGATGTTAGACTCCTCCTCAAGGCTCCAACACTTGTCCACCAAGAATAACAAATCACAAAAGTAGAATAATTTGTCAAAAATGCTTGGAACAACTTAGGAAATTTTCTTAAAAACTTCTTTGCAAAAGTTGTTAGGACAAAAGAGGATCCAATACGTCTATTTATAAGAGGTTTGGAGGGAAAAAGGTTGGGACAACAAAGGGCAAAACCCAGGGGAGGGCTTTTAAAAACGTCTTTAGCAACTACATGTCATCATATAAAATATCATGGCATACTGTCCTAAACATCCTTAAATGTTCAATTGGGTCCTTTGTTCCCTTATATATAGGTAAAACCAACATTATAAAATGTTTAGGGTAGGGCCTAGAGGCAACAATAGGGTCTAAGGGCTTATTGCACATTTATTTATAGTTGTAGGTGAAACTTGGAGGTTGAATCATATCTATTCTTGAGCCCAATTGTTTCACCATGCTTTTCAAGATTTCATATTGGTATTGTTGCTTTGTAATGCCCTTAGGTTCCCTAAGGGAGGGTTATAGGTAGGATATTGAAAGGCAACTTGGTTAATTTTGGAGGTATTAATATTGTTATGATATGATATATGATGTGTGATATCTTGTTGTGGAGGATAACTAAAATTTTATGGAATAGAAGAATGAATGTTGAGATTAGCAGAATGAGGAGGAAATTAAGCATAATTGTGGGATGCACTACTAGTTAGAGGAACTTGTGGATTTTTTCCAACATTGGTGATTATAGTAGTAGCATATATTAGTTTATGAAATGGATTAGCATGATGTGAATATTTGAACAAAGGATTGGTGTGAATGTTTTTATGAGAAATGGTTTTATGATGAGATGTCCTAGCCTCTTCGAGTTGAGCTTATTCATTAATAGCCTTATTCAAGGCATCCCAATGATGATTAAATAAATTCTAGATATGACCAAATGATTTAAAGGTGAGGTGTCCATTAGACACTTTGGTAGGATTAAGGTCATTACCAGTTTCTATATTTTCTTCCTCTTCTAGATTAGGATTCTCTCTATCAATATGGTCATCTTCTTAAATAATGTCACTAGATTCTAAAATCCTTTGCTTACTCCTAAGGTTGGGAACCATATGAGAAATGGAAAGGATAGAGGAGAAAAGGATGATCTAAAAATTAGCGAAAAACACAAAAAAAAAGATTCTTAATATGCTTTTAATGTTTTTATTCTAAGTAAACAAATTTAATGGTCTTGCAAAAAGTTTTCAAAATAAAAGCAAAAGGAAGAGGCATCCCAATATGGCCACTAAAGATGTATTTTCATGTCAGGTTCACCAAATATGTAGAGGGAGAAAATTGCCCTACCACATACGATTCTCAACTGGATCCATTGGAAAATGAGGTGACCACAAGGGTGTGTTATATTCTCTACACTTAGGGTTTGGGGATCAAGGGGTTAACCAAGAATGGTTTAAGTCCAAGGATGAAATGTTTGATGTGTATATTGAGTAAGCACCTATGTTTGGGTTTTCTAAGATCTAAGCTATGAAGAATGAAATAATAATGCAAGGCCAACAATGATGCAAGAAAACAAAGACTAACCCTAAAATGATTCTTAATTTTCAATGAGGACTAAGACTCTAATTTTCAATAAAGTAAGCTTTTTATTTTCAACAAGGGTTCAAGAGAATGCACAAACAAATTTGACCTAAAATGCACACTATATACTTTTTTACTTTCAAATGCCTAGAAATAAAATCAAAATATCTTTTCTTTTCTTTATGATCTAGATTTGTAATAGGAATAGATGGAAATTAAACATCAAACAACATAATAAGTCTATTTGGAGCACTTACTTGATTTGGTGGTTGACCCTAGCTTTGATTTTACATCCACATATATCCAACTTCACAACCTACAAAGCAACTTCACAAACCTAAGAAAAATTAATGAGCATTTGGGGATTTTCTTATGCCACTATGTGACTGAGCTTGGAGGCATAGTAGTCAAGCCCTCTTGGTACTTTTAAATGACCATTTGAAAACAAAAACAATTTTTGACCCTTTTGGAAGTGAACAAGACAAGATGCAATGAAATGAAACAATACAAAAAATAGAGTGCAAACAATAATATTATGAGCTAAATGAAGCATGCAAAAGCAAGTTAAAGGTTTGGGAGTGAAACTTTACACCCAAACCTAAAGGAGCCAAAATCGTGCCCCATAAGGGGAAATCACAAATACGTTGAATTCGATCCCTATATGGGTAGGGCATGAATTTGCAACAAGAATGCCAAAATGATCTATTAATGTAGAATGAAATGCAAAATGAGTAATTAGAAATCTATGAAAATTAAAAATGTAAGAAAAAACCTAGTGGCAGCAAAAGAACAATCAAAAGGATGAAGATCCTCATAGATGTTAGACTCCTCCTCAAGGCTCCAACACTTGTCCACCAAGAATAAAAAATCACAAAAGTAGAATAATTTGTCAAAAATGCTTGGAACAACTTAGGAAATTTTCTTAAAAACTTCTTTGCAAAAGTTGTTAGGACAAAAGAGGATCCAATACGTCTATTTATAAGAGGTTTGGAGGGAAAAAGGGTGGGAAAACAAAGGGCAAAACCCAGGGGAGGGCTTTTAAAAACGTCTTTAGCAACTACATGTCATCATATAAAATACCATGGCATACTGTCCTAAACATCCTTAAATGTTCAATTGGGTCCTTTGTTCCCTTATATATAGGTAAAACCAACATTATAAAATGTTTAGGGTAGGGCCTAGAGGCAACAATAGGGTCTAAGGGCTTATTGCACATTTATTTATAGTTGTAGGTGAAACTTGGAGGTTGAATCATATCTATTCTTGAGCCCAATTGTTTCACCATGCTTTTCAAGCTTTTCATATTGGTATTGTTGCTTTGTAATGCCCTTAGGTTCCCTAAGGGAGGGTTATAGGTAGGATATTGAAAGGTAACTTGGTTAATTTTGGAGGTATTAATATTGTTATGATATGATTTATGATGTGTGATATCTTGTTGTGGAGGATAACTAACATTTTATGGAATAGAAGAATGAATGTTGAGATTAGTAGAATGAGGAGGAAATTAAGCATAATTGTGGGATGCACTACTAGTTAGAGGAACTTGTGGATTTTTTCCAACATTGGTGATTATAGTAGTAGCATATATTAGTTTATGAAATGGATTAGCATGATGTGAATATTTGAACAAAGGATTGGTGTGAATGTTTTTATGAGAAATGGTTTTATGATGAGATGTCCTAGCCTCTTCGAGTTGAGCTTATTCATTAATAGCCTTATTCAAGGCATCCCAATGATGATTAAATAAATTAAATATGGTCATATTCCTAAAGAATGTGACTATGGTAGGATTAAGGTCATTACCAGTTTCTATATTTTCTTCCTCTTCTAGATTAGGATTCTCTCTATCAATATGGTCATATTCCTAAATAATGTCACTAGATTGTAAAATCCTTTGATTACTCCTAAGGTTGGGAACCATATGAGAAAGGGAAAGGATAGAGGAGAAAAGGATGATCTAAAAATTAGCGAAAAACACAAAAAAAAATATTCTTAATATGCTTTTAATGTTTTTATTCTAAGTAAACAAATTTAATGGTCTTGCAAAAAGTTTTCAAAATAAAAGCAAAAGGAAGAGGCATCCTAATATGGCCACTAAAGATGTATTTTCATGTCAGGCTCACCAAATATGTAGAGGGATAAAACTGCCCTACCGCATATGATTCTCAACTGGATCCATTGGAACATGAGGTGACCACAAGGGTGTGTTATATTCTCTACACTTAGGGTTTGGGGATCAAGGGGTTAACCAAGAATGGTTTAAGTCCAAGGATGAAATGTTTGATGTGTATATTGAGTAAGCACCTATGTTTGGGTTTTCTAAGATCTAAGCTATGAAGAATGAAATAATAATGCAAGGCCAACAATGATGAAAGCAAACAAAGACTAACCCTAAAATGATTCTTAATTTTCAATGAGGACTAAGACTCTAATTTTCAATAAAGTAAGATTTTTATTTTCAACAAGGGTTCAAGAGAATGCACAAACAAATTTGTCCTAAAATGCACACTATATACTTTTTTACTTTCAAATGCCTAGAAATAAAATCAAAATATCTTTTCTTTTCTTTATGATCTAGATTTGTAATAGGAATAGATAGAAAGTAAACATCAAACAACATAATAAGTCTATTTGGAGCACTTACTTGATTTGGTGGTTGACCCTAGCTTTGATTTTACATCCAGATATATCCAACTTCACAACCTACAAAGCAACTTCACAAACCCAAGAAAAATTAATAAGAATTTGGGGATTTTCTTATGTCACTATGTGACTGAGCTTGGAGGCATAGTAGTCAAGCCCTCTTGGTACTTTTAAATGACCATTTGAAAACAAAAACAATTTTTGACCCTTTTGGAAGTGAACAAGACAAGATGCAATGAAATGAAACAATACAAAAAACAGAGTGCAAACAATAATATTATGAGCTAAATGAAGCATGCAAAAGCAAGTTAAAGGTTTGGGAGTGAAACTTTACACCCAAACCTAAAGGAGCCAAAATCGTGCCCCATAAGGAGAAATCACAAATACATTGATTTCAGGCCCTATATGGGTAGGGCATGAATTTGCAACAAGAATGCCAAAATGATCTATTAATGTAGAATGAAATGCAAAATGAGTAATTAGAAATCTATGAAAATTAAAAATGTAAGAAAAAACCTAGTGGCAGCAAAAGAACAATCAAAAGGATGAAGATCCTCATAGATGTTAGACTCCTCCTCAAGGCTCCAACACTTGTCCACCAAGAATAACAAATCACAAAAGTAGAATAATTTGTCAAAAATGCTTGGAACAACTTAGGAAATTTTCTTAAAAACTTCTTCGCAAAAGTTGTTAGGACAAAAGAGGATCCAATACATCTATTTATAAGAGGTTTGTTGGTAAAAAGGGTGGGAAAACAAAGGGCAAAACCTAGGGAAGGGCTTTTAAAAATTTCTTTAGCAACTACATGTCATCATATAAAATATCATGGCATACTGTTCTAAACATCCTTAAATGTTCAATTGGGTCCTTTGTTCCCTTATATATAGGTAAAACCAACATTATAAAATGTTTAGGGTAGGGCCTAGAGGCAACAATAGGGTCTAAGGGCTTATTGCACATTTATTTATAGTTGTAGGTGAAACTTGGAGGTTGAATCATATCTATTCTTGAGCCCAATTGTTTCACCATGATTTTCAAGCTTTTCATATTGGTATTGTTGCTTTGTAATGCCCTTAGGTTCACTAAGGGAGGGTTATAGGTAGGATATTGAAAGGTAACTTGGTTAATTTTGGAGGTATTAATATTGTTATGATATGATTTATGATGTGTGATATCTTGTTGTGGAGGATAACTAACATTTTATGGAATAGAAGAATGAATGTTGAGATTAGCAGAATGAGGAGGAAATTAAGCATAATTGTGGGATGCACTACTAGTTAGAGGAACTTGTGGATTTTTTCCAACATTGGTGATTATAGTAGTAGCATATATTAGTTTATGAAATGGATTAGCATGATGTGAATATTTGAACAAAGGATTGGTGTGAATGTTTTTATGAGAAATGGTTTTATGATGAGATGTCCTAGCCTCTTCGAGTTGAGCTTATTCATTAATAGCCTTATTCAAGGCATCCCAATGATGATTAAATAAATTCTAGATATGATCAAATGATTTAAAGGTGAGGTGTCCATTAGACCCTTTGGTAGGATTAAGGTCATTACCAGTTTCTATATTTTCTTCCTCTTCTAGATTAGGATTCTCTCTATCAATATGGTCATCTTCTTAAAGAATGTTACTAGATTATAAAATCCTTGACTTACTCCAAAGGTTGGGAACCATATGAGAAAGGGAAAGGATAGAGGAGAAAAGGATGATCTAAAAATTAGCGAAAAACACAAAAAAAAATATTCTTAATATGCTTTTAATGTTTTTATTCTAAGTAAACAAATTTAATGGTCTTGCAAAAAGTTTTCAAAATAAAAGCAAAAGGAAGAGGCATCCTAATATGGCCACTAAAGATGTATTTTCATGTCAGGTTCACCAAATATGTAGAGGGAGAAAACTGCCCTACCGCATACGATTCTCAACTGGATCCATTGGAAAATGAGGTGACCACAAGGGTGTGTTATATTCTCTACACTTAGGGTTTGGGGATCAAGGGGTTAACCAAGAATGGTTTAAGTCCAAGGATGAAATTTTTGATGTGTATATTGAGTAAGCACCTATGTTTGGGTTTTCTAAGATCTAAGCTATGAAGAATGAAATAATAATGCAAGGCCAACAATGATGCAAGCAAACAAAGACTAACCCTAAAATGATTCTTAATTTTCAATGAGGACTAAGACTCTAATTTTCAATAAAGTAAGATTTTTATTTTCAACAAGGGTTCAAGAGAATGCACAAACAAATTTGACCTAAAATGCACACTATATACTTTTTTACTTTCAAATGCCTAGAAATAAAATCAAAATATCTTTTCTTTTCTTTATGATCTAGATTTGTAATAGGAATAGATAGAAAGTAAACATCAAACAACATAATAAGTCTATTTGGAGCACTTACTTGATTTTGTGGTTGACCCTAGCTTTGATTTTACATCCAGATATATCCAACTTCACAACCTACAAAGCAACTTCACAAACCTAAGAAAAATTAATGAGCATTTGGGGATTTTCTTATGCCACTATGTGACTGAGCTTGGAGGCATAGTAGTCAAGCCCTCTTGGTACTTTTAAATGACCATTTGAAAACAAAAACAATTTTTGACCCTTTTGGAAGTGAACAAGACAAGATGCAATGAAATGAAACAATACAAAAAATAGAGTGCAAACAATAATATTATGAGCTAAATGAAGCATGCAAAAGCAAGTTAAAGGTTTGGGAGTGAAACTTTACACCCAAACCTAAAGGAGCCAAAATCGTGCCCCATAAGGGGAAATCACAAATACGTTGAATTCGAGCCCTATATGGGTAGGGCATGAATTTGCAACAAGAATGCCAAAATGATCTATTAATGTAGAATGAAATGCAAAATGAGTAATTAGAAATCTATGAAAATTAAAAATGTAAGAAAAAACCTAGTGGCAACAAAAGAACAATCAAAAGGATGAAGATCCTCATAGATGTTAGACTCCTCCTCAAGGCTCCAACACTTGTCCACCAAGAATAACAAATCACAAAAGTAGAATAATTTGTCAAAAATGCTTGGAACAACTTAGGAAATTTTCTTAAAAACTTCTTTGCAAAAGTTGTTAGGACAAAAGAGGATCCAATACGTCTATTTATAAGAGGTTTGTGAGGGAAAAAGGGTGGGAAAACAAAGGGCAAAACCCAAGGGAGGGATTTTAAAAACATCTTTAGCAACAACATGTCATCATATAAAATATCATGGCATACTTTCCTAAACATCCTTAAATGTTCAATTGGGTCCTTTGTTCCCTTATATATAGGTAAAACTAACATTATAAAATGTTTAGGGTAGGGCCTAGAGGCAACAATAGGGTCTAAGGGCTTATTGCACATTTATTTATAGTTGTAGGTGAAACTTGGAGGTTGAATCATATCTATTCTTGAGCCCAATTGTTTCACCATGATTTTCAAGCTTTTCATATTGGTATTGTTGCTTTGTAATGCCCTTAGGTTCCCTAAGGGAGGGTTATAGGTAGGATATTGAAAGGTAACTTGGTTAATTTTGGAGGTATTAATATTGTTATGATATGATTTATGATGTGTGATATCTTGTTGTGGAGGATAACTAACATTTTATGGAATAGAAGAATGAATGTTGAGATTAGCAGAATGAGGAGGAAATTAAGCATAATTGTGGGATGCACTACTAGTTAGAGGAACTTGTGGATTTTTTCCAACATTGGTGATTATAGTAGTAGCATATATTAGTTTATGAAATGGATTAGCATGATGTGAATATTTGAACAAAGGATTGGTGTGAATGTTTTTATGAGAAATGGTTTTATGATGAGATGTCCTAGCCTCTTCGAGTTGAGCTTATTCATTAATAGCCTTATTCAAGGCATCCCAATGATGATTAAATAAATTCTAGATATGATCAAATGATTTAAAGGTGAGGTGTCCATTAGACCCTTTGGTAGGATTAAGGTCATTACCAGTTTCTATATTTTCTTCCTCTTCTAGATTAGGATTCTCTCTATCAATATGGTCATCTTCTTAAAGAATGTCACTAGATTCTAAAATCCTTTGCTTACTCCTAAGGTTGGGAACCATATGAGAAAGGGAAAGGATAGAGGAGAAAAGGATGATCTAAAAATTAGCGAAAAACATAAAAAAAAAATTCTTAATATGCTTTTAATGTTTTTATTCTAAGTAAACAAATTTAATGGTCTTGCAAAAAGTTTTCAAAATAAAAGCAAAAGGAAGAGGCATCCTAATATGGCCACTAAAGATGTATTTTCATGTCAGGTTCACCAAATATGTAGAGGGAGAAAACTGCCCTACCGCATACGATTCTCAACTGGATCCATTGGAAAATGAGGTGACCACAAGGGTGTGTTATATTCTCTACACTTAGGGTTTGGGGATCAAGGGGTTAACCAAGAATGGTTTAAGTCCAAGGATGAAATTTTTGATGTGTATATTGAGTAAGCACCTATGTTTGGGTTTTCTAAGATCTAAGCTATGAAGAATGAAATAATAATGCAAGGCCAACAATGATGCAAGCAAACAAAGACTAACCCTAAAATGATTCTTAATTTTCAATGAGGACTAAGACTCTAATTTTCAATAAAGTAAGCTTTTTATTTTCAACAAGGGTTCAAGAGAATGCACAAACAAATTTGACCTAAAATGCACACTATATACTTTTTTACTTTCAAATGCCTAGAAATAAAATCAAAATATCTTTTCTTTTCTTTATGATCTAGATTTGTAATAGGAATAGATAGAAAGTAAACATCAAACAACATAATAAGTCTATTTGGAGCACTTACTTGATTTTGTGGTTGACCCTAGCTTTGATTTTACATCCAGATATATCCAACTTCACAACCTACAAAGCAACTTCACAAACCTAAGAAAAATTAATGAGCATTTGGGGATTTTCTTATGCCACTATGTGACTGAGCTTGAGGCATAGTAGTAAAGCCCTCTTGGTCTTTTAAATGCCATTTGAAAACAAAAACAATTTTTGACCCTTTTGGAAGTGACAAGCAAGATGCAATGAAATGAAACAATCAAAAACAGAGTGCAAACAATAATATTATGAGCTAAATGAAGCATGCAAAAGCAAGTTAAAGGTTTGGGAGTGAAACTTTACACCCAAACCTAAAGGAGCCAAAATCGTGCCCCATAAGGGGAAATCACAAATACGTTGAATTCGAGCCCTATATGGGTAGGGCATGAATTTGCAACAAGAATGCCAAAATGATCTATTAATGTAGAATGAAATGCAAAATGAGTAATTAGAAATCTATGAAAATTAAAAATGTAAGAAAAAACCTAGTGGCAACAAAAGAACAATCAAAAGGATGAAGATCCTCATAGATGTTAGACTCCTCCTCAAGGCTCCAACACTTGTCCACCAAGAATAACAAATCACAAAAGTAGAATAATTTGTCAAAAATGCTTGGAACAACTTAGGAAATTTTCTTAAAAACTTCTTTGCAAAAGTTGTTAGGACAAAAGAGGATCCAATACGTCTATTTATAAGAGGTTTGGAGGGAAAAAGGGTGGGAAAACAAAGGGCAAAACCTGGGGGAGGGCTTTTAAAAATGTCTTTAGCAACTACATGTCATCATATAAAATATCATGGCATACTGTTCTAAACATCCTTAAATGTTCAATTGGGTCCTTTGTTCCCTTATATATAGGTAAAACCAACATTATAAAATGTTTAGGGTAGGGCCTAGAGGCAACAATAGGGTCTAAGGGCTTATTGCACATTTATTTATAGTTGTAGGTGAAACTTGGAGGTTGAATCATATCTATTCTTGAGCCCAATTGTTTCACCATGATTTTCAAGCTTTTCATATTGGTATTGTTGCTTTGTAATGCCCTTAGGTTCCCTAAGGGAGGGTTATAGGTAGGATATTGAAAGGTAACTTGGTTAATTTTGGAGGTATTAATATTGTTATGATATGATTTATGATGTGTGATATCTTGTTGTGGAGGATAACTAACATTTTATGGAATAGAAGAATGAATGTTGAGATTAGCAGAATGAGGAGGAAATTAAGCATAATTGTGGGATGCACTACTAGTTAGAGGAACTTGTGGATTTTTTCCAACATTGGTGATTATAGTAGTAGCATATATTAGTTTATGAAATGGATTAGCATGATGTGAATATTTGAACAAAGGATTGGTGTGAATGTTTTTATGAGAAATGGTTTTATGATGAGATGTCCTAGCCTCTTCGAGTTGAGCTTATTCATTAATAGCCTTATTCAAGGCATCCCAATGATGATTAAATAAATTCTAGATATGATCAAATGATTTAAAGGTGAGGTGTCCATTAGACCCTTTGGTAGGATTAAGGTCATTACCAGTTTCTATATTTTCTTCCTCTTCTAGATTAGGATTCTCTCTATCAATATGGTCATATTCCTAAAGAATGTCACTAGATTCTAAAATCCTTTGCTTACTCCTAAGGTTGGGAACCATATGAGAAAGGGAAAGGATAGAGGAGAAAAGGATGATCTAAAAATTAGCGAAAAACACAAAAAAAAAAATTCTTAATATGCTTTTAATGTTTTTATTCTAAGTAAACAAATTTAATGGTCTTGCAAAAAGTTTTCAAAATAAAAGCAAAAGGAAGAGGCATCCTAATATGGCCACTAAAGATGTATTTTCATGTCAGGTTCACCAAATATGTAGAGGGAGAAAACTGCCCTACCGCATACGATTCTCAACTGGATCCATTGGAAAATGAGGTGACAACAAGGGTGTGTTATATTCTCTACACTTAGGGTTTGGGGATTAAGGGGTTAACCAATAATGGTTTAAGTCCAAGGATGAAATGTTTGATGTGTATATTGAGTAAGCACCTATGTTTGGGTTTTCTAAGATCTAAGCTATGAAGAATGAAATAATAATGCAAGGCCAACAATGATGCAAGCAAACAAAGACTAACCCTAAAATGATTCTTAATTTTCAATGAGGACTAAGACTCGAATTTTCAATAAAGTAAGATTTTTATTTTCAACAAGGGTTCAAGAGAATGCACAAACAAATTTGACCTAAAATGCACACTATATACTTTTTTACTTTCAAATGCCTAGAAATAAAATCAAAATATCTTTTCTTTTCTTTATGATCTAGATTTGTAATAGGAATAGATAGAAAGTAAACATCAAACAACATAATAAGTCTATTTGGAGCACTTACTTGATTTGGTGGTTGACCCTAGCTTTGATTTTACATCCAGATATATCCAACTTCACAACCTACAAAGCAACTTCACAAACCTAAGAAAAATTAATGAGCATTTGGGGATTTTCTTATGCCACTATGTGACTGAGCTTGGAGGCATAGTAGTCAAGCCCTCTTGGTACTTTTAAATGACCATTTGAAAACAAAAACAATTTTTGACCCTTTTGGAAGTGAACAAGACAAGATGCAATGAAATGAAACAATACAAAAAATAGAGTGCAAACAATAATATTATGAGCTAAATGAAGCATGCAAAAGCAAGTTAAAGGTTTGGGAGTGAAACTTTACACCCAAACCTAAAGGAGCCAAAATCGTGCCCCATAAGGGGAAATCACAAATACGTTGATTTTGGGCCCTATATGGGTAGGGCATGAATTTGCAACAAGAATGCCAAAATGATCTATTAATGTAGAATGAAATGCAAAATGAGTAATTAGAAATCTATGAAAATTAAAAATGTAAGAAAAAACCTAGTGGCAGCAAAAGAACAATCAAAAGGATGAAGATCCTCATAGATGTTAGACTCCTCCTCAAGGCTCCAACACTTGTCCACCAAGAATAACAAATCACAAAAGTAGAATAATTTGTCAAAAATGCTTGGAACAACTTAGGAAATTTTCTTAAAAACTTCTTTGCAAAAGTTGTTAGGACAAAAGAGGATCCAATACGTCTATTAATAAGAGGTTTGTTGGGAAAAAGGGTGGGAAAACAAAGGGCAAAACCCAGGGGAGGGCTTTTAAAAACGTCTTTAGCAACTACATGTCATCATATAAAATATCATGGCATACTGTTCTAAACATCCTTAAATGTTCAATTGGGTCCTTTGTTCCCTTATATATAGGTAAAACCAACATTATAAAATGTTTAGGGTAGGGCCTAGAGGCAACAATAGGGTCTAAGGGCTTATTGCACATTTATTTATAGTTGTAGGTGAAACTTGGAGGTTGAATCATATCTATTCTTGAGCCCAATTGTTTCACCATGATTTTCAAGCTTTTCATATTGGTATTGTTGCTTTGTAATGCCCTTAGGTTCCCTAAGGGAGGGTTATAGGTAGGATATTGAAAGGTAACTTGGTTAATTTTGGAGGTATTAATATTGTTATGATATGATTTATGATGTGTGATATCTTGTTGTGGAGGATAACAAACATTTTATGGAATAGAAGAATGAATGTTGAGATTAGGAGAATGAGGAGGAAATTAAGCATAATTGTGGGATGCACTACTAGTTAGAGGAACTTGTGGATTTTTTCCAACATTGGTGATTATAGTAGTAGCATATATTAGTTTATGAAATGGATTAGCATGATGTGAATATTTGAACAAAGGATTGGTGTGAATGTTTTTATGAGAAATGGTTTTATGATGAGATGTCCTAGCCTCTTCGAGTTGAGCTTATTCATTAATAGCCTTATTCAAGGCATCCCAATGATGATTAAATAAATTCTAGATATGATCAAATGATTTAAAGGTGAGGTGTCCATTAGACCCTTTGGTAGGATTAAGGTCATTGCCAGTTTCTATATTTTCTTCCTCTTCTAGATTAGGATTCTCTCTATCAATATGGTCATCTTCTTAAAGAATGTCACTAGATTCTAAAATCCTTTGATTACTCCAAAAGTTGGGAACCATATGAGAAAGGGAAAGGATAGAGGAGAAAAGGATGATCTAAAAATTAGCGAAAAACACAAAAAAAAAGATTCTTAATATGCTTTTAATGTTTTTATTCTAAGTAAACAAATTTAATGGTCTTGCAAAAAGTTTTCAAAATAAAAGCAAAAGGAAGAGGCATCCTAATATGGCCACTAAAGATGTATTTTCATGTCAGGTTCACCAAATATGTAGAGGGAGAAAACCGCCCTACCGCATACGATTCTCAAGCTGGATCCATTGGAAAATGAGGTGACCACAAGGGTGTGTTATATTCTCTACACTTAGGGTTTGGGGATCAAGGGGTTAACCAAGAATGGTTTAAGTCCAAGGATGAAATTTTTGATGTGTATATTGAGTAAGCACCTATGTTTGGGTTTTCTAAGATCTAAGCTATTAAGAATGAAATAATAATGCAAGGCCAACAATGATGAAAGCAAACAAAGACTAACCCTAAAATGATTCTTAATTTTCAATGAGGACTAAGACTCTAATTTTCAATAAAGTAAGCTTTTTATTTTCAACAAGGGTTCAAGAGAATGCACAAACAAATTTGACCTAAAATGCACACTATATACTTTTTTACTTTCAAATGCCTAGAAATAAAATCAAAATATCTTTTCTTTTCTTTATGATCTAGATTTGTAATAGGAATAGATAGAAAGTAAACATCAAACAACATAATAAGTCTATTTGGAGCACTTACTTGATTTGGTGGTTGACCCTAGCTTTGATTTTACATCCAGATATATCCAACTTCACAACCTACAAAGCAAATTCACAAACCTAAGAAAAATTAAAGAGCATTTGGGGATTTTCTTATGCCACTATGTGACTGAGCTTGGAGGCATAGTAGTCAAGCCCTATTGGTACTTTCAAATGACCATTTGAAAACAAAAACAATTTTTGACCCTTTTGGAAGTGAAGAAGACAAGATGCAATGAAATGAAACAATACAAAAAACAGAGTGCAAACAATAATATTATGAGCTAAATGAAGCATGCAAAAGCAAGTTAAAGGTTTGGGAGTGAAACTTTACACCCAAACCTAAAGGAGCCAAAATCGTGCCCCATAAGGGGAAATCACAAATACGTTGAATTCGAGCCCTATATGGGTAGGGCATGAATTTGCAACAAGAATGCCAAAATGATCTATTAATGTAGAATGAAATGCAAAATGAGTAATTAGAAATCTATGAAAATTAAAAATGTAAGAAAAAACCTAGTGGTAGCAAAAGAACAATCAAAAGGATGAAGATCCTCATGGATGTTAGACTCTTCCTCAAGGCTCCAACACTTGTCCACCAAGAATAATTAATCACAAAAGTAGAATAATTTGTCAAAAATGCTCGGAACAACTTAGGAAATTTTCTTAAAAACTTCTTTGCAAAAGTTGTTAGGACAAAAGAGGATACAATACGTCTATTTATAAGAGGTTTGGAGGGAAAAATGGTGGGAAAACAAAGGGCAAAACCCGAGGGAGGGCTTTTAAAAACGTCTTTAGTAACTACATGTCATCATATAAAATATCATGGCATATTGTCCTAAACATCCTTAAATTTTCAATTGGGTCCTTTGTTCCCTTATATATAGGTAAAACCAACATTATAAAATGTTTAGGGTAGGGGCCTAGAGGCAAAAATAGGGTCTAAGGGCTTATTGCACATTTATTTATAGTTGTAGGTGAAACTTGGAGGTTGAATCATATCTATTCTTGAGCCCAATTGTTTCACCATGCTTTTCAAGCTTTTCATATTGGTATTGTTGGTTTGTAATGACCTTAGGTTCCCTAAGGGAGGGTTATAGGTAGGATATTGAAAGGTAACTTGGTTAATTTTGGAGGTATTAATATTTTTATGATATGATTTATGATGTGTGATATCTTTTTTTTTTTTTGGTAATTATTTTAATAGATTAACAGTGGGTTTTTATAGAGGATCCCAAAACCTTATGTACAAATTTAGCCTGGCTGGAATGTGCATCATGCCTTGTGGCTGGAGGAATAAACTTGATGACAGAAACCAAAAATTGCTAATTGCCCGAAGGCTATAAGTAGGGCCCTTATGTCTGAATATCCTGGAAACAAACCACATTTTACCAAGGAAAACAAAAATACTAGCTGGAGAAATTTGACCATCGAAAGCAAAAACAACCAAACCAAATGAATGACCTTCTGAAGCGAGGAGAACATCATGAGAGGATATCCGCATTGGCCAAACTCACCACCTCAGACGGGAAGCATGAGCGCCACACAACAGGACACGTGGTCACAAGCCCTTTGTTGGCCATGTGGTCTGCCACGCGATTTCCTTCCCTAAAAATATGGCATGCCTTCCACCTGTCACGTTGAGAGAGGAGCATCCTAGCCTCAAGAATGATGTTGTAGACCCTCCAAGACGGGTCTTTAGAGCCTAGAAGATAGTTGACTATATTGAGCGAATCACCTTCGACAATCAAAGGCCGAGGATCCTCAGAGAGGATCTGGATACCTTTCAAAACACTTCTGGCTTCAGCATAGTGATTAGTCTGGGCACCCAAATCTTCACAATAAGCCAGCACGATATTCCCGTTATGATATCTAACCACACCACCAGAACCAGTAGGACCAGGATTGCCTTTGGCCACACCGTCAAAGTTTAATTTAATCCAGCCCACAGGGGGCTTGGTCCAAATAACATCCCCACGCTGAGACTTAGAAACACCATCAAGAATAGGGAAAAGGCCCAAACTTTGGAAGATCGCTGCTTCGCCAGGAAGGCGGGGACGAGAACTAGGAACAACTTTAGAATTCTCAATGGCGAAGGATAAGGCTCTCTGAGCGACACAGGGAGGTACTCTAGGGACCTTGCCGAAGACTCTGGAATTTCTCTCTAGCCAAATCTGCAAAATGGAGTGGTGGAAAGAGGCCTCAAGAAGGAAGCGAAGTTTAGGATTCTTGAAAGGATTGGGCCATTGGTGGAAGGCATCTTTGAGGGAGCGGGGAGTGCACCAAAGGATTTGAAAGGAAGACAGGACAATGGCCGAGGACGAGAATGGGAAAAAGGACAAGTGCAAAAATAAGTGGTCCTGTCGTCTCACAATCAACAAAGCACAAGAAGCACCTGTTGGGAATAGCAAAACCCCTCTTATGGAGGTTGTCGATGGTTAAGGCTTTATTATGAAAGGCAATCCATGCAAAGTAATTAACTTTAGGAATAATACCCTTCCTCCAAATCACTTTCCACCAGTGATCCATGGCAATCTCGCAAGTAAGAAGGTCATAGGCAGTCTTGACAGAGAACAGACCATCCTCTGTGCCATGCCAGATGATTCTGTCATCTCTTCTAATAGATGGAATTAAAACAGACCGAAGAATATTAGACAAAAAAGTCATTTCATTGTTAAAGCCGTCCAGATCGGCAAATTCCACCGAGGGGGAAGAGAGCTCCGATCAATGAAGTCTGCAACCTTGAGTTGGGAATTTGGATCCACCTGGGCTTTCAGGCCAGCAAGGTCCGCTCTCAACTCGAGAGCTCCATCAGTAACCCACCTGTCCTTCCAGAAGAGAATGGAGTTTCCATCACCCAAAATCCAGCGAGCACCAGAGTCGATCAGAGAGCGGTCTTGAAGCATAGATTTCCAAAAGGCAGACGCTTCAAGAGGAATCCTGACATCAAAAATAGAACTCGATCCAAGATACTTCCTCTTAACCAGCTTGACCCACTCTGTTGGGTCATTAGTCAGGATCTTCCAAGCGTGCTTAGCGATCAAAGCAGTGTTCATGAGTCTTGATCTCCTCATTCCCATGCCACCTTGGTCCTTTCGCAAGCAAACCTTATCCCAGGCCACAAGAGGAATTTTGGATTTTTCTTCATTGCCAGACCACAGAAAGGTCCTCTGAATCTTTTCAATCTTGGAATGGACAGAACGAGCAAGCATGAACACGGACATGAAGTAAGTTGGGATTCCTTGGAGACAAGCTTTGGTAAGGGTGGCTTTCCTAGCTTGCGACAGAATTTGCCTTTCCAAGTGCTCAGCTTTTTGTGAAGACGTTCCAGGATCATGTCCCACAAGCTTCCATTGGCCCGGCCATTACAAGCCAGAGGCAAACCCAGATAAGACGTAGGCAGGGAATCAATAGTGCATTCCAAAATTCTGGGCTATGCGGAGTCGCCTTCGCATAGGAGTGTTAATAAAATAAATTTTGCTTTTGATGTAATTGACTTTCTGTCCGGCAGCATTTTCATAACGGGAGAGGATTCGCTTGATGGATTTGGCTTGAGTGACGGACGCCCCAGTGGAGATGAGGGTGTCATCCACAAATTGCTGATGAGAGACAGGATCGACTCTGGAGGTGGGAAAAATTCCAGAGATCTTATTCTGACGAAGAGCCTCTTTCAAAGACCAACTCAGAACCTCAGCCAGAAGGATGAATAGAATAGGAGATAGAGGGTCACCTTGTCTGAGGCCCTCCGGCACTTTGGAAATACCCGACGGGGGATCCGTTGATTAGAACAGAAAAGGAGGGAGTGGATATGCAAATACTGACAAGGTCAATCCATTAAGGGTGAAAACCGAACTTGAAGAGGACAACACAGAGGAACCTCCTGTCAACTCTGTCAAAAGCTTTAATCATGTCCATCTTGAGGAAAAGAGCAGCATTTTTGGAGCGGTGAGCAGAATGGAGGGTTTCATGGATGGTGATGACACCATCGAGAATGTTTCTGCCTTTCACGGTGCTTCCCCGAGAAGGACCAACCAAGGAGGGAAGAAGGGACCTCGGGACGGTTGGATATGGACTTGGTTAAGATTTTATAAAAAACATTGCACGAAGCTAATGGGACGATAATCGGGAGAAACTTTTGCAAGGCGGAAGACTTAGGGATGAGAGCGAGAAAGGTAGAATTTAGTTTTGGATGGATGGATCTGGAGGCTTGAATCTCCTGAATTGCTTCGCACACATCCGAACCCACAACATCCCACATAACTTGAAAAAAATGGGGGGGAAAACCGTCAGGCCCAGGCGCCTTGTCTGGTTGCATGGAGAACAAAGCTTCTTTAATCTCAGACATAGAAAAAGGCTCCAGAATCTTAGAGCTTACCTCGGGAGGAACTTTGACTGGGAAGTTATCCAACAGAGATTTCTGAACCTGGAGATCACTGTCGGGAGGAACACCGAGCAGATCCTGGAAGAAGTCAACCGCTTCACTTCGGATTTCCTCAATATCCTTGGTAACGCGTCCATCCTTGCACACCACTTCCCTGATTTTGTTAGCCCCTCTGTGCCGCAAAGTTGACGTGTGAAAAAACTTCGTATTGGAGTCTCCATTTCTCAACCAGAGGTCCCTAGATTTCTGGCACCAAAAAGTTTCTTCCCTTGCAAGAATAGAATGATAATCCACCAAGAGCCTCCTTTCCTCCTCCCTGAGGCAATCGATGTAACCTTCGAGCTCCATTCTCTCCTCCACCAATTTTAGGTTCGCAGAAATGGACCTTTTGGACTCAAAAATGTTGTCGAACACCTCCTTGTTCCATGTTTTCAAATTCCTTTTGATTAACTTGAGTTTTAAGGCCACTCTCTTGGAAGCGGAACCTGCTACCTTCTGCTACCACCAGGCCGTAACCAACCCTCTAAAGTCCTTGTGAGAAATCCACATGGACTCAAATCTGAAGGGGGTTTTAAAAATAGGCCCATCAACCGTCTCCAGGACAATAGGATTGTGATCAGACCCAATCCTCGGTAAGGCCGAGAGAGTTGCCGCACCGAGTATGGGAATAGCCTCTTGGGATATGAAGAATCTGTCAAGCTTGACTTGAATAAGATTGCTCCCAATCCTCCCGTTGCTCCAAGTGAAGGATGCCCCCTTGAGGTCAATGTCAAGCAAGTTATTGGTAGAAAAAAATCTCGAAAGTCTTCCAGACTGTGGCTAGAGTGGTCTGATCCTCCTTTCTTTTCAGATGGGTGAAGAGGACAGTTGAAATCTCCCCTTAGAACCCAAGGGAAATTACAGAACGTTTCCCTCATCTGGGAAATAGCCTTCCACATTTCTGCTCTCTCCGAGATAGAGTTTGGGGCATACACATTAGACAGGATCCAAGAAAAGTTAATGGCTTTGGAATGAAACAAAACATTGATAATCCTGCTAGAAGTTGAGAGAAGGCTGCCCTCAAAAATCTCTGGATCCCAAAGAATCATGAGACCGCCTGCCGTTCCCACTACAGGACTGGAGAGGAATTTTGCCTTAGCCCAAATGACCTTAGCAGCTCTGGCAGAAGAGATAGCATCGGTCTTAGTCTCTTGCAAAATTAGGATGGATGGATTCGTCCTTTTTCTGAGATCAGCCACCAATCTCCGTTTGGCAACTGCATTAAGCCCTCTCACATTCCATGAGAGGACTTTCATCTCAACAGTTTGATATTCTTCTTACCTCCCTTTCCTTGCTGGAGGGGAGGTTTTGGGACAGACGAGTCACCCATCTGGGAATCAGAATCATCCTAAAAAAGTAGCCGTTGAGTACCATTTGCAACATCTGCCGCCGTCTCCTTGTCCCGCCTGTCTTTGTTGGGGGGACGACCTTGCTTCCTTTCGCTACCAAAATCAACACCTTGCTTTCGGCTTCTCGTATTACGAGGGCTGATATTACTAGACCGCTCACCCCTTCTTCCTAGTAGGTAATCTTCCAAGCACATTTTGGGACTCGGGGTGGTTATGGTCCGAGGATTTTGGGTGAATCGCTCGTGCGATGATTGGTGGAAGGGACCGGTCCTTCTCCTCTTGTGGTCCAAGGTGAGGGCTTGCACCACACGGCTCAGAGACCGTTTGGTGGGAGACTGCTTCCACCGGGTGGGGGGATTCGGGATGGTCCCTAGACGGGCCTGGAGAATCATGCCCTTTTGCAGTAGGGAGCTTTGTCTGACCTTCACCATGTTCCAAGGGGTTGCTGGAATCCCGTTTCTTCATCCCTAGATTTTGAAGAGGATAGTTGGACTGGAGGTGCCCTTGAGAACTGCACAGGGGGCAGAAAGTCGATCTGTTCTCATACACAATGTCTTGCTTGTGAAGAATGATATCTCCAGACCGGAGAGTGATGGATGATGGAAGGTCAGCCTCCAAATCTGCCAGAATGCAGAACCGAGCTTGAACAAATCTGGTTCGAGCTTTGGTGGGAGGGTCAATGGTAACCAACTCACCAATGGAGCGTGCAATTCCTCTGATTACATTTTCATGCCAACAGAAGAGGGGGAGACTCGGGAGTCTAACCCATATTGGAGCAATGTTGATATTTTGGGTCTCGGGGTTGAAGTCCATACCCCACTTCCTTAGAAAGAGACTTCTCCGACCTAGGAACCAGGGACCACCAGCCAGGATTTTACAGTAGTCCTCCTTGTTATTCAGTCTAATCGCGAAAAAACCCCGGGATAAGGCCGCCAACTCCATGTGACCAGAGGTTCGCCATTTACCTGCCACCCACTTGTGAATGGTCTCCATGTCGGGACGGCCGCCAATAAACTTACCGATGAGGGTAAATTTTTCGAATTCCACAAAGCTTGAAAGAATTTCTGCCGGGATGTCCAACTCGTCCCCGACAGGAAACAACTCCTTGGAGAGCAGACCGCTAAGGGTTTCTGAAGTCGCTGCCTGAGCGTACGACTTCTGAGGTCCACCTCCCCATTTGTCTGGTGGATCCTTGTCATGACCTACATTCTCTTCTGTTGGAGAGGACTCCTTAGCGCCCCTGATCTCTCGATCGCCTCCCTTCGCCCTGCTGTGCCCTTGGTTCAGTCTGTTGGCGTTCCCATGCTCTCCCGCAGAAGCTTTCCCGCCCGCTGTCATCTTGGCCGTCATGATGTGTGATATCTTGTTGTGGAGGATAACTAACATTTTATGGAATAGAAGAATGAATGTTGAGATTAGTAGAATGAGGAGGAAATTAAGCATAATTGTGGGATGCACTACTAGTTAGAGGAACTTGTGGATTTTTTCCAACATTGGTGATTATAGTAGTAGCATATATTAGTTTATGAAATGTATTAGCATGATGTGAATATTTGAACAAAGGATTGGTGTGAATGTTTTTATGAGAAATGGTTTTATGATGAGATGTCGTAGCCTCTTCGAGTTGAGCTTATTCATTAATAGCCTTATTCAAGGCATCCCAATGATGATTAAATAAATTCTAGATATGATCAAATGATTTAAATGTGAGGTTTCCATAAGACCCTTTGGTAGGATTAAGGTCATTACCAGTTTCTATATTTTCTTCCTCTTCTAGATTAGGATTCCCTCTATCAATATGGTCATATTCTTAAAGAATGTGACTAGATTCTAAAATCCTTTGCTTACTCCTAAGGTTGGGAACCATATGAGAAAGGGAAAGGATAGAGGAGAAAAGGATGATCTAAAAATTAGCGAAAAACATAAAAAAAACATTCTTAATATGCTTTTAATGTTTTTATTCTAAGTAAACAAATTTAATGGTCTTGCAAAAAGTTTTCAAAATAAAAGCAAAAGGAAGAGGCATCCTAATATGGCCACTAAAGATGTATTTTCATGTTAGGTTCACCAAATATGTAGAGGGAGAAAATTGCCCTACCGCATACGATTCTCAACTGGATCCATTGGAAAATGAGGTGACCACAAGGGTGTGTTATATTCTCTACACTTAGGGTTTGGGGATCAAGGGGTTAAACAAGAATGGTGTCCAAGGATGAAATGTTTGATGTGTATATTGAGTAAGCACCTATGTTTGGGTTTTCTAAGATCTAAGCTATGAAGAATGAAATAATAATGCAAGGCCAACAATGATGCAAGCAAACAAAGACTAACCCTAAAATGATTCTTAATTTTCAATGAGGACTAAGACTCGAATTTTCAATAAAGTAAGATTTTTAATTTCAACAAGGGTTCAAGAGAATGCACAAATAAATTTGACCTAAAATGCACACTATATACTTTTTTACTTTCAAATGCCTAGAAATAAAATCAAAATATCTTTTCTTTTCTTTATGATCTAGATTTGTAATAGGAATAGATAGAAAGTAAACATCAAACAACATAATAAGTCTATTTGGAGCACTTACTTGATTTGGTGGTTGACCCTAGCTTTGATTTTACATCCAGATATATCCAACTTCACAACCTACAAAGAAACTTCACAAACCTAAGAAAAATTAATGAGCATTTGGGGATTTTCTTATGCCACTATGTGATTGAGCATGGAGGCATAGTAGTCAAGCCCTCTTGGTACTTTTAAATGACCATTTGAAAACAAAAACAATTTTTGACCCTTTTGGAAGTGAACAAGACAAGATGCAATGAAATGAAACAATATAAAAAACAGAGTGCAAACAATAATATTATGAGCTAAATGAAGCATGCAAAAGCAAGTTAAAGGTTTGGGAGTGAAACTTTACACCCAAACCTAAAGGAGCCAAAATTGTGCCCCATAAGGCGAAATCACAAATACGTTGAATTTGAGCCCTATATGGGTAGGGCATGAATTTGCAACAAGAATGCCAAAATGATCTATTAATGTAGAATGAAATGCAAAATGAGTAATTAGAAATCTATGAAAATTAAAAATGTAAGAAAAAACCTAGTGGAAGCAAAAGAACAATCAAAAGGATGAATATCCTCATAGATGTTAGACTCCTCCTCAAGGCTCCAAAACTTGTCCACCAAGAATAAAAAATCACAAAAGTAGAATAATTTGTCAAAAATGCTTGGAACAACTTAGGAAATTTTCTTAAAAACTTCTTTGCAAAAGTTGTTAGGACAAAAGAGGATCCAATACGTCTATTAATAAGAGGTTTGTTGGGAAAAAGGGTGGGAAAACAAAGGGCAAAACATGGGGGAGGGCTTTTAAAAATGCCTTTAGCAACTACATGTCATCATATAAAATATCATGGCATACTGTTCTAAACATCCTTAAATGTTCAATTGGGTCCTTTGTTCCCTTATATATAGGTAAAACCAACATTATAAAATTTCTAGGGTAGGGCCTAGAGGCAACAATAGGGTCTAAGGGCTTATTGCACATTTATTTATAGTTGTAGGTGAAACTTGGAGGTTGAATCATATCTATTCTTGAGCCCAATTGTTTCACCATGCTTTTCAAGCTTTTCATATTGGTATTGTTGCTTTGTAATGCCCTTAGGTTCCCTAAGAGAGGGTTATAGGTAGGATATTGAAAGGTAACTTGGTTAATTTTGGAGGTATTAATATTGTTATGATATGATTTATGATGTGTGATATCTTGTTGTGGAGGATAACTAACATTTTATGGAATAGAAGAATGAATGTTGAGATTAGTAGAATGAGGAGGAAATTAAGCATAATTGTGGGATGCACTACTAGTTAGAGGAACTTGTGGATTTTTTCCAACATTGGTGATTATAGTAGTATCATATATTAGTTTATGAAATGGATTAGCATGATGTGAATATTTGAACAAAAGATTGGTGTGAATGTTTTTATGAGAAATGGTTTTATGATGAGATGTCCTAGCCTCTTCAAGTTGAGCTTATTCATTAATAACCTTATTCAAGGCATCCCAATGATGATTAAATAAATTCTAGATATGATCAAATGATTTAAAGGTGAGGTGTCCATTAGACCCTTTAGTAGGATTAAGGTCATTACCAGTTTCTATATTTTATTCCTATTCTAGATTAGGATTCTCTCTATCAATATGGTCATCTTCGTAAAGAATGTCACTAGATTCTAAAATCCTTTGCTTACACCTAAGGTTGTGAACCATATGAGAAAGGAAAAGGATATAGGAGAAAAGGATGATCTAAAAATTAGCGAAAAACACAAAAAAAAAGATTCTTAATATGCTTTTAATGTTTTTATTCTAAGTAAAAAAATTTAATGGTCTTGCAAAAAGTTTTCAAAATAAAAGCAAAAGGAAGAGGCATCCTAATATGGCCACTAAAGATGTATTTTCATGTCAGGTTCACCAAATATGTAGAGGGAGAAAACTTCCCTACCGCATACGATTCTCAACTGGATCCATTGGAAAATGAGGTGACCACAAGGGTGTGTTATATTATCTACACATAGGGTTTGGGGATCAAGGGGTTAACCAAGAATGGATTAAGTCCAAGGAAGAAATGTTTGATGTGTATATTGAGTAAGCACCTATGTTTGGGTTTTATAAGATCTAAGCTATGAAGAATGAAATAATAATGCAAGGACAACAATGATGCAAGCAAACAAAGACTAACCCTAAAATGATTCTTAATTTTCAATGAGGACTAAGACTCCAATTTTCAATAAAGTAAGCTTTTTATTTTCAACAAGGGTTCAAGAGAATGCACAAATAAATTTGACCTAAAATGCACACTATATACTTTTTTACTTTCAAATGCCTAGAAATAAAATCAAAATATCTTTTCTTTTCTTTATGATCTAGATTTGTAATAGGAATAGATAGAAAGTAAACATCAAACAACATAATAAGTCTATTTGGAGCACTTACTTGATTTGGTGGTTGACCCTAGCTTTGATTTTACATCCAGATATATCCAACTTCACAACCTACAAAGCAACTTCACAAACCTAAGAAAAATTAATGAGAATTTGGGGATTTTCTTATGCCACTATGTGACTGTGCTTGGAGGCATAGTAGTCAAGCACTCTTGGTACTTTTAAATGACCATTTGAAAACAAAAACAATTTTTGACCCTTTTGGAAGTGAACAAGACAAGATGCAATGAAATGAAACAGTACAAAAAGCAGAATGCAAACAATAATATTATGAGCTAAATGAAGCATGCAAAAGCAAGTTAAAGGTTTGGGAGTGAAACTTTACACCCAAACCTAAAGGAGCCAAAATCGTGCCCCATAAGGGGAAATCACAAATACGTTGATTTTGGGCCCTATATGGGTAGGGCATGAATTTGCAACAAGAATGCCAAAATGATATATTAATGTAGAATGAAATGCAAAATGAGTAATTAGAAATCTATGAAAATTTAAAATGTAAGAAAAAACCTAGTGGCAGCAAAAGAACAACCAAAAGGATGAAGATCCTCATAGATGTTATACTCCTCCTCAAGGCTCCAACACTTGTCCACCAAGAATAACAAATCACAAAAGCAGAATAATTTGTCAAAGATGCTTGGAACAACTTAGGAAATTTTCTTAAAAACTTCTTTGCAAAAGTTGTTAGGACAAAAGAGGATCCAATACGCCTATTTATAAGAGGTTTGTTGGGAAAAAGGGTGGGAAAACAAAGGGCAAAACCCAGGGAAGGGCTTTTAAAAACATCTTTAGCAACTACATGTCATCATATAAAATATCATGGCATACTGTTCTAAACATCCTTAAATGTTCAATTGGGTCCTTTGTTCCCTTATATATAGGTAAAACCAACATTATAAAATGTTTAGGGTAGGCCTAGAGGCAACAATAGGGTCTAAGGGCTTATTGCACATTTATTTATAGTTGTAGGTGAAACTTGGAGGTTGAATCATATCTATTCTTGAGCCCAATTGTTTCACCATGCTTTTCAAGATTTCATATTGGTATTGTTGCTTTGTAATGCCCTTAGGTTCACTAAGGGAGGGTTATAGGTAGGATATTGAAAGGTAACTTGGTTAATTTTGGAGGTATTAATATTGTTATGATATGATTTATGATGTGTGATATCTTGTTGTGGAGGATAACTAACATTTTATGGAATAGAAGAATGAATGTTGAGATTAGCAGAATGAGGAGGAAATTAAGCATAATTGTGGGATGCACTACTAGTTAGAGGAACTTGTGGATTTTTTCCAACATTGGTGATTATAGTAGTAGCATATATTAGTTTATGAAATGGATTAGCATGATGTGAATATTTGAACAAAGGATTGGTGTGAATGTTTTTATGAGAAATGGTTTTATGATGAGATGTCCTAGCCTCTTCGAGTTGAGCTTATTCATTAATAGCCTTATTCAATGCATCCCAATGATGATTAAATAAATTCTAGATATGATCAAATGATTTAAAGGTGAGGTGTCCATTAGACACTTTGGTAGGATTAAGGTCATTGCCAGTTTCTATATTTTCTTCCTCTTCTAGATTAGGATTCTCTCTATCAATATGGTCATCTTCTTAAAGAATGTCACTAGATTCTAAAATCCTTTGATTACTCCAAAAGTTGGGAACCATATGAGAAAGGGAAAGGATAGAGGAGAAAAGGATGATCTAAAAATTAGCGAAAAACACAAAAAAAAATATTCTTAATATGCTTTTAATGTTTTTATTCTAAGTAAACAAATTTAATGGTCTTGCAAAAAGTTTTCAAAATAAAAGCACAAGGAAGAGTCATCCTAATATGGCCACTAAAGATGTATTTTCATGTC